>BLKR01000146.1:643096-790519 GCA_011170035.1 Teleogryllus occipitalis
GGGAACTATAAGATGTATTTCCCCAGAATATTATGCCATATCTCAGGCGGGAATGAACATTCGCGAAGTATACACAACGAGCAGTATGAAGGCTGACTGAATTTGCAAGAATTCTGAACGCGTAGCATAATGAACTTAATTTTGTGTTCAATTCATTTAAATGGACGTTCCATTTAAGGTTTGACTGAATTGAGAGACCTAAAAATTTTGTTGCCTTAACATCAGTCAATGGTACACTGTTCATTTTCAATGGAGCACAGAATTGTTTATTTGAAATGGAAAACTGCATTAAAACCGTTTTCTTTTCGTTTACTATTAATTTGTTATTTCGGAACCAATTTGAAACATCTGATATTGTACTATTTACGGTTTCTTTATTGCAAAGGATGTTCGTATCATCCGCAAAGAGAACCGTTCTTCCGTTTCGAATCGTCGAGGGCATATCGTTTACGTAAAGTAGGAACAGAATAGGGCCTAAAATCGATCCTTGAGGAACTCCACATGCAACGGGCAAAGAATCGGAAAGGTGCGTACGTAATGTTCCATCATTCCAGTAAGGTATTTCAACTTTCTGAGATCGTTGTTTAAGGTACGAACATAACCAATCTAGAGCAATACCACGGATTCCATATGAAGGTAATTTTGAAAGTAAAATGTCATGATCAATGATGTCAAAAGCTTTTGAGAGATCTAAAAATAATCCAATAGGTGCCTCGTTTTGATCTAATGATGAGGCGACATCTTTAAGAAAAGAAAATATAGCTGTTTCCGTTGATTTTGATTTTCTAAATCCATGTTGGCAATCTGAAAGCGTGTCGTGTTTAGTGAGAAAGGTTTCCATTCGTACGTAAAAAAGTCTCTCTAATATTTTTGAAAAAACTGATAGAAGAGAAATGGGCCGATAATTTTGAATTTCATTTTTGTTGCCTTTTTTGAAGAGCGGCTTAATTTTAGCTGTTTTGAAAATATCTGGAAACGTTCCAGTGCATAAAGATGCATTAAATATGTGAGTTAACGGGTGTATAATGGCATACGCACAAGTCTTTAACAAAGAATCTGGGAATTCATCTAAACCGGACGAATATTTATTTTTTAGTTTACCGATTATTTTGAGAATTTCATAGGAAGAAGTTTCGGAAACGAACATTGTGTCTAAAATTTTGGGTGAACTGTCTGTTTTTGAATTTTGTGCCTGAAGACCCTTAGTGAGATCGGCAGCAATTCTCGAAAAGTATTGGTTAAAGAGACTAGCCACTGTTGCCGGATCGTTTACATTTATATCGTTATATTTTAAAACAACATTCTCTACGGGTTTTCTAGTTGATTTGGTAGTATTTTTTATTATATTCCACATTGCTTTTGTTTTATTATTTGAGTTCAAAATATCCTGATCGTTTTTCATGATTTTAGCCTGCCTTATGACTTTTCGTAACAATGTTTTGTATTTTTTAAAGTAGATAAGGAAATCTTGAGATACGTCATGACGTTTAGAAATGAAAGAAAGAATTCGCTTGTTTTTACAAGATGTCCTAATCCCTTGTGTTATCCAAGAATTGCTTTTCCGTGAAATATTTAATTTTCGTTTTTGAAGAGGAAAGCAAGTGTTAAAATGAATTGAAAGAGTTGAAAAAAAAGAATTATATTTGTCGTTTGTATCAACAGTATTATAAACCGCTTCCCACGACTCCTGCATCAAGTAATCAATGAATAATTTAATTTTACATTTAGTAAACAATCTAGTCATACGTGTATTATTTATTGTGTCAGTGATCGCATTTCTTATAATGGTAAGAATTTGTGCATCGTGGTCACTGTATCCTAAATCTTTGGTTTCAACTTCATATCGAGTAGTAGTTTTGTTAATTATAATTTGATCAATTGCCTTCATCGAATGTTGTGTGATCCGTGTAGGTACATTAATTGTAATGTCTAAATTGAAGGAATTAATTAAATTGAGAAACTTTTCTTTCTCGCAAGATTCGACCAGAAAATCAATGTTAAAATCTCCGCATACAACAATGAATTCAAAAGAGCGATTGCTGACTTTGTTAAGTGTTATTTCCAGGTTTTCTAAAAACAAAATATAATCTGCAGTTCTCTTTGTTGGAGGTCTGTAAATGTAAAGTATTATCACTTTTAGTGAAGTAAGATGTACAACAGAAATTTCGAAAATATTTTCAATGGAATACACATTTAATTCCGCCAAGGGGATAGAATCAATATTATTTCTAACGTAAATACAGGAACCCCCATACGTAGGACCTTTAAGGGATTCTCTCTCTCTGCAATAAAAGCCTGCGAGGTAAAAGTTTGGAATTTGGAAAATGCTAAGTTCATTAGGAGATAACCAATGTTCTGTAAAGCAAAGAACGTCCGTTTGATTTAGATCGCTCTGTAGAGCTGCCTCGATAAACTCAGTTTTATTTGAAAGGGATTGAACATTATGGTGAAGAATGTTTATTTTTTGCAAGTACCTACACGAATGTTTTTCTGCTGCATCTGACTGTAGTTGCTATATATTTACTCCATTTTTACCTCGAGTGCGTGGTCGAAGGTTGTAGTGTGTCCCGGCAGTGACAGGTTGATCCAGATTCCTTGAACCCTAATCTACGAACCTCAGACCCAGAATCAAGTTCAACAGCTCAACTGCCTGATGAAACTACAAACGAGCCCCTACTTTCGAGAGAAAATACAGAAAACGAAGAATTAATTAAACAGTTCAAACAACAATACGAGCAGGAGAAAGCCAGGTACTGGGGACTTGATCCTCAGTGTAGACCACAGATACCAAAGCAACATAATTCAAAAAAGCTAGCACTTTTGATAAAGTTAGCAAATGAAAAGATACTTCTCAACGAACTTGAACTAATTACAACGTACGACCAACTTAATACAATCATCTACTGTATAGCATTGTCAGTTGTAAAATTAAGCGGCGGAAAGATTTTAGAGGCCCGGCAGACACCAAATCACCCAAACTGGATACCACCTTGGAAGATACGGCTGGAAAGAAGAATAAAATATCTTAGATCAGATATCGCGATCCTCGAAGCTTTCCAGAAAGGAAGTAAAAAGAAGCGCATATGGAGAAAAGTACTTAGAATCCAGGGAAAATACAGCAAGCACGTGCAATAAAGCGAAGAAAATAAATATATATCTGAATTCATTGACACTCTCAAACAAAAACTTAGTGTGTATACGACGCTATACCAAAAGCCTAAAGAGGAAAGAAGACAACAAAAATTTCACCAGAAACCAGAAAATGTTTTATAGAAACCTGAAGAGAGAAGATAAAACAGAAAGACTACCAGAAAAAACAGCTATTGAAAATCACTGGGCTAAAATATGGTCAATAGAAGGCCACTTCAACTCTGATGCGGTATGGTTGAATGAAGTGTTTAGCACTACAGATGAGATCAGGGAAATGGAAGTCTCCGAAATATCAATGGATACCCTGAAGAGGGTTATTCAGAGACTGCATAACTGGAAGTATCCAGTATAAGACGGATTACATAATTTCTGGTATAAAAGATTAACATGCTTACATGGGAGAATCCTAACCCTGATAAATTGTTATCTGAAACACCCTGAAGAAATGCCAAATGCTCTGTGTGAAGGAGTTACCTTTATGAAACCAAAAACGAGAGACTCTACAGATCCTGGACGATACCGACCCATCACATGCTTAAATGCATTCTATAAAATCATAACCAGCTGCCTAAAAATAATTATTGAACAACATTGTGAACAAAACAACATTATCTCGAATACGCAGAAAGGTTGTTCCGAGGGTTCATTGGGATACAAGGAGCAGCTGGTGATAGACAGTGTCATTATGTCTCAGGCATGTGACAAGAAACGCGATCTTCATACCTGCTTCATCGACTATAAAAAGGCTTTCGACATAGTCCCACATGATTGGCTTCTGTTCGTTCTGAGAACATACCGTATCAATACTGCAGTTATAGACTTTCTCAAGTACACTATGAATAACTGGCGTACAACAATTCACATAACAGCAAACACTGACAGACTCATTACAAAAAGTTTGAAAATACAACGAGGAATCTATCAAGGTGATAGTCTCAGTCCCTATTGGTTCTGCCTAGCAATCAATTCCCTTTTACGTTTATTGGAAAATATGGAAGCAGGATATGAACTGAGAGGCCATGAAAAATGTAAAGTGAACCATTTGGCATACATGGATGACATTAAATTGTACTCAGGATCTCTCCAGGGACTGAAACAGCTTATAAATGTTACAGAAGTATTCTCCACTGACATAGGGATGCAATTCGGCATTGAAAAATGTAAAATCTAACGTATCAAGAAGGGCAAACTTATCAATGATACTCAGCATGAAACCATGTTAAAGGAAGCGATAACAGCACTAGAAACAGATGAACTCTATAAGTATCTTGGTATTCAGCAAAATAAGCGAGTCATGCACACCAAAATTAAGGAAGAATTACGAGTGGAATATGTGAAAAGATTGAAAGGTATACTGAAAACCTTCTTGAATTCACGAAATCTCACTGCAGCAATGAATATGTATGCAATACCTGTAATAACATCCTCATTCGGAATTATCAAATGGTCCAAAACTGATCTCGAATCATTGGAGAGACTAATCAGAGTTCAATTGACCCGCAACAAATATCATCACCCGAAAAGTGCAGTTCAAAGAGTCACACTCCCGAGGAAGATGGGAGGTCGTGGCATCATAAAAATTGAGTCTACACACAAAACACATCATGAATATGCGCAAGTATTTCCGAAACAAAGCTGTATCATCCCAGCTTCACACAGTTCTCCAGGAGGCAGATGACAATAACACAGCTCTCAGCTTGAAACACGATATGGACCTCAGACAACCATCCTTTGACGTGGAGATTGAACTATGGAAACAGAAGGCACTTCATGGGAGATATCCTGCTGAGATAGCCAATTCAAATGTAGACGTTGTTACGTCGTACAAGTGGCTCACCATCGGATATCTGTTCCCTGAGACGGAGGGTTTCATGGTTGCAATCCAAGACCAAGTTATTGCAACAAAGAATTACCTCAAATATATCGTCAATGACACGGAGGTGCCCTGCGATAACTGTCGTGCCTGTGATCAATCTCATGAGACGATACAACATATCATAGCAGGCTGTAGCATACTGGCTCCCACAGAATATAAGCAAAGACATGATATGATCGGCCGATACCACGCCCAGCTTGTGAAAATCTACAGGTTAGCATTAACACATAACATACCATGCTACAAGTATATCCCACAAAGTGTCATAGAAAATGTTAACAAGTTATACTGGGACAGAAGTATATTGACAAATCAAACAGTCCACCACAATAGATCTGACATGATATTTTTGGATAAAAACAAGAAGAAAGTATGGTTTATTGATATAGCAGTCATAGAAATAAGCAATCTCACCAAAGTATATAATATTAAAATCCAAAAATACAGGGAGCTGGCACATATCGTAAAGGAGCAATGGAACGTCCGGGAGATCGAGACCATCCCCATAGTTCTCTCAGCAACAGGAATCATCCCGAAGACCTTGAAGAATTCACTTGAGCGGTTATCCATTAAGAAGAACATCATTATCAATCTACAAAAATCTGTGATTCTGAGTACTTGCTCTTTAGTGAGGAAATTTCTGGGAAATAATGAGAGATTCTGAATTCATTGTTTATAATTTATTTTGATATGTATATAGTTTTTAGCATATATATGAATTAACTGTTTATAACTTATTTTGATATGTATATAGTTTATTTTAGATTTCTTATTCATCTTACTATTTTGTTATATTGTTTACATGAAATAATTGATGGTTGTCATGCTTTGATAAAACATAATGTCTGTATGGCCACCTTATGAACCAGGAAAACTGTGAATAAAGAGAATAATAATAATAATAATAATAATAATAATAATAATAATAATAATAATAATAATAATAATAATAATAATAATAATAAACGACCGTAAATTTATCCTGAAAGACACCAACGTTCCTGATGACAAATGTCGGATGTGTGGAGAACATTGGGACAATATAGACCACATTATCAGTGGATACAGCTCTCTAGCATCCTCAGAATATACAAAACGACATGACGTTTGTAAAGTGGTTTATCAGCAACTTTGCCACAATAATAACCTTTTGACGGGTAACCAAACACCATATTTTACGTACACACCCGAACCAGTCATTGGCACAAATAATTACAAAATGTACTGGAACAGGTCCATCATAACAGATAGGTCTGTATCATCTAATAAACCGGACATTGTATGGCACGACAAGAAAAACAAGAAGGTGTATCTCATTGATGTCGCTGTCCCGCTAGCTCACAACACCCCAAAGAAAAGGAGCGAACAAAATCTAAAATATCAACCGCTGATAAATGAGATAAAAGAAATGTGAAGCGACGTGGAAATGGTGACGATTGTACCAATAATTCTAGATGCCACTGGTGAAATTCCTAAGTTCCTGCATGAATCCCTGGCTGAACTGCAACTGAAGAAGAGGTTATACATTCAGCTGCAGAAGATTGTCATACTAGACACATGTAACATTGTGAGGAAGTTTCTGAACATTGATGGTTGATTCAGTGCTGATTATGACAGTTGAAACGTGTATCTCTTTTCATGGTAACCGAGAAGCATGTGTGGAAACAAGTTAAAATGTGATAGATATAGATGATGATGATGATAATGATGATAATAATAATAATAATAATAATAATAATAATAATAATAATAATAATAATAATAATAATAATAATAATAATAATAGCCGATCAGGATAACCGAGATCGCTCTGATGCTGATCCCCTGATGAATCACATGCACTGGTCAAGAGATAAAATGACACTGAGCCCCGGTAAGTGCAAGTGCATGTCTGCGTGGTCCGAGACGGCCTATTATTACGGTTGTATCATTTTTGCTACATTTTTAATATACATATGTAAAATTGACAGAAGCTTACCTTCTTTAAAAAATAGAGTCAAATGCAATTACAACTATTGTAAATATTCTAAACTATTTGTATTATTTACAATATTATAAGAAATATTAACACTGTGAGCGTGAGTAATTCTTTTACTCCCTCCTTCCAGTTAACTGTCTAATTTGAAAACTGGAGACGATTACGAGCCAAGCATGTATTTCAATATTTCAACCGTCAAAGAGGCGGGGAGGGCAATAAGGAAGAAAGAATGAATTTTGATTTTGATTTCAAAATATGTATATTAAAAATGTAGTGAAAAATTATACATTTAAAAAAAAAGTGCATTTGTTAACCAGATGTCTGAAGATGGCTATAAGGTTTAGCCGAAACGTCACGTGACACAAAAGTACGATGTAAAATAAATTTAATCACAATGAAGTACAAAAATAAATAAATCTGAATGTCTGAAATTTGAAGTGGAACTGTTTTTTTTTTTTAATTTATAAGAGTGTAGAGATTCATATAAGAAGAAAGAAAAAAGTTCATAAATATTACAAAAATTCTTGTAACGATTGATTACAATATTCATAAACCATGTCAGCTTCTATTCTAATTTTTTTGTCTCATTGTGTCAAATGTATTCAGTAGTGAATCTATAGATGAATTCTAAAGCATGTTGTCACTTAAGCCGTGCGATGTCTTCACTGTTATCCAGCACGTTTATAGCCGGATAATTTTGTTAGTCTTAATCATATTTTCTTCTCCATTCTGTGATGGGCTGAAAGATGATCGGAATCTGCAAATCAGAAAGTAATGTAATATTTGAAACTACCTGGGGCTTTTCTTAAAAAAATTTCTTTTAAATTCTTTAAAATTTAAAACGTATACGACTTATTAAATATTGGATTAAATATATTCAATATACAACATATGAAAGAAATCTTTATAGATTTATGATGTTTGAATGACTACCTGTTCCCCAGAGTTGCTGTTACAACGTTCATGCCAGTTTCACCATCATCTTACAAACCAGAATATTATTGTGGAGAGAAACATGATTGATTGTTCGATTTATCTGAGCACTTTAATTGATATGGTCACTTGTACCATTAGTGTAGTGGAAGTTATTTCCCGGAAAGTGGAGTTTTCCGCCCCTTTCGAACGTGAGATCCGCGATTGATTGATTATTTGATTGAATTGATTGATTATTAGTGATACCGGGCGCGTCAACTACTAGGGTCATTAGTCCCGTACATGTAGTGCGGCTTCTTTGCTCGGGAGGTGGCGGTGGTCTTCCCCAGCTGGATGTCGAGATCCGCGCCGACCTATCGTGGCCTACAGGGGCTTTCCCCAATCTCCCACAAGGACAAGCCCCAGCCAGGACAAGCTGTAAGCTCCCGACCGGGCTCCCGGCATGTGTGTGCTAGTGTAGTGCATGTTGAATTGAATTGATGCCTTATTTTACGTAGCGAGACTCAGGCCATGATGCCTGCTCTTCAGTCTGACCACGCAAATTTCGTTACGCTCCTTTCACCTACTAGGAGAGAAAGAAGGTATTATTTGCGCGACGAAATAGGCAATCTGCAAAACAGAAAGTAATGTAGTATTTGAAACTACCAGGGGCTTTTCTTTTAAAAAAATTCTTTTAAATTCTTTAAAATTTAAAACGTATACGACTTATTAAATATTGGATTAAATATATTCAATATACGACATATGAAAGAAATCTTTATAGATTTATGATGTTTGAATGTTTTATATGATGATTTATATTTTGAATGTTTTTTGTGATGTTTGACCTGTTCCCCAGAGTTGCTGTTACAGAGGCTCAGAGGCGTCATTTAGGCTTAAGGATCTTTTACATGCAGTAAATCTACTAACATGGGACAGCCAGCTTTACTTCCTACGTAAGAAGACGTACGAAGAATTTTTCGCGCTTAAAAATCCACAGCTTCGATCGGGTTTGAACCCACGAACTTGGGTATAGCAGTCCGATACGCTAACCGTTACACCATTGACGACCAAATCATGTTAGTGTGTGTGTAAGGGGAGAAGATAGGACAAGGAAGAGGAAGAAGAGATCACGCGCGGTCCGTGGCCCGTTTGTTAGGGTACTGCTCCGGCATTCGCGGGGTGTTGATCGTAGAAACCACGGAAACCACCTATCACAGCAGTCAGCCGCTCGAATTCTCCTCCAGACAGCGACTCAATTCAACTCAGCGGTCTAGTTGGTGTCGAAAACCCTTCCACCGTGGGGTCGTCGGCTTGAGCAGATTTCCTTCTCCAGATAACTCCCCCAGCTGGGGTAAGCTCTATGGACGCGACGTGTCTGCCGACATGCATGGTGGTTTGAGGCAGATAATAAGAGTGAGTGAGTGAAAGGGGGGGACAGATCGCGTGCTGTTCGCGGGCCTTTTGTTAGAGGAATGCTGTGGCACTCGCCAGGTGTTGATCGGGCAAATAACGGCAAACTATCGATCAGCACAGCCAAGTCCTTCACAGAGCGGCTGAGTTCGCCCCCGCTGTCTAGGCGGTATTGAAAACCCTGGTAAATCCCGAGTTTAGGGTGGCACGGTTCCTTTGATTCACTGATTCGGTTCATTAGAAGAAAATCGACTCCATGAACTGAATCCTTGTTTATACGTAGTAGTCGCGTATAGTTAAGTTCATGATGTTACAGCAATAATTATATTTATTTAAAATAAAGGTAGATCGGGAGAATAGCTACCCCCCTGCTCCAAAGCCCCCTGTACGTATAAATCTCCGTAGCAACGTACTCTCATTAAGTGAACTGATTATTCGTATGTTTCACGCAACAAATTTAATTTTATAACCTACACAATTCTTTAACCAACGCATTTTTTTCACCAAGTGGTCCGCGACGTGCTACCGCACGTCGCTACCCGACGGATCCAACGTGCTACGTTCGCGAGGGCCTTCCGGCCCTCGCTCTCGAGACCTGGTTCGCGCCTCCGCTGTCGCTCCGGCGCTCACGCTGTATTATATACCTCCCTCACTTTTAAGAGAATTTATTTTAAAGGGAACACTCACTTTTAATAAAATTCATACCTTACATCTCAGTAAACACACAAACCTATTTGAAGAAGACTAGAAATGTGAAAATACACACAATTCCACGTCAACAAATTATCAGGTGACTTCTCTTTTAACATTGAACATAAATAATTCAGTGGTTATAGTGAACCGCGCAACTATAAACATAGGAATCGCGAGAAATAATGAATCAGAAAAGGAATCAAAGGAACCGTGCCACCCTAAACCCGGGATCAACCAAAACCCGTCACCGTCGGGACGCGAACCTAGGACCTCCAGTCAGACCAACTGCAGGGGCAACAGGTGTTGCCCTGAGCCATCTCAGTAAGAAATACTCTGTGACCAGTAAAATTCCCTCACGACTAGGCCAATACCTTTGCATTTGAGAGACAGTTGCGAGATATCAATGCAAGACGTTCAGACGCGCAACACCAGATGGTGACAAAAGAGGAAAGTCACAGTCTATAGTGCAATTTAAATAAAGCTGTCTCTCAAGGCCTGGCTTCACAATGGCATTATGTCATTGCATTTCGCGTCTTTCTCAGTCGTGTTGCTAGATGTCGCATGATCAAGCAGTGCTTGATACAGTCACGATCATGCGGCATCTAGCGGAACGACCGAGAAAGACGCGAAAGGTCGTGTCACATTCCATCATGAAGGCACGGCCTTACGCGCCAAATTATAAAAACACAAGCCTAAACGGAGAATGGCGATGGGATAGGTGGAGCGGGGTGCATTCATGGGTTCCTCTTAACCAGGCTAGTGAATCTCCGCGAAAACAAAGACATCGCTTATCTTTTGCAGTATGTTCAGTGTGGGAATTGCCTTCATTTACTCCATTAAGTATTGTACGTCTCTGATTTTGAAACGTCTACTTCAGGTAGACCCACGTTGGGAACGCTAATTTGAAACTTTTCTTATAGGCGGTTCCACGTTGGTCTCTAATTTTGAAACGTGTCTTTTTACTTTCTCGTATACGTACGTATATACGGAGTAATATACGTAGTATAGAGAAAGTTATTTAATGCTGCGCGAAAAAACGGCGTATTTTCGGCACAAAAAAATTCATTGCCGGGCCCTGATAACGAAAAAGTGGATAAATCCAGTTGCTAAATAAAGAAAAAAAATCCTAAAACACGTAGTTTAGTCAGAATCCCTGTTTTGTGCGTCCTTGATGTCAAAAAACCAATTGAAAGCAAAACGTCCGTCTGTCCGTCCGTTCGTCTGTCTGGTGTATTTGAACAAACCTAGCGCCTAAACATTGCGAAGGATTTTTTCCAAATTGAAGAAACCCCTGTCGTTTGTGCGTGAGCTAAAGCTCTGCGATTTTGAAAAACATTCGTTAGTTTTCGGCGGGACTTTACATGATGCATTAGGAACATTTTCAAGATTTTCTCAAAAATGGCTTCAAATTTTTTTCTTCAAACTTTTCCAATGGTTAATACTTATTGTACTGTTTAATAATTTTTCAATGAAAATGTCTATTTAGGACGAGGTTTTACTTTTCTTTAGTATTATTACAATAACATTTGGGTTCTACTATCAGGAAATTGAAAAGATGAGAAAATGTGAAGAAAATGTACTTTAGGCGACAATATATCGCAGCCGGCAAGAGGATGAGGCAAGTCCTTAAAGCCTGTCCACACAATAAAAATTAGAAAACTTTACTACGAGAAAGTCTGTGCCATCCTGTAGTCCCTTTATTTACTTTTGAAACGTTTCTGGACATTAAACCATTCATTGTTTGAATAATTACTACAAATGCCCGACTTCTTAAGTACTTACGAAGCAGAACACTGCTGTGGCCAGGTTTACACTTGGCGCGCGCGCGCAGCGATACCGCGCGCCGTCAGCGCTCTCTGGCGCAGAGCGCGGCCAGCGACGCGAGCCTCGAGGGAGGCTATCCTGGGCCCCGCCTCCCCTATTTAAGGGGAGGCGGGCTCGACAGCAGAGAGAGGCAGCAGGGAGTGGAGAGCGCTACTGTGTGAGCACACCGTCCGTCAGCCAGGGAGCAGCCAGCACGCGCTGCACAGAAGAGGAGCCGTGCTCCCCAGGGAGCGGCCGGGAGCCGGGCTAGGTGAAGGTGGGTGGCGACACGGAGATCGCCACGACCGGCTGCGTGTAGGGCCGAGGTGACGAGGGACTCACCGCTGCACGCACTCCTCGGCGCCGCAGCAAGACGGCGCTGCGCCGTGACCGAGCTCGGCTGAGATTGTTTATGCCCAGCCTCGGTCACAGGGAAAGATTACAGGACGAAAAAAAATGTAATTTGAGAGTGAATAAAATATTGTGAAGTTTAATGTTGGACTTTTAATGTTGGACTTTTATTTCATAAGCACAACAAATTCTTATGCTAGTCGACAATAATTTCGTGAGGCTAGGAATTGTTTCAAAATTTATTGTCTAAGAAAAAAATGACTGATCTGTGGCATCTAATTATTGAACAAACCAGCTTTTCTCAATAAAAATATGCATAATATTTATTGTACACAAATATTCTTTAACTTTAACTTTCGGATTGAATTTACATAATGAGGACATACAATTACTTTTTGGAGGCATGCCATTTTAATCGAAGTAATAAGTTCATTAATTTAGTAAGGCATTTTGTGGTCCCGGGTTCGATTCCCGGTCGAGGTAAAAATAGAGTTGTAGGTTTCCTTCAAAATCATCCCAGTTTCTGTAGCTGTGTGACGAAGAAAAGCTCAAGCAGGCGGATCTTACTAGTTACGGTGAAGAGAATACATCATGTTCGCCTCATGTTGCTCTTATCCCCATGCATAGGAATTTAACTAGGCCCAGGTAAGGGGGTCACCGGTAGCTGGCCGGGGAAATCGGAGTATCGACCCAATTACGCCAAACCCATTCATAAATAGTAAGATATTTAAAATATCTAGATAATATTTCTTTGCAAATATTTAGCTAATTGGCTGCATGATGTTTTTTCACTGCGCTTACGATTTGACGATATGATGTAGATCGCGATGACGTCGAGAAGAAATTTTCCCAAGAAGAATGTTGAAGTCTACCAGGAATCTTCGGTTCTTGATCTTTGTTCTTGAAATTTAAACTGTCGCCCCTACAATACAATTATCAATTAAGCCTTTTACTACTTACAAACAAATTAATAATAGAATGAAATTATTTAAAAAAATTAAAATGCTACACTAATAAAATATTAGCCGAAACTATTTACACTTGGCTACATGCGGGAATGACACGCTTGGACATATCTAGTTCGTAATTATGTTATAAATATTTTTATGAAAAATGTTCTGCCTTTTAAAATCAAAGACCAAAAATATTATAGTACATATCTATTTCGACTTTTTTTATCCGCGATATCCAAACGTCCAGTTTCCCGAAAATATCCTAAATCGAAATCCAGTAAAGTCTTGGTAATTCAAGGTGGACGGGACGGAGCCTAGATCGAATTACTGAATTACCGCCGGACCTTTCTACGTGGGTTCCACGGCATTCCGAAGAATCTCTTTCATCCAATCCTGCTCAAAGGTCGACGCGCCACGGGCCCAACTGGTGGGTTGCCGGGCAAGTCCGGCAGCCAAAGCTGTCTGCCTGAACCTTGAAGATAACGGCGTGAGTGCCCCCGCGAAACTCAGGGTCCGGGTGGTCGTATACAACTCTCCACCAGAAATGACGCAACCTACGCCAGCGTGATTGCTCTCCGCAGAAAGGCTCTAGGTGGAACGGACACGTCCAACCGGCCCCGAGTCTCTCGGCGGAACTAATGTTGATAGCTTCAAGGTGGATGCAGTTAAAAGATGGTTCGCCACCGACTATTGAGCAGAATTCGGCGAGGGACGTCCTCGCGATCCAACTGATAGTCTCCCAATACTGGTTCAAATGGGTGGGTTAACCGTTCATGGTACCTGCGTTGCGGTGGGTACTGGATTCCAGCCTGAAGGAGGAGCGATTGATTGATTGATTGATTTAGTAATTCCGTGCGCTCCTCAACTACTGAGGTCATTACTCCCGTAAGTGTACTGCATGTTTTCACCTCAGGAGGTGGTGGTTATCTTCCCCCGCTGGATGTCGAGAACTGGAGCCGACCTACCGTCGACTAGCGGAGTTTTCCCGAACAGGTATCTCCCACCAGCCGGGACACGTTCTAAGTCCCCGACCGCAGTACCCCGGCATGTGAGGTAGTGAAGTGCATGATAGTGTGTGTGTGTGTGTGTGTGTGTGTAAGGGGTGAGGACAAGGAAGAAGAGGGAAAGATCGCGCGCGGTCCGTGGCCCGTTTGTTAGGGTACTGCTCTGGCATTCCCCTGGTGTTGATGGGAGAAATCACGGTAAAATGCCGATCAGAGCAGCCGGCCGCTGGAATTCTCCTCCAGACAGCGACCAAATTCGACCTAGCTGAGAAGCTAGTGTCAACAATGTTGCCACTGTCGGGAGTAGAAGACTAGGACCTCCCGGTGAAAGACACTGCAGTGACATCAGTCGATGCCCTGATGGAGGGAGGTGCGGATGAAGGCCAATCGAACGGAATGGGTATATACTGCACCTGGTCTTTCATCAGCGCGAGAGGGCCGTGAATGTTTCAGTGGCGCCGCCTGCATGTTTGATGCGAAGCGCCGTGCGTGCGTCATCAGAGGCCGTCGGAGCACACCTGCCCCACCCTCTTCCCGCGCACGGCCTTGGAGACTAAGGCATCTCTCAGCATTATTTACTTGTATATATGTATATATATATATATATATATATATATATATATATATATATACACACCAGTGACGAATTCTCCGATACGCCGCGTATACCGCCGGTATACCTAGTAATTTGAAGTGTATAAGAAATATATCATACTTTTTTTATTTAAGGTTGCATCAATATCTAGGTCATTAACGACCACTATTGGAGTTAACGTGATGGTAACTGTGAAGATGAAATGATATGGTGATGATAAGGGGCGAAAGGACGAACAACCGTGCCCGAGGCGGGACTCGAACTCGCGTCCCTTCGCTCCGAGATTGCTACGACACCACTGCCTTAGTGATCGCGGCTACCGGATCGGCATATCAGTGGCGTGCATTCCATGGAATGAAGGGAATGAGTCATTCCCCTAAGCAATGCAAAGAAAAAATCCTTTCGATATTTAAAATATTCGTTGTTTGTAGCCAGAGCAAAACGTTTACTCAATCTAAGATTCTGAGCTAAGTACCAGTGGTTGAACCGTAACAATCGATGTTTTCAAAACGGTGTGTAGTTTTGTCTCGTGACGTCAGCGGAGCTTCGTTCTTGGAGGGAGGCAGGCGTTCGACTTCATGTGTCGGCTCGGTGAGTGCGCGTGAATGAATTTTCTAACACGTTCCGTTGTGATCGGCTGGTAGCTATTTCAAGTTCGAAAGAATTTTGGCTTTTTGAGAGTGTTTGATATACGCGCAAACTTATATCATAATACAATGCAAGTATAAAGTACATAATAATATCGAGAACGTTTATCTTAAGGTAAAGAAAGTGCTCTAAAAAACTAATTCTTTGGGTTCCGTTCTGCAGTTCTCCCTTGCGGGAAGGGAATGCATTGGCAAAACTCATTCCGCGCAGTAGTCATGACATCTAGCGAGGAAAGTGGAAACCAGGCAGGGAACCAGAGGGGTGGCACGAAACAGATTTAGGGGGCCCTTTCCGGTCCCTCTCCTGTCAACTTTTGTACGCACTGATGAATTTTATAAATTTATATTAATAATTTTAAATAACAAAGTACTCGATAAAATAGGTTAAGAATGTAAGTCACATAAATACCGAATTATATTTGTTTATGATGTTAGAAAGCATTTACGCAACGAAATTTTCCCTGGGGTCCGTTTTCTCCCAGGCGACCAGTTAGGTTCGTTTGCAAAACGCAATCTTTCCCGGGTTAATATTCACATTTTGTGAAAATTCATATAATTTTTAACTGTTTAACGTTATTTATACTTTGGACTTCAAAAGAGCTTCCCCGACTAAAATTGTCATCACACGCCACTGCGGCATATCATACTTTTGGTAATTCTCTAAAAAGTTATTGAGAGTTTGAAAGCTTTAAAACAGATTCGAAAACTTAACTCTGTTTTGCTACCGAGAACCAGTCAGTCTTTTGCATCCGTAAGCGCTATAAAGTGCGGTAGAGTGAGAAGTTTCAAACAGTTCGGAATGTTGTCCAGAGAATTTGCTAGCGCTGGCAAAGGCACCGCATGCAAGTTGCGATAACCTAGAGCTCCCATGTTTCAAGGGCGGGGAGAGGGGAGGATGCGCGTCTGGAGGGTCCTTCTCTAGTCTTTCGTAAGTCAGGCTTCTCTCAAGCTTTTGTGAAAATGGACTGTGTCGATCCAGAAGTTGGTGGTGGAGTAAATGTCTTATAGAACAATTATTAACGACGGAATTTCATAGTATTGGGATTTCAGAAAAGCTCAAAATAAAAGACAACGGTGGATGTAGCTTGTGTGTATGTGTGTGGTTTATGAAAGGAAAATAGAACTTGGTACGAGTGTATCAACTTGTAAGGGAACGAACAATTGATTAATGTAATGGGCTTGCTATGGAAGCAATATCAAGATATCAATATCAAACAATATCAGATGTTTCAAATTGGTTCCGAAATAACAAATTAATAGTAAACGAAAAGAAAACGATTTCAATTCAGTTTTCCATTTCAAATAAACAATTCTGTGCTCCATTGAAAATGAACGGTGTACCATTGACTGATGTTAAGGCAACAACATTTTTAGGTCTCTCAATTCAATCAAACCTTAAATGGAACGTCCATTTAAATGAATTGAATACAAAATTAAGTTCATTATGCTACGCGTTCAGAATTCTTGCAAATTCAGTCAGCCTTCATACTGCTCGTTGTGTATATTTTGCGAATGTTCACTGCCGCCTGAGATATGGCATAATATTCTGGAGAAATACATCTTATAGCTCCCAGACTTTTAGATTACAAAAACGAATTGTACGTATAATAACCAAATCCCACCCACGTGATTCTTGTAATTTTATCATTACCTTGTCTGTTGATTTACGAATCAGTGGTTTTTGTCAAAAATTACTTGCTTAAGGGCGGGAATATATTTTCAGAAAATGCCGATGTCTATTACTATAACACTCGACATAGAAATCATATTCATCAGATGACAGTATCAACAGCTCATTACAAAAAATTCACATACAATACATGTACATTATTTTACAACACTTTGCCAGATGACATCTATTTATTTAAAAAAATAAGGTATTCTGCCATGGCTTCGTTTAGCGCTTCTACTGAACCGATTGTAGTATTTTTTCCTTTAAATGAAAGAACGTGATCTCTAGATGTGTTATCAGATACTGTTAGTGTTGATTCACTAACATTTACAGTGTAAATTAATTAATTAAATCATTCTTTAATAGTACGCTAATCAATAATCAATTGTTTTCTTCCAAAGCTGCTTCATGGTGGCCCTGCTTGATGTTTTGTTTTGATTGTTGAGATTTGTGTACAATTCGTCAAGGTTTTGTTTCAGTGTAATAATTGCAATGTGGCGTTGATAGTTGGCATGTATTTGCTTTTGTGGAGTATTTTGTAGAGAACATTCGGACAGTGAGTTTTGCTCGGTTGTACTTAAGTAGTGAAGTTGTACTCAGGTTATGTCGATCGTTGCCCACGCGCCCCTAAAGACGCAAACGTACATTAAGTGGACGCAGGGAAAGAGAAAGTGAGCGTAGAAGTCGTGTTAGTGAGGTCATTTCGTTCTCTGTTGGGTCGTTGTCTATGAAATGTCAGTTTTGTTCTGCTTTGCACTTCCCATGTGAGAGGAATTCTGCAAACGAGTTCACTCTGTGTTGCTTAAATGGGAAAATAAGTTTACCTTCGAGCAAAATGGCAGAAGAAATCAAAGTTGTTTATAGATGATGACACATCAAAAAACTTTAGAAATAATATTCGTCAGTATAATAGTGCTCTTTCTTTCGTGCCACTTGGTGCCGATATTGCATTGCCACCTGGTCATGGGCCATACATGTTCAAAATTTTAGAAACTCCTCATCACAAAATATCTTCGTTATACCCTGAAGATCCAAAGAACGCAACATATTGTGAACATTAGTCTGGGCACAGTATTTTACATTTATCTCAGATCTCACCGTCAAATTTTGACGGGTTCTCACTAGTTAAACGATTAAATTCGATAGAAAAGTTTAAATCCCAAGTGAAATCGTTTCTGCTGCATAACTGTTTCTATACAATTAGACTATACTGAGCATCACAAGGAAAGTAACATTAATTTTAATAGTGATATTTAATGTATTATTTATCATTGGACTGTATAATTCTTAACAATATGTAACAAGTATTGTATCGCAGCTTCTGAGTCAATGACCCCCATCTCGATCAGGTTTTTCGTCCAGTTTCCCTGATCCATTGAGCAAATGCTGAGATGGCCCCTTGTGTTGCTTCTGGACATAAATGTAACTTCATTTTCGGTGCACGTCTTCTAGAATTCAGTGGGAAATACAATTATTCAAGTTATCGTCTCCATGTTGTCGCGGCAGGAAGTATTATTCCGAAGGACAACATGGATAAGAGCCCAAAATATCTTGTAGTTTAGGGGATGAACTTTATATTTTATCGCGTTAAAAGTTGGAGGAATTAATTAGAAGAAATAGACTTTCGTGTATCGTGGATTAAGTAAAACGTGACAGTCTTGGAGTTAGTGCCCATCCGTGGCAAAAAATAGGGAAGTAAGTGAAACAATTAATAAGTTGAGGAGGACATTGACCCGGCAGCGGACCGAGAACAAGATACAAGAGAGAAGATTGGTCGGAGCAGTGGATTCTTCCTGGCCTCATCGTCCAAGAGCGCATGGATTTCTAAAATAGTAAGAATAATAGCGCTATAGACAATTTTTACGATCGGTCATGACCAAGGTGACATTTTATGTTAAAAAGGATTAATCGATGAATAAACTTATAACGTTCTCATTCTGAAAAAGAAAAGCTGATTATCATTTCTTTAGCATCTTGTGCAATCCACAGTTTAATAATTTCTTTGCAGAAACAAATTTCAGATACCTCGCTTCATCCGTATGGAGAGCGGATCGAATGATCGTTTGCTAGAAAGAAAGTACCGGCGACGATTATTTTCGTAAGAACCCAACCGACAGAGCTAGTAGGATAATTATTTCCCTTTAGATGTGTTTACGCGAAAGTTAAAATCGCAACCCTTTCCTGGCGCCCAAAAATGATATAAATTCGGAAACCGGTTGCAGAAATAATTTGACAGAAACGGAGAGCGTTTCAATATATAATGAACCTATAATATATAACTTTCATTCAACAACAATGCAGGCATTATTGATGTATGTATATCTACCGCAATAACAGCCAGACGGCAGAATTTAAAGGCTTTTGAGGCTTTTTGTGTAATTTATTGTGAAATTTAATTATCACTAAATGTGTATTTTTTATGCAATTATTTCCGTTTTTACGGTGTCTAGTTGTGTAGGGAAATATACAGATCTGTTGTTGGATCAAAAATAAATAATGAATATTCTATTAATAGCAAGTACTACGCATAACCCATCCTTTACCCGTCAACGATCAGTACTAGTAACACCAGTAAGAAATGCTTAAATAAGGCAACACGTACGGCAGGCCCTTCAATCAGTATAGCTGTGCAAGCCGACACGGAAGGCCGGCTCTTTCTATCAGGTTCGTCCGGATGCGTCATGACGGTAGGTTGGATCCTCCAACCTGTGTTGCTCGCTTACGCCGAGCAGGTAGCCAACTCTTCCAACAAGGGTGCTTGGGCTCGGCAGCTTCTACCCGTGCACTTCTGACAAGGTGAATTCAGAGGAGTGCAACAAGGGACTCTTTTCGTTCCAACAATCTCTGTCACGAAACAGTAACAGTGAACCTGGTTGGGCCTATATTATTATGCGTTCCCTTGATACAGTATAATTGATCAGGTATACTGCAACTTTTTTCTCCGTTCATTTTGTCGCGGTAGAAAGTATTATTCCTTAAAGAAGGTCATCATGGATAAGAGCCCAAAATTTATAGCTGATTTATCCTTGAAAATAGATTTTATTACATGGAAGCTTTTTTTCTTCCAAAATTCAAGTAGTATATGACTTAGTGTAGGGATCACAGAATTTTGAAAATGTGCACAGAATTCACTTCTCCCCATAGCACGTCATACGCAGTTTTAACTATTTTTTGACGTTAAATAAATAAATAAATAAATCTGCAAGAGTTTAAGGTCAGGTTATCCATAGAAATATCTAATATTTTATGGTTCATATGATACTTTATGAAATCATTATCTACAATTTATAATATAATAATTATATTCAAATACAAAAGATGATTGCAATCAATTTATATAAGTATATATTTAAGACGTTTCGACCTCATGCATGAGGTTCTCTTCAGTTTCTGAAAAGGCAATGTTACAAGATAATGATTTTTTAACAAGCAATGAATATTAACCGTCTAATTTACATAATATGGTACAAAATTATGCAACCTGGATTTTACTTTTGGATTTAACGTGAGTACTTAGCCTCACAATTCAACAACAAACACGCCTTTGTCTCACCGTTGTTTATCATATATTTTATAATTTTGTACCATATTAGGTAAATTCGACAGTTAATAATTTATTGTTTGTTAAAAATCATTATCATGTAACTTTTCAGAAACTGAAGAGGACCTCACACATGAGGTTGAAACGTCTTCAGTATATATTAATATAAATTGACTGCAATCATCGTTTTTTATTTTAATGTTTGGTTTATCCAGTGATCCCAGAATTATTATAATCATTATATTCTTCGCCTCTGATAGTCAAAAGCTTTAAAGATTACTTATTGGAAAGTCCCTAATAATAATTCTACAGAATTTCCTCGCTTACTTCCTATAATTATACAATTCCGATCAGTATTGCATGACTGTATTGAAGTGATACAGCAGGGTTACCAGAAATTTTTTTCCCATCGGAGGACATTTTAGATTTTTATAGTCCACGATGTATAGGCAATGTACTCAACAATTCCAAACCATTAATAGTCTTTGAAAATAATAGTAGACTTTGCATCATTAAAAATAAAAGCTTCCAACAGAATAACTTCGCCCCAGCACTCACCACCTTCGTTATCCACCAAACAAGCGTGAACAAGTTTTATGTCACAAGAAGCTTAATTATCTATTATACAGGCTATTAATTTTAGTAAAAATGAAGATATTGAAGACATGAAGTCCCTTTAATTAATTAAATTACATTAAAATTATGCCAATATTATCAATTCAACAGAACAAAAAGGACATTCAATGTAAATTTTAAAAAAGGCGGGAGGACAATGTTAAAAAGGAGGACATGTCCTCCAAAGGGAGGACAGATGGGAAGTCTGTTAAACGACCTTTTTATAAGGATAGTATTTTTTCTGGTTTCAATTGATTCAACACAGTATTTTTTTAAGTATAGTACTTCTTATTACTCGAACTCTCTATCGATACATTTATGTTAGAAGAAATAAGACTATCATATCTATCAGGTAGGAATGAACTACGAAATTACATCTCATTTCCAATATTACTGATTTTATTAAAATATTTCTTCTATTTTGTTTTTGATACTTTCAAACATTAACATGAAAAACATGAATACATTATTAGGACTTCAATTTTAAATGTGTAATTAACACAGACGTTTGTGAAGATATCACTTTTAAAGTTTTCTCCCCCATACGTCACATAGAGTTTTTGACTGTTTTGACTAAATAAATAAAAAGTTATAATTTTATTCGAACAAAACACTCGTCAATTCCAATACTCGAAAACCAAGTCTTACTTCGATTTTATTTTACACTCAATTCACACTCGTTTATGGATGAGATGTTTCACTCTAACGAAAGACGAGACAAAACGATTATTACATAACAAAAAATACTTCCATGGCAGAGAGCCTGACTCTGACAGACGAGGATAACAATCAACTATGAATAAATTCTATCAATCGGGTGGAGGTCGGATTCATAGTTTCAAAAGTTGGTTGTTCTGACCGGAAGTAGGTTCAGACGCCACATTGACAATTCAGTCCTTGCCGTTAGGTGAATTATACAACAGCAACAGCGATAAGCCGAGCAAGTTCCAACTTACACGCATTACTCAGAAAGGACACTGCGATCGACTCACATTCTTGGAAAGGTAATAACACAGTATATCTCAAAACTTCTGTAGCGACCCTCCTACTGCTGCAGAACGACGCTCGTGGGCTGAAATGCGCGCATTGGAAGAAAAAACAAAATTCTCAGAAATGGCAAATAATGTGACTATATATGCTTTTATATGTTTCTGAATCCAAAATGTGATTTTGGATTCAAGCTTAATATAAACAAGCTTTTGTATGCATTCAGTGTTTAAATATTATTTCTAGATACGATTCCGGTATTGAATTGTAAAATTGACATTTTTAACAGGCCTATACCTGAAGAGTTATAAAAACAACCGAATTGTGGTTGTAATGTTTTAAGTTTAAACAGGTATGTAATTACTAAAGACACATTTGTGAAATGTTCGGTCTCTAATTAAATATTACATACAGTGCTTGATTTCTAAAATTTTAGGTACCGGAAGGCTTCCCAAAGTAATTATTAATTTAATAGATATAGTTATATATTTATAATATAATTTAATAATATATTCCCGAGGTACTGGAACACCGTTCCGCCAGAAATCAAGTCCTGATTAGATGTACAAGTTACGTAACAAATGAACGCCACACAGTGGACTGAATTGGACTGAAACGCTCGCATTGGATTTTAGAAGTAATTCTGTTAAAATAATGCGTTCAAAATGTTGCGCGCTACAGATCTTTAATATAAGATCTAAAATAACTAAATTGTGTCAACAATTGTAAACTACAGATGGCGCCACCCTTATTTCGAATAATTATTTTCGTGCGGATTTGGCGGAGATTAGGAAGGCACACAAGCCTGGTGGAAATAAGAAGATTTAGAAAATATAGTAAAGGAATACGTACCGTTGGGTTGTAGGTGGTGCTAATTTCGAATTTGCTATAAAAATAGTAAAATTTAAAATGGCAAATCAAATACGGGGAAATATTTTCGAAATTATCATTCAATTTTGGCAAAAATAGGTATATTTCGAGGATTTGCGGGGTAACTGACTGCGAATTTGATCTCGGAATTGTAAAATAGAAAAACTGTCTAAAATAAAATGGGATCATATACAAACTAATTCTAACGAAAAATGGAACTGTTAGGATAGAAAAACTGAAGAGCGACGGGGAGACTAGCGCATTGTCACCGTTGCTTTGCTGGAGTTGTTTCAAACTGAACTTTTTCACATGAACTCCAACAATATCGCTAATATATACCGATATAATATATCCATACCATTCCTGAAAGTACTTAACTTATTTCCCCTTAGAAATACATTTTAAATCATATCATATTCGGTATGGATCAAATCCCAAATATTGTATTCAAACATCTTCCGAATATAATAAATTATTTAACAGCCATTTACATTACATGTCTCAGATTAAATTACTTTCCTGAAATAAGGAAAATTGCTCCTATTATACTTATTCCTAAACCACACAAAAATCACAGTAAACCAGAAAATTTTCATTCTATCAGTTTACCGTCCAATTTTTTTAAAAAATCTTTGAAAAAGCTATTCTATCTCGTTTAATTAAATTAATTCAATCAACGAATCTCTTACCTAATTCTCCATTTGGGTTTAAACATAACTATTCAACTACTCACCAACTGCTAAGTTTATCAGACTACATTGCTACAAGCTTTTTTTTTTTTAACAAAATCAGTTTTGTTATATTTCTTGACAACAAGCTTTTGACAAGGTTTGGCACAATGACTGATTGTATAAATTTAAAAAAAATTGGTTTCCCAATATACTTTGAAAACACCATAGCTAGTTTCTTATGTAATCGTAAATTCCAAGTTAAAATTAACATCTAATGAATTTAACATTTATGCAGGAGTCCCCCAAGGGCCTCCTCTTTTCAATTTATTCATATCAGATACACCTATTGGCATATAGGCGGCCAAAATTAATCCAAATTTGGCGCCGTACTTGGAATTCAATCATATATAGCAATTCCTTGGCGATAATTACCAGCAAGGGGTATACATTTCAAACGTCCCGCGTTGGACTTTATTTTTTCTGTAGAAACTGCGGGCGAGCTTCCAGAGAGAAAGGCGATACATTTTTCGTATGGAACTCTTTGGAACGGCTGAACTGCTTTGAAATTATGAACTACTTTCTAAGAATGGCGTCAGAGCGCGCCACTAGACGGACACCAGGAGACGACCTAAGAACAATAATATTTCAATTGTCGACATTCCGATAATCAAACGTTTTTCCAAATAAAGACGCGATGCGATCGCATTGTTTGAAAAGCAGGTCGCCGAAGCAGTTTCGCGGCGACTCGCCTCGCTCGAGTAAAAATGCGCACATATCTATGCTACTGACAAAAAATTAAATTGTGTAGGGTTGGTACTGCGACCTCAGCTCTATCATTGGCGCGCAAGCCTAGCTATCACGCACGTATTACGAGAGAAAACGATTTTCTTTTCGCCCAAACATGGTAATACTGATAACTTCTTCAATACTCAGTAATTCTTACGCTGAGGAAAACTAATAGTTCTTAAATAATTGGCTTTCATAATTTTCCCTTGTGTCAAGGGAGTAGGAAAAGACAGGAGTCCTCTTCTTCAACACGATAACACCATACAGATGCTCTCCCAGAAAATCTCAAGCTATTTTGCAGCCTGAACAACACCACACCTATCAAATTCTGAAATAGCGTTTTTTGCAGATGATACTGCAATTTTCACTTCTCATAAAAACATTCTTAAAGATAGAGATAATTTACAATATGACCTAAAAACTACAATTTCTTGGTATAACAACTGGCCAATTAAAATGAACCCTCAAAAATCGTAAGCAATTTTTTTCCTTAAGACGAATTGCTCCCACTTACCCCCTAATTGTTAAAAGTAAAGCAATTCCTTGGCTTCCCTCTAATAAAGCAGCAACATATGTTGGACTATAATTTGACACTAGATTAAAATGGACAACACATATATCTACCATTGCCCATAAAACATACCAATTTTAAAACTATATCCCATCGTTAACTCCCAAGTTATCTACAAAATCAGCCTTATCTATATTTAAATATATTATTCGCCCATCGTTAACATACGCCTGCCCTATTTGGAGTGGAACTACAGAATCTAATTTTAAAAAACTAGAAGTTATACAAAATAGGTCCTTGAGAAATATTCTAAAAGCCCCTTGGTTTCTTCGAAACAATTGTAACGTCGAAGCATTTCAGTAGTCGTCAGACCGCACAAGGCGCGGGCCGGGGCGTGGGAGAGGGTGGTCCAGGCGTCGGGCTGGCGGTGCAACCGGAGCGGCCGCTTCGAGGGTGCAAGCCAGCGGGGAACATCCGGCGGTCAGCTAGCGCAGAATGATGTATCGTCTGCAGCTAGTCGGCGGGCCCCATTGTACGACTGGCCCAAAACTCTGTGAATGAGGTGACGCGGTCCGCGGGTCTTCAGCGTGGGAGGTCTGTCACGTGACTCCTCGCTATAGACGCCGGTGGAGTGTTGGCGATTGGCATTCGAGTTTCGGCCGAATCGCGGTGCGGAGGCAATTTGTTGATCCGTGAGGAGTGGTCACAGGTTTGCGAGGGTGGCTACAGCAGATGCCGGGAGCGCTGCTACAGGTTAGCATGCTGGGTCAGGCTGAGGCGGCTTGCCTCAGGAATGGTAGTGCTGTGGAGTGCAGCGGTAGTTTCCGGAGATGTAAATATTGTAATATAAAGTAATATTAAATAAACCTGTACAAATAACTCCGTGTCTGTGTTGTTTTTCACATCACGACGACGTCACACAATCAAATTTAAGAAGAACTAAGTATTGTTCTTTTAAAAGCCTGGATTAATCTCTTATCCACTAAATTCTTGTCCAGTCTCTCTGCTTGTCCTGCTCACAATATTTTTAATCTTGGCAAATCAGCCAAGTCTTATCCACGTATTCATGCACGCTGTGCAAAAGATCTTCTACAACCTCCATAATTAACTCATCTTTTCTACTTAATAACAAACTAGAGTATTTACAAATTGTAAAATATATTATTACTTTGTAATGTACTGCAAATACTTACTGACTCAACTTATAATTATGCAAATTTATAAGGCGTTTTAAAAAATGTTCTGAGGTTACTTTTGTAAGTTTTCCAACTGTTATGTTAGTTATTTCAACCCCTTGAAAGATATTGCAGAAACGAACAAGGATAAATAAATTATTAAAAAGATGAACTCCAACAATGAAGAATAAAATAAGGTTATTGAAATTATTCAGCATGACTAACGACGTTTTTAATCTTTTTTTCTTCGTTTCCCGTTAAAATTGTTTCTTAACCTTTTTTCAGAGTAAAATTACAGGTTTTTAATTCTGCATATTTATAAATAATTATCTTATATAAATGTTCTGTATGACATTTTAAAGCTAATGTTTGGTTCCTAAAATATATTTTAAATCTACAAGTATTTGCAACATTAAATATGAATGAAAGGGGGCCTGTGGGGCAAGAAAATACTCGGAACGTCCGACCTCATTATGTTAACGTGAAATTTCTGCATTCGTGAATGGGCCATGCTGACCTGGGACAAGCTGCGAGTGTTGAAAAAGTGCACGACTAGTCCGTTACTGAGTTCTGTTACGATTGCTCCATTTTTTCGACATGCTCCTCAATGTTTTTAATAATTTTATTTCTCGATGTTGATATGCCAAAAAATGTTTTAATGAAATCTAGATGCTATGCATTGCACTGCATTGCATACGATATGCATTACATAGTATATTATTGTGTATTTATCCGAAAATACAAGCATTTTAAATGTAAACCAGATGACCCTTTTTAGTATTGTAATTTTTATTAAACAAAAAATCTAAACACGTTGTTCTATTAGAAATAATCCTACTAACAGGTTACACTACAATGCAATATACATAAACAATTTTTGATCTTACAGAAAGACAATTTGTACTCTCAGTACAACTATCGTGGGATCAACCTGAATGATGTAAGGGATCAAACTGAAATCAATATCGCTGCTTTGCACTTGTCAATGTAACCAACTTAGTCAACATTTTAGTGACAAATAATCAATACATGCTGCGATTGTCATCAACAAATATTACATTTTTTACAGGAGATATTCAGGAAACTTGACAAAAATAATATTTTATCTTATCTTCAATATTTAATAAAATGAAAGCCAAACCTAAACAGAAAGTTCTTGAATCCATATATTTTGATACCCTTTATTGCACTGTATGTAAATTAATTTTAGAAATTATTTTTAGTGGCGCAACTCATTCTTTGTCCAAGTTTCAAGTTTGTTATCACGCTTGCGATGAAGCTTTTAACAAACTACAGCTTCAATCTTTAAAATTTAATTTAATTGGTTTTCAAAATTAATTTCCACAGTCACATGAATAAGATCAAAGAAATCAATTCTATAACCACAGATAATATTTTTTGACAATATTTGTTAGATTTCTGGTACAAAAACATCATTACAGAAGTTTTGGAAACAATTCCAAGGATTACGCAGCAGCGAAATTTTATTTAAAAGCAGTTTTATTTACTACTGAAAAAATATTACACTTTAATTATAACTATTTCTATGTCCTCATAGGGGATAATTTCATTGAGAACATATGGCAAAAGCAAAATATCAACTGTACGAAAAAATCTAGTGTAACAATATACATTATCGATAATACTGTGCAGCACATACATATATATACATATTTTACTGTGCAGCATATACATATTTTAAAACTTTTGAACCACAAGGTTCAAATTTTACTATAAGTTTTGAAATTGTAAAATATTATTTTAACTTTTCTGCAGGTATTTTAGTGCTTTACACTGCACAATGAATACTTTGGAACAATGCTCAAGCTACTATACATCCATTTGCATGCTATTTACAGCCAAGCAAATAAGCTATTGTTCCAATCAATTTTGTCATAATATCGGATGATTTAAATCATATCAAGGTAGCTGTGTATTATTTCCAAATTCAGCTAAAATAATTCTTGAAAATTAAAATTTCAAACATGAGAAAAATCATGTACTTTTCAGATGGAGTACGAGCTCAATGAAAATATAAGTATAATATTCTCAAGCTGTCTTCATGAGAAAGATTTTACAGTAACAAGCTGAGTGGCATTTCTTTGCCATGACGCATGGTAAGGGAGCTAGCGATGATTTAGTGAGAGCATTAAAGTGCCTTTTGAGCTAGTTTACAAACGACTTCTGATAGTCAAATTCATACACAAAAATAGTTACATGAATAAACGTCAGAAAATATAAATCATATTACATTTAACTTTGCTGAAAAAGAAGATATGAGTGTAAACGCCAATGAATTAAATAAAAGGTTTTTTAAACCTTCCTGTCTTCTCCAGACTCAAAGAAAATCATATACTCAAAGGAGAATTCAATCCAGATTTCTCAACGACAAATTCAGACCGCCTTAATAACACATTTCCTCTTCTAACCAAATCTAATTCCTAACCCTCTAGCTCAAAATTACCCGAACTCTCCCCAATCATCCCAACCACATTAACATAAATTGGAATTGAGGATTCCTACAGCATCTTAGTGGTTATCTGCGTTTTAAATTAAACAAATACTTCTGATTTACTAAGTAAAAAAAAACAACAACATTGGTTCCATTTCAAAAGTAGAACTGGAAAACTTGAGCATGATTCAAAGAGCCACTCCGCAACTGGTTATGTACTATATAAAATTAATATTCAACGAAGATGCTACTACGATCCAGAACTCAAAATACAGCCCCTATTTAAAATGCTAAAAAATATTAACACGCTGACCTGTCAACACTATGTAAAGTTTTCTTAAGACGTAATGATATATTGTACAAAATTACAGAAATGGAGAGATGCCAGCTATGTAACTTAGAATAGCATGAAACATTAGAACACATAATCAAGCTATACCCCCAGTGTGATAATCTGAGAAATTCATTTATAAAAGTTAACAATGTCATTGATTCTTAATATTCTTAATACTGAAAGTTTACAAAAACTGCATCTTTGTTGTTTTATAAATTCTAGCTTTAAGTTACAATCCTTTATTCTCTCAGAATAGCATTTCCTTCAGAATAACATAGAGTTTGAGTAGTTTGAATTGACTTGTTGCAACATGAGAAGAGAATTATAGTGGGTTGAGACAAATATGAATATTATATAACTTGCTATAAATTATTTTCAAACTTTGAATTTATCATTGTTGATGTAACTTATGAAAGTGTAATTTTTCTAATTCTTCCAACCAGAAATAACTGTAAATATTACTCAGTAAATGGCTGCCCCTACTGTCGGCAACTGTAATAGTGAAGGCCTGCTATACAGTTTGAAATAAATTAAATTAAATTGAAGATTACAGGGAGAGGGGCCTTGCTCATATTAAGTGAAATGCTGAGTTAGCTATTTATTAATACATCAAAACTCTCTTATAAAGCACTAATCCGCTGTTTAATAAATTTAAAAAAAATGTTTTGCCACCCTGTCTGTAAGAGGAATAAGAAACTTCCATACTTACTTGCCACAAACAGACAGTACAGCTAGTTTTAAACTTCATTCTGGATGAAAATGGAATAATTATTAATGAATCAGAAGATTATAACTTAAAATTTTGTTCTGCTCCAATTTAAGGTCTCAAAACAAGGTAAGACGATAATTTGATAATAGTTTTCTGATTGACATTAATGAGAAAGTGATTGAAAATTAGTTTAAACATCTATTACAGATCAGCAAAAAGAAAGAGAAAAAGCAATCGAACACCAGACTTGCTGCTATAATGGAGACTATTGGGTATAAATGTGTCTTTAATTTTGGGTTGATAGTTTTTAGTTAACATACCGCTATTAATAAATAGAAGTTTCTGCCTTCGAAAATATTCTTAAGATACATTTAAAATATATGAGAATCGCTCGGTAAAAAATAAAAGCAAGATTTACAAATGATTAGCCTATATAAGTATCGCTTTCTTAAGTCCTTAAAAAGCAAAAATGAAAATGTAACTTTAACTGCTAATAACTTAAGCAAATTCCACTTTATCATCAAGTTTCTTTCACTACTATAAACATCAATGTCTCTGCTATAATTTGACAGCAGAAAAACAAATATCTCAGATGTAGTATATGAGAAAATGAATTTTGAAAAAAAAAATAGTCATTTTTTACTTCGCCCTTAATATGGCCTTATATTTAGGTTTGTTGTTTTAAATCTTCAGAATGGAATGTATACATAAGAGATGTAAAGCAAGTTGCAAAGTACAATCAAATTTGAAGAAGTTTTAGTTGTTTTTTCGATAATACTCATGCAAAACATCAAATTTCATAATTCTCAAAATGAAGTTAATAAAAGAAAAATTTAAAGCCGCAAAGACAATTGTCATTGTTGTTTTGTCTTTTTGATTTACAAAGTCTCAGTCCAATCGGAAGATGGTCGGGAAATTTTGGTTGATTTGACATGGAATGACCCGTAGGTTCAGGGATCAAGCCTTTTTCTCTTCCTACAACTCAATAATATATGCTTAAGAAAAAAAAATTACAATTATCATAATTTGAAATGAATTTAAATGAGTTTTCCCAAAACATATTATGTTATAAAATAACAAATTTATTATACATAATTATTTACACACATCTCATCCTTCATCATCAGAACTAACAAGAATCACTTTTTTTTTCTTTAAAGGTACAAAATCTAAATCTTCATCATCACACAGATTTACAACTTTGACCCTATTAAGTTTTTCCTTTGAGGAGTTAGGAGTTATAGAATTTAAAACATTAGAACCAAGTGTTGAAGATCTTGAGTGTGAATGCTTTTTATTGGTTGTATTGTTTATGGACTCCGTAAGTGCACGGTCCTCAACTTTTACTTTCTTTTCACCCTTCACAGAACTTTCTGCTTTAGTACTTTTAGATTTTGCAGGTACACTGCTCTCAACTTTTGCTATCTTTTCAATATTAATGGTATTGTTTGCTTTTGGGCTTTCCTTATTCATCTCTGTCTTCCTAGCTCCTTGAATACACATTTTCACAGTTGCTTTCTCTGAAAGGGCAGCTGCAGCCCTGGGTCCTAAACAATAAAAAAAATTAAATTAAATTCAGCTTCTTGTCAAGATCATTTAAATTGTACAGAATGTCCCACCATCTACAGGCCACCTCCATAACTTCTACACAATTGACAATATTGAAGTGCAGTTTTCGCTCAACAATGCGGAATCATAGGAAGTAATATGCTGTAGAGATGTTTGTAATATTTATCGTTTATGAGAAATTTAATCATCTTTGATTTTTTAAATGGAACTACATATTTTTCTAATCAGTAAGCTGTGGATTTATAGGTACGAAAATCTGAAGAAATAGGCAGGAAAAATAGGCATATAAAAATGTAAAATAGGCATTTAAAAAGGCTTTTCTTATCCTAATTCATGTTCTTGAGTAGAAAGTTTCTGAAGTAAACATAATATAGTTCTCTTCATGGAAAGTTTGCTTTCATCATTGTTCTGACAAATCCTAATAGAAATCCATTCTTTCATTGTTGGGCAATTCGGACAAAAAATGATTAATTGCAGTAGCTACCTTTTCACTATGATCTTTTTACTCACAAGTAAAAATATTGTACGATTTGTTTTAATAGCCGTGCAGAAAACAAATATTGTAAACTAGTGGTGTTACAACAGCACATACTTTCTTGCATTATACCTAAAAATATATTTTGAACTTTTTTCAATATTCAAAAATTCAAAGAGTTCAACAAAAATGAGACCTGTGCTATTTTTTTAAGTGTCCCTTGTTCTATCTGTGAAGAAAAATTGAAGCAAACATTTGTAGTGATTTTAGAGAATTAGTTTTATAATTTGCATTAAATTTAAGCAGAAATTCCGCAAAAAACACCCCTTTTTTAACAAAAAATTTATACATGGCCTATTTTAAACATAAGATATTTTAGAACATATTTCTTTTAAAACAAAAAACTCAGTATTCAATAATGTATTTTTGCAATGCTGACTTTTTGCAATTTTTGAAAATAGTGTTCAAGAATAATGGAACTGGCACCAATTTTTATACTCTCCCATACGAGAAGAAAATTTAAAGAAAAAATTGAAGGTGTTTTTAACAAAAAATTGTTTAAAATTTCAAACTAAAAAATAACAACTACCACAAGTGAATTTGTGCATTTCATAATATGACAAACGGCAGTAAAACAGAACATAGATATATCGAAAGTTGTTAGATTTTGTAATCTGAAGGTTAATAAAGAAAAATACATACATTTAAAAAAAAATTTGATTAAGGATAACTGCATTTTCATGAATAAATTCGAGATTAGGCAACATTTAGGAATTTAAAAACAAAATAAGCATTTATTAGTGAAATAGGCATTTATAGGCACTAGAAAATTCGCATATAATACTCCTAATGCTTCAAAGTGAATCACTAACCTAAAATATTCCGTTTTCCATTGAAATAAAAAAAATAGGCAAAGAGGCAAAAATCCACAGATTACTTATCAGCAATGGGTAGATCATTGTAGGCTCAATGGTTACCTTTTTTTTTTTTTATCAAAGTTGCCTCCATCTGATAATTCTCATTTGCTACTAAAATTTGCAACTACATAATCTTCTATTTAATTTCTGGATTTGGGAGAAATATTGCAGGTTTTGCTTTCTGGAATACATTTATTCCCTGTACTTTTCCAGAAAGATTATATGAACTTATTGGAGTATTTTAAGATTACATATTTATTCTTTTTATTAGCCTCTTTTAAACAATTGTTAATAATTCTTGATAAATTCAGTTTCACTTGAGAAGGTAGATGTTATCAGAGATTTGAAGGCATTTTGTTATGACTCAAAAATGACATTTTCTCACTGTATAGATCATACAACTAAGTCTAATCAACTATTGGGCTTCATTAAAAGGACTTGTAATCAATTACATGATCCTTATACATTGAAAATGTATTTAATGCTTAGATGTATTCATCAGTACTATTGTCCCCCTCTTTTCAAACTCATTAATAAATTAGAAACTCAAACACAATTTTTTTATAACTGTAGCTAATCGCCTACATTTACCTGATCCATTTATAAATCACGAGTATTTAACTATTTTGTGTCTGTTAGATATCCCTCTCTTTCTTTGTTGCAAAACTATAATGATCTACACTTTATATACAATTTAGTTAATGGAATGATTGACTGTCCACTTCTACTGGAACAATTGGAGTTTCGTGATCCCTCTGCTTCAAGCAGAAATGATATTTTTTCACTTAAACTATACTTTGTTGTTTTTATATCAAATAATCTGATTTCACGGAAGTGTAAATGAGCAAATAATCTTTACGTTGAACTCTCGGCACCTTCCCATTCGAACTTTACAAGAGATGGGAAAAATAAGCTGTTCCTTTTTAATTGTATATTATTATTGTATTATGGAATTTGATATTATGAGATTAGTTATATCATTGTTACTTTCTTAGCTATCCTACTCACATGTTAACATAATTCATATATAACTTTGTACAGTGGATGAGAATCTTTAAGTAAATAAATAATTTAATTATTACTTTTAGAACTAACCTCTTTTGATGTAACTTATGGTGTTGTATGGAGTAAAGTGAAAGTCTTCAGCAAGATAGCCTTCTATAAGTAAATGACCTACAACATCCTCAGCCATCTCTCTGGACAATGGAGGAACTTTCACAGAGGACACACGTAGATTTGGTTTACCTTTCCCAAACCATGCATCAACCAACATCTGAGCTGTAAAGAATCAGTGTTGAAATCCTTTCATAAAGGTTATTTACAACCACAATTAGAACAAACTACTATAACTCAATGGCCAAAATAACAGACATTGAAATTCACTTTTTATTACATTACATAACACTCAAGTTGTTTACATTTCAAACCTATTGTTTGGGGTCTTCTTCAGGTACAATCTAAAAATAACAAAAACTACAATGTAACAGTATATGTAAAGGAAAAGAATTGATATATTTATTTATTTAATCAAATTTACAGGCGATACCCTATACGTAGTAAAAATACAAATATATAAAATAGCAAAAAGATCTCATAGGTGGAACGTAATACAAAGAATGAAAATAGAAGTACTTACAAATTTAAAATTTCACATAGAGCTAATTAAGATGTCTTATTCATGAAAATATCTATTTATGCACAGAGGAGGCTTACCTCAATATGGCAGACCAAATACATACGGGATAAAGACATCAAGTACAGTCATCGTCATTTGATAGACAACTTTAGTATTATGTAATGTAATAAAAAGCGAATTTCAATGTCTGTTATTTTGTCTGTTTAGTTATTCTAATACATCACAATCAAATATCTTTCTACATGTAAAACATACTACATGAAACAGGAGTTCTGCAAGATACCTGTGAGTTTAACATCATTACCAGCAGCATTTTGAATAAGTTTGTACAATGATCGACAATATTCTCCAATTTCAATTTCTTTCTTTTCTCTAGGTCGGCGGCAATGATCGCACATCTCGTTACAATCTGATGTGTCCCACCCCTCATTGAAATGTGAAGCAATGATGGATCGTCGGCATCTGTAACATAAGAGAGTATCCATAAATTGAGACATCTTTCATTGCATTCAACATTTACACCAACAATTTCAAAAGAAAAATGGTTACCTCGTCTTGTCCAAACAGTAAGCAACAATGCCATACAAACACTCTAAACCAGTTTGTTGTGTAAATACCATTGTACTTAATCTAAAAACATCAGCAAATCGATAATATAAAATACAATCCGCTGGTTTATTATCCCGGCCCGCTCTTCCGCTTTCCTACAAAAACAATTGCTTTAATCAAAGACAAAAGAGTGCAAGTGTATTTAATCATGCAACTTTTCTTGAATGATAGCTTGGAGAAATGTATGTAGAATGAGGGTATTAGTCACAACACTGACCACAACACTTAATGAAGCAATGTCTATCTCTGAAATATCAGTCATGCTTTTGCAACTTTCACAATAAGTTGAATTCTAATGTTCCCAGGAGTTCAAAATATCTCTGTATTCTGCTTTGGTCATTTTGTTAGATATTGTTTAGAAAAATACGACCAGTAGTATTTCTTTTTAACAGTAAATATATTTTCTTACGTGCCAATGAAAATGTGTTTGGAATGTTGTCATCAGTGCTTGCTTCGAGTTTTGGTCTTCAACTGTTTATTGCTCTATGGCGGGGGAAGTAAGGTCATCATTCAAGAAAAGTTGTGCGGATAATACTTTCCAAGCTATATCAAGGATCTTACCTGATAAAAATTTTCCATTGATTTTGACAAAGAATGATGGATGACAAAACGTACATCAGGTTTGTCTATTCCCATTCCGAAAGCTATTGTAGCCACAACAGCCTAGGCGAAGAGTAGAAAATAAAAAATAAATGTAATACACAATAGCCAACAAAGAATTTCTCATTCACAAATGAAAACATTTTTGTATCTACTCATAGTTATAAGAGAATGCAATAAACAAAAAGGGGAAATTTTGCCTTTGGTAAAGAAACAACATAAATTCTTTTATTTTTTTTAATATTTTAAAAAAATTGTCAGTTTTATGATAGGTCCTCAGTTAAATGATTCACTTAAAAATCCATTTCTGATAATGAATCCATAATTATCTGCTCAATGCAGAAAGGCCCTCTGTAAGCATAAATTAATATATACTCAATTATGAAGCACTTCTGAAACCATACTGTTTTAGGAAAATTGGAAATAAGAAAATTATTAGCATACCAGTGCGAGAACTCTTTCACATTAAACCCCATCCTCATCCCTATTTTTCCATTTCCATATTAAGCCTGTAAAATCTATTTTTCTCCGTCACTTGTTCCATATGTCTCCTTGTAATTGATAACAATACACCCTTGTCAATACAAACTATTCTTATTTAACATTATTACTGAGCAGAGAGGTACACCCGTGTAATTCAATCGCGTAGAATATCAAGTAATTTGTTTAATTTCACATACAGTTGCAAATTCCACAGGGCCTGAACAGGTGGGGTAGAATCAAGAAGCATCAAACCAGCAAAAATTTAATAGATTGTTCAAGAAGATCACATCCTGTAGAATACAGTGTGAGGAATGTTTCTTTCGGGCCTTTGGCTTCAAAATTATAGTTCTTAAGGCCCTAAATCACTTTGAATCTATATTTCACAATATAGATTCAAAAATCCGTCCGAGTGTGGCAGGTCACGCTTGACATGAATATTGAGATACGTTTTTTAAAACAAATCCTTCGTACTTTTGAAGTCAAAGTCCAATTCCTCATGTCTCCATGAAATTATCTTTCTTTAGAGACCTCATTTATAAAGATTGGTGGTGTGTGAGAGCCGCAAAAGTTATGTATACTACTGAATTAACATAGGAGGAGATTTTATTTGGAATATGAATCCTGTAATTTCACCTGGTATTCCCCTGAAAGCCATTTCTGGTGAACTTTACTCCTGAGACCAGCATCCAGAGTGGCATGGTAGCACCCAGCGCGAATGCCTCGTTTCCTTAGCTCCTGCATCAATTCCTCACAGTCTTTAATTGAAGTGGCATATATAATCCCTGATTTTCCTGCATACTTTGTTTTCATTAGCTCCACCAAGCTATCAAAACACTCCTTCTGGTTGGCAGGTTTTTCTCGGACCTGGAAGAAACAAATAATTAACATGTAGATAGAAAAGAAGAATTCTTCCTGATTGCCAATGTATTTTCTTATTAATAAAATGTAACCAATGTTTTTATGACAATCCTCTATTATCAGCAATTACACAAAGTTTTGTAACATGATTAGTTACATCTTCAGGTTACTTAATGAGGGAACTGTAGACCCGTTATGTTACATCAATAAGGTTTACCAGTATAACACTCGAGGACACATTGTGCTGTCGTGTTATATCAATAAGTTTCATCAGTAGAAAGTTTCAATGGTAGAACACTCAATGACACATTATGAACTTGACAAGAAAATAATTCACATCATTCATTAGTTTGTAATAAAATTACATCAAAACCAAGATATTGTTTATTTGCACAATAAATACCGGTATACACTCATTTATTTCACAACTTTCTTTTCTGTAAATAGGAAAATAATTTTTGACAAATACCTGAATCCCCGCAACTGTATTGTTGGGTGTGAGCAACTGAAGCACGATTTTTTTTCCACTATGAAATCACAGCCTTATTTCATGCTATTGGAGCATTTGGCAGTACAATTAGAAAGGTGAAGTAAATTTGAAAATAGATGAGATCATGGATGAGAGGTAGTAGGCAAGAGTTAGAGGTTTGGGGAATTTGCTAACTACAGCAACACCTGGCAGGCATCCCTAAATTGATCAGTTGTAACACTCTTGATTTTGTGCAGACCAATTAAATTTAGAATTAAAGAAATTAAATGGTGTTCACGTAGTAAAAAGTTAATAATATGGGAAATCATAAAATTAATTTTGAAAACCCTCAATATTGGCTGTAGAACCAGGGAAGAATTGACCGTTGTGCTTAAAACTTTGTTTACAAAAAACAATAAATTCATAAATTCAATAGTCATATACATTTACATTTACTTATAATAGCACCATACAAAAATTAAACCAATATTCCTAATAGATTACATTCAAATTTTCAAATTAATAAAACACTTATTTTGTATTAAACAGGTCTTCCCTTCCACTTTTCTCCTACGGAATTCCTTCTCCGGCCATCCCAGCATTTGTGCCTGGAACGGTGTTCATATTACATGGGAAGTTCACTAGGTTTGAGTTTGAAATTGTATGAGTATGATTCCTAAAGGTAATGCGAGTTCCCTTCGGTTTCCTTTGCATCTCAAGGTGAGTGAAAGCAGATATATGTATAACATTTACTTTATTTTATAAGTGTCAGCTATTTAAATGAATAATATGTTCTTACGTATACTTAATTATAATAGACCTCGATTTGATTATCAGATAATTTTAAGTGTTTTAAACTGTTCACTAAGAAATAATATGTATTAGCATTATAGTATATATGTAATACATCTTTACAGATGTACCTGAAAATGAGGGGAACTCAGTCTTAAAACATACATCACCTGGTTTATAAAAATATAATTTAAGATGATATATTACTTTAAATTTATTAGTTCATTTGTTAAGCTTTCGTGTCCTCACAGAAAAAGTAAATGAGAGGTGCTACGGGACGCAGACTTCAGCAGGAGCAGACTTCAGCGGGAGCGGGAGCGGGAGGGGAGCGGGAGCAGGAGCAGGACCTATGCCATTTTTGTACGTGTATTGCACACAATTCTTGCATGAAATTTAACGAAAAAAGTTATTGAAAAACCCAGAGCTTTGAGTGAGGACAGATCACCCAGGAAGTATTGAGTTAGGAAAGTATCCTGCCCATATTTTAGGCACTAGTGTTGTTCCCAAAAGACAGATAGATGCATGCAGGGATGACATGACGTTTTGGAGTAAAGCACATTTTGGGTATCAGAGGACCCCAACATGTGTATTTATGTTGAAATCACAAAATCAATATTTGGCATAACTTTTCCTATATTTCATATTTGTATCAATGTACGTATATACACACACACAAAATTACTCTGTATACATATACGTATACAAGAAAGTAAAAATATATTTTGACACCCAACTTATTTTAAAAAGTGTACAAACACAACCAACTTACTTCATAAAACAAATTAGGCCGGTTAAACGAAGCCCTGAAAACCAAACATCCAGAAATATTGAGCATTTTTTGAACATCTACGATCACTTTTGAAGTAGCAGTTGCAGTGAGTCCCAATAAGGGAACATCCGGAAACATTCCTTTGAGTACGCCAAGAAATTTGTAATCTGAAACAATACATCAAACCTTGTAACAAAAAATATATTTGTTCTATTACATCATTGTACAGAGTGAGTTGCATAACTTGAGCACCCCCTGCAGTTTTTGAATAGAGTTATTGCGATGCAGTTTTAACAGAAGTGCACAAGGGAATGGGGCTAATTAATACGTGTGCTCATTTCCATTTTATCATTTGTATTTTTCGGGACATTGAGGAAACTTGTTTTTTTTTCAAATGGAACTAGAGATATATTTTAGTCTATCATGATGAGAGTAAAAAGACAAATCCAATGATATTGTTATATGTTAGATAAGCATTTCATGAGTAATTTTGATGTGTTCGTGACTCATTTTTATTGGATATGTCCCAAGCACATGCTAGCAGGGACAGCCCTCCTCAACAGCGTCCTCTTTGGTGGAGAATGATTACATTTCAAATGTATGTTAAACACTAGTTGCAAAAGAATCAAAATAACTCAAAAAAATGCTTATCTAACATATGACAATATGTATATTCTCTATATGTTTGTCATTTTATGCTCGTCATGATATACTAAAAAAATATAGATAGTTCCATTTGAAAGAAACTAAGTTACCTCAATATCTCTTAAAATATAAGTAATAAAATTGAAATGAATACATGCCTCAATTAACTCCATTCCTTCAAGCACGTTCGTGAAAACTGCATTGCAATAACTTCAACCGTTCAAAAATTACAGGAGGAGCTAAAGTTATGAATCTCACTCTGTACAATATTGTTCTGTATCAATAATAAAATTAATATAATCTTTCACATAAAGTAAAAGAAAACCACTCAGTAATAATGTAAATTAAGAGAAAATAAATTCACATACAACTGGCGAGGTCACAAAAGTAAAAGATGTGTGTGAAATTGAATGAACACAAAATTTGATTTACGCTGCTCATCTATTCAAAGGATATAAATTTATGGTAACTACCTATATGAAAATAATGTAAAGCATCATTAATGACAAAAGAAACAGATTTTGTACACAAGAAAGAAAATTACGTACAATGTTTCACCATTTTCATGAAGTTTCGAAGAGGTGAGTAACTTAAGGACAGAATCTGCATTGCAAATACATTAAATTTTAGTGTAACTATTTTGTGGAAAAAAAACAAACAAAGTTGAGTAAATAGGTTTAATTCTGTAATTTATTGCACTTTGTCTAAACATAGGTTATGGTAAAAAAACTTGTATCAAGATATTTATGCTAGTATTTGGCTGCTTCACATTTTCTCGTTAAACTTTTGTACTTACAGGTCACTTAGGAAAACAAGTGACATTGTACACCATAAAAAACACTGAACTACATAAACCTTACAAAAATAATTTTTATCTTGCCTTTCAATTTATATGACACCCTACGGACAAAAATGGCACCAAGTTTTTTTATTAAACTTTGTTGGACAGTGTGAAAAGCATTTAAGAGAAAGGTATAGGTCCCATTTTTTGTAGAAATACCTGATATTTTGAAAATTGCCAATGTTAAATTTGTTTTGGCGTGTTCCAACAACTAAGATATTGAAGATAAAAGATTTTTCATTAATGAAAACTGTTCTTTAAGGACAGATTTTGAAATAAGGTTATATAAAATTTTTCAAAAATTTGAGTGCACATTGTGTAATTTTGGGTAAAATATAGGCAAATTTTTTGATTCAATGTTGACCACCTATAGCATAAAGGATGCTTAAGAGTATGGCACAGTTCTCATGTTTGTTGATAGCCCACATTTTTCGAAAATTGCAAAAATTCAAAATTTTCCCCCCCGGATCTTCCTACCACTATATAGTATATGATTATAATTTTTTCCCCCTTAATGAAACATTGTATTCAAAAACATCTTCCTACCTCGTCCCAGAAAGAATGAGTCAGTAACTTCACCATCTGTGCATGTCTTCTAGACTTCTATTGGAAATATCTTTATTCAAATTATCGTTTTCCACATTCACAGGAAGTCAATTCCTTCACGAAGGTCATGATGAGGGATAAGAGCCAGAAACTATAGTTTATTTGCCTTTGCAAATAATTTTTATTACATTGGAGTGATTTTTTTCTTATCAAATCTTGCCAAAAATGCTCACTTCCATCAGTATTCAGAATTCAACTTGTAAATGAGTTAGGGTAGGGATTACAGAATTTAAGAAAACTTGCACAGAATACACTTCCCCCCATACAACATCAAATACAATTCTGAACTGTTTTTCAAGTTAAATAAAACACAAATAAAAGAAAAGTTAACAAGTGATGCAGCTACAATGACACTCCATATCAATTGCACTCAAGTCTGGATTGATTATTGCCACCCACATTCACTCCAAATTGTAAAAAATTTCAAATGTGGTTTAGATCTATTTATTGTTTACAATTATCTCAATTAACCCTAACATAATTGTTGGAAAAGTAAAATCTGTCTACACCGGAATTGATTGGGACAAAAGTATTCTGGTTTCGGGAGGTTTCTGTTTTATGCAAGGTTGTCCTTTTTATGACACTTGTGATATTGATATTTCTGGCCTAAAAGTAGATTACATGACTTTATTATAATTATCAAAATACATTAACATATAACGTATTTATGGAAGAAATCATCATTTAAATGAATATTAAATGCTCTTCATCGACAGCTTCTGAGTGAATTGAAAAATACACATCTTACTGGCTGTATTGCGACTGCTTGCTGACCCTTTCATCACGCAATGCATCACAACCCAGTACTATGACTTTCTGATACCCTCACAAGGCTTTAAGCAAAGTGTATCTGGTTGAAGAGTTATTATTTTCAAGGCAGGGCAGGGAGACATGTGAATAGAAGCCATGACTGTACACCTTCCCATACTCTGAGTCAGGAAAGAGGGAGTTTCCCTACGGATAAGCGACCCCAAAGTCAAATTCTATGCTGAAAACTGAGGCCCGTCTCCTTCAATGTCCATCTGCTATGACTAAATCGTGTGTCATAGGGATAGAGAATTTTAAACAAGCTTGCCGATGTATTAATTTCATTAAGAACATTTTGCGTCTCTGCCAGTTGCATTAAATTCACAAAGTTCCGTTTTATAGAGACTTTTCTCCCTGCAGGATATGAAAAACTGTTCTGTTTCCACAGTGGAGAGGTCTGTTTTATGTTGTGTCAAATGCCATTTAACTTCATGAGCCGGAGAAATTTTCCAGTTAAGGCAGGTTTCCGGCTTGTTCAGGTTCTGGTTTAGATAGATTTTACTGTCATATTCATTTTTCCTTTCATTAAAGAAATTATTCTAGAAACAATCTCTGATACCTGGGCGAAAATCATGACCCCACTGGGAGCAGCAATGAACTTCATCAATAGCCATTAATGACAGCCGCTTCAGTTCATACATTTTCTGAAGTTTTGTCATGAAACGTTTGCTCTTAGCCAACTTTTCAGGAGTCACATAAATCATTTTCAGCTTTGCATTTTTATCAACCATTGCCTGTTAAAAAGTATTAACAATTTAGAAAGAAGTAGAAACAAGAACAAATAAAACACCTGATTGTTGGATTTAAGTTTCCTTAATCTTCTTGGTGTGAATCACACATACAGTTGACTCCTGTTAAAGTAAACTTCCGAGGATTAACATGTTTGCTTCACTATATCTGATGATGTTGAAATTACATAGAATTTCTCCATAAAACTTGATTTTATTAATATAAAGATACAGCTAAATTCATTAACAGCACCGACTTAAAATTTCTTTATTTGTACGTACAAAATCAATTATTTTTGGCTGTTTGCATCGTACACTTTCATTAGATCTTTCTGCAGAGTTTGTCCTCTCTCCATACTCGATTCTGCATTGTTCTCTGTCTCGTAAGTATCATAATGCAGTCTTGACACCTTTCAATGCCTCTTCCATGGTTGGAACACCATTCCACTCTCCGAAGGCCCTTTTAATAATCTAATAAAATAAGAGATCTAATTAATTTCCAGGACTTATTTCCTAGGTTCACTATAGTTGAATCTTCTAATGCTTATTTGTAATGTAACTGAAACAGGACCAGTGACTTAAGTTCACAATAATCGGAGTCAACTGCACATGTAAACACACACTCAAATAAATTGCAACAAACAGATTCACCTGTTGAATTGAATTGACTTCCTCCCGGGTAGCTGATGCACTCATCATAGCAGCATTAATGTTCAAAGCTTTTAGAGCAAATAGCTGGTCTTCCATAAGCGACACAAGAGGTGAAATAACCAAAGTTATTCCTAAAAATCAACAGACATTCCTCTGGAGTCGCTATATTAGCACAAACACAAAAATTATCATAATCAATCTTTCAAAACCCTTTTTACAAAGAAAAAAAATTAAAGAAATGTATAAGTCTACAATATTGAAACATGCTTGTTTGATTACATTAATGTATTCACGTAACATTAGACTATTAAGAAATATTAGAAACCGTGCTTGGGAGGGAGAAAAGTTCAGAGAAAGAATACCAAAGAGAAAATCTCTTCTCTTTAGTATTCAGAAGCTAAGAAATGCTGCCTCAGCATTTGCCCAATGGATGAAAAACGCAAATGAAACAAACTAATGAAGAAGGTTTCTTTTACTGACAAAATCACCAATGATTATTAACCCGCCATTACTCACACATATTTTTGTTCCGTGATTATTCACATGTTAGATTTAATCTAACAACTATTTATGTTTGTTTATTGTTTTATTATAAATCAAATTCATGCATTAATATTCTGAAATATTTGTTATTGAGTTCCATAACTTGCATTGATGTAATACTGCACAAGGATGACATGCAGGCTCATAATTTTTGTTTATAAGCACTCCAATCAAAATCTCAATCATGAAGTATTATGTAAAGAAAATTTATTTAAGAAAGGCAAATCATGAAATACAATTAATGCAATAAACAATATAATTTTCAAACATTGAAACCTACAGGGACATTTATGAACTAAAATAAGCACCTCAAGAACGACATTAACAGCAAATGAATACTCTTTCTTGTGTGTTCTTTACAGAGGGCTTTGGAGCAAATATTACACAAATGTTGCATGAAACTGTATTGCCTCTTTGTGAATCTTCTTTTCCCTCTTGATTACTCCCTGACATAACTTTTAACTCCAAAAGGAAAAGAAAACTTTGCTAAATCTTGCTAAATGTCAAATCAATGAATCTTCTTGTTAAATGTATGAATCTTACCTTTGATATCAGGTATAAAAAACACCGACAAGACTAGACACTAAGCTTTTTAGCTCTTCTTGCAACCACTCAAGACACAAGCCAAGAATAAATAGATGGAAGGTGTGGATGCGATAATCGTATCGAAATATAACACAATTGCTCGCGTGTTAGAAAATATCTAATTTGACATGCTGCAATAATCAGCGTCTTTACATATTTCCCTTTGCAGAACAGATAAAAATGATGAACAGAAGCAGTGTTGAATCCTGCAGGAAGGTATTGCTAGCATATTATCTCCAAGTGTTGAAAATTGCCAAGTATTGAAATAAATCCAGAAGTGTTAGATTTTTCCTAACAGCACGAGTGACAGCAGGTTAAAAGCTTACCTGATCTTTGAATTAATTGGTTTACTAATTTACACCAAATTTGAAAAGTCCATCACCCAACATTAGCAAGCAAAAATTGGTAGAAATACTTCATAACTCATAGATTTCATAGGAAAGTTACATAGAACTAAAGTTTTATAGAACTAAGGCAAAGCAAGCTTGTAAACTTCTGAAGTATATACTGTCGAAAATTTCTGTGTTACTTTTAATGTAAAAGTACATGAAAGAAATTTTTATTTACATAATTTAAAATTACTGTACATGTACATATTAATGTATGTGTACAGTCAATTTAATATACATGTAAGTACACAAGTAAATTAACATTTGTATATTAAATCTACATTAATTTTAGGCATGAAATTTAATGTACAGGTACATTAAACTCCCTTTAATGTACAATGTACATTAACGTTCATGTAATCGTACATTAAATCTACATTGAATTTAATGTAATTTCTGACAGCGCAGTCGGGCTTTGTAGGGGGCATACCAGGTAAAACTAGAGCAGGAAGTTGATAACATAGACTTTTTCCTCCACCAGTGGGCATAATTAAAATTGTATCTTCTTTGGATAGAACTGCATTTATAGTCTGCAACTGATGTGGTCGAAATCCAGGAAGTTTGAATGTTGTTTCCAGAACTTCAACCACCTTCTTGTACCATGGAAAGTCTATAAAGATACACATAGTATTACTACTACTTTTCTCTAATAGTTATATAATGGAACATTTTCATAAAGCGTGTATTAAAGTACCTGTGGAAGACCAATTTCGATTAGCCAATGTCAAACTTTTCTTAAGTGTCATCTCATCTTTTAAGCTCTGCCTCTGTCTCAGCAAGAACTCTTTGCGTTCTTGGAGGCTTAAAATTTGAGTTTCCACTGTCTGTAATTCATAATCTATTTCAGCTAACTTGTCTTGTAAGGTAACTGCAAAATATAACCAATTAATTTATATTAAGAACATAGACACATTCACACTCCAAAAACGTGTATATACAAGTTTAGTTTATATCGATCACAAATTAAACCATTAAATCAGATTAACACAATAACGAATAAAATAAGCTTGCATGAAAATGATTACAAACCTTCCTCGTCCGACATTTTAATGTATTTGAGGCGTGAATTTAATTCAATCACATGATACTTCTTAATAATACTGTATTGTGTTATTCAAACCAAATATGAATCTGCCACTTTCCTCAACCGGCAATGTCAGTCGAACATTTGGATTTGAAATTATTTATAAACTCAATTAAAAAAGGAAGATTATTATCTACGTAACCAAAAATGCATACACATTTTAAGTATCATTAATTACTAGATGCTGACAATCACGAAAATCAACTCGACCACTCTGTCAATTGCAGCATGTGCTCACTTCACAGTTGTTTACCGGTTGTTTTCCATGGACGTATCCATTTTGAATTTCGAAATCCTCAGCGCTTCCAGCAGTACGAATGATAACTAATTACAGTACAATAATTACTCAATAGAGTTCGCTTGCATAAATAATCGCAACTTTTCAATGTTTTGCATTGACGGCTGTCGGTCAGCACCACCAACTTCGTAACTCAAGTGTTTCAACTCGACCCGCGATATTCAAAGGGACGGAAATTCAGAAAAATGCACTGCGGGATTGATACATAATCACTTCTCTCTCTCTTTTTCTTTATTTTGTTAGGTTTGGAGCTCAGGGAATAACACGATATTCTTCGTAAGAGATTAGTTCACAACCAATAACATGAATTTAACACACAACGTATAATTATTATTTTGAAGTCAAAAATAAATTCCTGATATATTATGAATATTTGGAAGACCATTGGGGTAATTCACATAACACTGAAAACAAATTTTCCATTTATTAGTATGTGTACGTGAAAAACTGAGTGTTTTCCCTCTACAGGCAATATCAATGGTTACAAGCTTGTTTTAAATGGTCAGAATACAAGAACTATTTACCATTAGTTTCCAATCAAACTATTATGCAAAGTATCAGCATAAGAAATACATACTACAAAAATTTTAAAATCAAAATATCAGTTTAAAAGTGACTGTTGCTAAGTATTTTAAGATTAATTTAAATATAGGAGGATATTGATTGGAAACTAATATAGTTTTAAATAACAGTCTTCTGTATTTCAAGAAATTTATGAAAAGTTTATGGTGTGTATTTGAGAGTTAAATTTGTGTGAATAAGTGTGAATTGCACTGATGAAAAGGTTCTATTAGGTTACTTGCCTTCATTCCAGAAGTTATTTAGAATATTCCATAATATCAAAAGATAACATTTCGAGGATGTTAGCCAATATGCATTGTACTTCTTATTACCACGAGTATTACTGCTACTCAAAAAGCACGTATATCACTAAAAAAAGGAGATACGTAACAGTGAAATATGGGTGACTGGAGGCAATTATAAATTCAAGGGAACAATCCAAAATGGAAATTTTCATATCAACTAAGCAAATAAGGTTTACAACGAGTTATATACTTATTTGAGCTTTATAAAATTTATTTATTGTATTTGCTTACATCTGAACTTTAATAGATCGAATTCATAAAATTGTATGTGTTGCTTTGGTATTAGAGCGGGTTATAAAGTATTCAAATGTCCCGAAGGCATAAAGAATCAGAAAGGCCCGCAAGGGAATACCGTTACGTGGTTTGTTTCAAGTTCATTAACACACAGCAATAAACTAGTAAACCATAGAAAAATAATGAAAATTACAAAAAGAAGTGTCTGAAAATAACAAAATCATATGAAAGATTAAATTCAAACTAATGAAATGTGACCTTAGATATAACTACTGGTGATACTGAATGGCACAGACTTTCTCGTAGTAAAGTTTTCTGATTTCCTTGGTGTATACTGGATTTACGATATTGTGCCATCCTCTTGCCAGCTGCTGTCTATCGCCACCCTAAGTATATTGTTTTGAAATTTTCGCAATTTTTCGGTTTCCTAATAATACAACCAAAATATTAATTTAAGAATATTCAAGAAGAGTGAAACCTCGTCATAAATAGCAATTTTCATTTAAAAATTTGGAGCCGTTTTTAAGAAAATGGTGATTAAGCGTTACTGTAAATGCGAAATACAAGCTCTTCTTCATAGAAAATTTTTGTTTTCTCGAAAAACTTTTTTCGAAATGATTTCATGTACTTCCACTCACAAATGTAATAGTGTTTACAAATCTCTGGGAAGGTGCATCTTAACGGCGTGAGATTCAAAAAAATTTCAAAAAAATTATATTTGCGTAATTTTAAAAAATTTGAAGCCGTTTTTAAGAAAATGGCGATTAACTATTACTATAAAAGCGAAATTTGAAACTCTTTTCACAGGAATCTATTGAGTTTTCGAAAAACTTAATTTAAAGTTATTTGAAGCGCTTCCACTCACAAATGCAATAATTTATACAAATCGAAGGAAATCGTGTATATTAACGGCGTGAGAGATATATTTAAAAAATACATTTGGGTAAATTTTCAACAACAACAAAAAAAAACGGCAACAAAGAATACACCAAAATAAACTTTACGTCAGATTTAACAGTTCAATTGGCACTATCCTTTGGAAAAGTTTGAAGAAAAAAATTGGAGCCATTATTGAGAAAACGGCATTTGAGCGTTTCTTAAAAGGCGAAATTTTGGCTCTTTTTAACAGAAAATTGTTGTTTTCGAGAAATTTTATATGACATTATTTAAACTCACATGTACATTATTTAAACTTACATAGCATAGTAGTAGCATTGTAAAACTTATTGAAACTACTTTAATTATTCTCCCGAAAAGTAAGTTTTGGAGAAAATCTGCAAAATCAATCTTGTACTTTTGCTTAAAGAAACTGATGACAAATATATACAATATAATAATGGTATAATAAAAATCTAATGAAATTGAAAGGTAAAAATCTATAATAAAGATGGATATGGTAAAGAGGGAGAGAGAGGATGTGTAGGTAGCTAAATATCTTATAATAACACGGAACAGTAAGTATTAGGAATCTAGTGTGATAAATTTTAGAAGTTCTTATCAAACTCCGCGGTAGGCTAGCGATTTGTGATAATTTTATAAGTTCTCTATTGCTTATTTTAAAACAATTATTAATTTAGTAAATTATCAAACTTCCTGCCAATTTTAAGCATGGGTTCGACACACAACAAACCTTACCTGTTGCATGTGGACGTGTGATTCTATACAGAACCATGATTCCTGGCAGGTCTATTAATTGGAATGAATTATTAGATCGATGGCAACTACTATGAATTATCAGCCTTTTTCAACAATAAAACTTTAACATTTATTTTCATCATCTACACATTGCAGTTCTGTTAAATTTACGTGAATTACTTTCACTTTAAACATTGAAACACCGTACGGGTTTGATTATAGTTCGTAAGCTTACGTTTGCAATTATGTTCGTAATCTTGATTGTTGGCTTCTCGTCTGGCAGACTGAAGTCACCGGAATTCTTGGTGAACCAATTTTCGGGTCCTTTTCTAAATAAAAATGTTTCAGAATATCCTTTACTATTGCTGTAATTGAACTTAATATTCCCACAAATTTAACACGCCGTCGCGACTTTCCCTACCTGTGTTTCTTATGAAACACCTACTCGCGACTGACTATATTCATCTACTTATTGAAAAATTCTTCCAACTACGAAGCTACTCTAATGTAGTATATGTCCTCGATACATGGAATCTATTTAATTCCAATTTCCACCATTTTGTTAATACAAATTCCTGATTACAATTTAACATTACAATTTACACGAGACTAAGCTCACATACTGCAAACTAAACATTACTTCCCAGCTTACTATCATCTACATAATACCCAACCTGTTGAATAGCCGATCGCACCTCACCAACCGCTTACGTGTGCTCGCGACGAAGTTTTTCTAGAGAGCGAATCAATGAGTCCTTTCTTACGATCACGACCATCCAACGCCCTCTTCATACTTTCTGCACATAATGAATTCGGGGCCGTGTCCATTTGCCAAACATTCTAACATCAAGCATGGAATATTAACCCCCTATAGTCGTATCAACGCGTCTTTGAAAACGATGCCATATTCCTACGCTAAATGTTGATTTTATTGTAAAAAAACAAATTCCAAGGTTCTTGGCTTATCACACTAGTTTACAAAATTACACTGAAATCACCTACAAATTACACGTAAGGAGTCACCAAATTCGTTTCATTTATACAATAATTAACATACGATGATCATTATAACAATTTTATTACAAAAATATGTGAAAAATATTCTTAAAAATTCATCACACTCGAGAAAAAATCTGGAACAGGCGCGACCGCGTGGAGGTGTTTATGTCGCGTAGAGCGTGGTCAGATGACGTTGATCACTTTTGTCTTAATTTGGCGCAAATGTGCGTGGGTCTTGGAAAAGACGTTACCGCCATCTTGTGTCTCAATAGATAACTAGAGAACACCTGGCTTTCCGTCATGCTGAGTTCAAACATCTAGGCTAAACACCGTTTTATTTCGAAAATAAACCATTATTTCGAAAATAAAACGGTGTTTAGCCTAGATGTTTGAACTCAGCATGACGGAAAGCCAGGTGTTGTTGGCGGCGTTGATAACGCCCGCGCGATCACTCGAAGGTTAAATAGAGCTAGAAATGTACGTCAATTGTTTCAAATGGTGCACACTATTTTCTCTTTGGAGGAAACGCAAGGTCTGAAGACGCACGAGATTTCCTTCTCCGGCGGAAACCGTGCGCTATTGCATGCTCCTTTCTTTCCCAGAAAAGAGGCATGCGCTACGTGCGCTATTGCATGCCTTAGACCAGGCATGTCAAGGTCGCGGGCAAGGGAACAAAGCTTCCTAGAGTTCGGGGACTTTGCATCCAGACAAATTGGCGCGAGATTTAAATATAAGGCTACGGAGGGGCAGGTATGTCACTGGACCTGCACAAGTTTCTTGACAATTATTGTCACAAATTTATCTATATCAATTCCCATTTTTTCTTTTAGTCAAATAAGTGATCTGTTGAAATGAAATAATACGTCAGTCTGATTTAAAGTTATCAATTGGGAGTAAAATTAAAAAAAAAAAATCAAAAGTATCTTGACTGTAATCGGTTTGACAGACAAATATTCTTGTCAGTTAAAAGTTTAACCGACAAATATTCCTGTCTGTCCGTAAGCGAGAAATGTTAACATATAGAGACTTGTTAATTTATTTCACATTATGGCTAAATACAATCAATAACTCTATGATTTAATAACACAACCCAATAAGAAACCAAAGAAAGAATTCGTCATTCAAACATATTCCGGTCACTTAGCATCGATATTTAAGGGAGTATTTAGCAAGAAAATAAACATACAATAGTAATAAAAAGCAAAGAATATATACTTAATACAACTCCCGTAATACAAATTCGATAGAACAAATCTGACAAACATGAAGATAGTATTCACCGCCTCCCGCCCCTTCAGCTTGCGCATGTACAACGCTTTCTGGATTTTGAGGGGAAATGAGTGCAGAGTCAGGGGAAGTTGCCCGTTCCCGTAGGAGCGCCGTAATTTTTTTTGTTGGAAATAATTTGATTTTTATGCGGCTTGGTTCAGAAATGCCACATTTGACGTCTAAATTACAGAAAGAAAAATGATTAAAACGCATCAATTTCCGTTTTGTAGTATTATGTTGCGGATTCTGCGTGATAATTTGGGGTATGTTTCTATTACGATTTGGCATCTCTGTTTCAAACATTGTCATGCTGGTAAGCTAGGCACTTATGTATAGTAATCGGAATATGCTCGATTGTTTTTCTGAAACTACATTATTCTTTATTTAGAGCAATGTAGTAAATAGAGCAAATAAATGTCGTCACTTTCTCAATTCATAATTCCAAATAACATCGCCGCATCAAATGCTTATAAACTATTGTGTAAAACGTTTGGAGTCAAAAAAAGATTCCACTGGGAGAGGTGGCTCAGGACATCAACTGATGTCACTGCAGTGCCTCTGACCGGGAGGCCCTAGGTTCAAGACTAGACAGTGGCAAGCTTTTCCGCACTAGCTTATCAGCTAGGTCGAATACAGTTGCTGTCTGGAGGAGAATTCTAGAGACCGTCTGCTCTGATAGGTAGTTTTCTGTGGTTTCTCCGATCAACACCAGGCAAATGCTCTGACAAACGGGCTACGTACCGCGCGCGAACTACTCTACCTCCCTACATGCACTACACTTACACTGACATGCGCCATACATGCCGGGAGACCGTTCGGGAGCTTAGAGCTTTCCCGGCTGGGGCGGTGCTCCGCTGGTGGGAGATACCTGGTTGAAGGAAATCCCGCTATCCGACGGTAGGTCGGCGCCGTATCTCGCCATGTAGCACTGCCACTCCCCGAGAAAATATCATGCAATACACTTACGGGACTAATGACCTCAATAGTAGACTTATCCGGAATCACCAACAACCGAGAAAGACCCCAAACAGAATCCACGTACGTATTGGAGAGACAGAGGGAACCGGAAAAAAAGTTTCCTTTCGCAAATCCCGCCAACCCATTTTATACGCAGAGCAAGGTGAGCCGCACGAAAAGCGGGCAGGTGGGCCTCGCAAGTGAAGAAGAGGGAGGGGGAGAGAACAGCGGGCACTCTTCCGAGAAGCAATCGAACTAACGAGCTGATGTTATTGCGTCGCCCCGAGCAGCCGGCAACGCCGGCCCTGCGCCCGCGCCCGCGCCCGGGCTGCGCGCGACGCCGCTTCACGTCGCCAGCTTACGAATCGCGACCGACACCATTGCGATTCACGGCCCCCTTGCTGCCGTATCTTGTCTTGAACCTAACAACTACGACAACTACAACACTAATTTTTAATAATAATAATAATAATAATAATAATAATAATAATAATAATAATAATAATAATAATAGTTAATTTTCACATATGAAATGACAAATACAATTGAACTAAAAAAAATTCTACAAAAACGCAAATTTCACATAATGGATGTTCTATATGCGGATATAGTTCTCTAACAGTTACGTTTCCCTCAAGCAGGTATCGCCCACAAGCGAGGCACCGCCGCAGCCAGGACAACCTCCGTAACCTACGTAAGTGTAGTGCATGTAGGGAGGTAGGAAAGATCGCGGTCGGTCCGTGGTCCGTTAGGGTACTGCTCCGGCATTCGCCTGGTGTTGATCGGAGAAACCACGGAAAACTACCGATCAGAGCAGCCGGCCGCTAGAATTCAGACAGCGACTGAATTCGACCTATCTGAAAAGCTAGTGTCGAAAATCCTGCCGCCGTCGGGACTCGAACCTAGGACCTCCCGGTCAGAGGCGCTGCAGTGTGGTGCTACAGAATGGCACAGACTTTCTGGAAAAGAAGTTTTCTAATGTCCTTGGTGTGGGATTTACGCTCTTGCTCTCTTTCTTAAGACGGCTGCCAACTATTGCCGTTTTTTTTATTTTAATTTTCTCAATTTTTCGGTATCCTAATGCTAGATTTGAAAAATTACTTTTAAAATATTAAAGAAGAGTAAAACCTCTTCCTATAAGGAAATTTCCATTATAACAGTTTGAGCTTTTTTAAGAAAAAATCGTTTAAGCTCTAATGCAAAGAAGAAATTTGAAGCTCTTTTTCACAAGAATCTTTGGTATTTTCGAAAAACTTCGTTTGAAGTCATTTGAAAAACTTTCACTCGACTGCAATATTGTATACATATTGCTAGAAATTTCCATATTAACGGCGTGACAAATGTTTAAAAAAATACATTTTTGTAATTTAAAAAATAAAAGAATACAGCAAAATTAATTCTATGTCATCTTAAACCGGTTTTTAGAAAATGTATTTTTTTCAATATCTCTCACGCGATTAGTATGCAGATTTCAATGGATTTGTATACATTATTGTATTTGCGAGTAAAAGTTCTTCAAATTACTTCAAATGAAATTTTTCGCACACTCAATAGATTCCTGTGAAAATGAGCTTCAAATTTTGCATTTACAGTAATGCTTAACGCTATTTAAAGACGGCTCCAAATTTTTCAATGAAAGTTGCTATTTAGGACAAGATTTTAGCCTTCTTTAATATTCTTCAAATAATATTTCGGTTCTGATATTTGGTTATCGAATAGTTGAGAAAATTTCAAATGTACTTTGGGTAGTGATAGATTGCAGCTGGCAAGATGAAGGGGTAAGACTAGAAAACTTCACTACGAGAAGACTGTGTCATTCTGTAGCACCTCCAGTTGTTTTTTCTTCCTCCCTAGGGCTTTTATCCAACCGACAGCAGGTTGCCCTTTACGTCCCGAAGGGACGCATATTCGACCATACACTAGACAAACAGTCTTGCGGGCTCCGCTGATCTGGGGTCAGCAGAACGCGAGGCCCTCCGCAACAACACACACACAAAGTCAAGGGACAAACAGCCATGCCCAAGGCGGGACTCGAACCCGCGACCCTTCGGACCGAAGCGCTGAGTCGGTACTCGCTCTTAGCCACCTCGGCCATCCAGGTCGGCGGCACCTCCAGTTACTCTCTCTTATAGAGAAAGTTATGTAATGGTGCGCTAAAAAACGGCGAATTTTCGGCAGAAAAAAATCATTGCTGGACCCTGACAACGAAAAAGTGGATAAATCCAGTTGCTAAATTAAGAGAAAAAATTCTCTAATACGTGGTGTTGCCAGAATCCCAATTTTGTGGGTCCTTAAAGATGAAAAAATAATTGAAAGCAAAACGTTCATCCGTCTGTCTGTCTGGTGTATGTGAACAACACTAGCACCTCAACTATGCACAGGATTTTTTTCCAAATTGAAGAAACCCCTGTCGAACTGGCCTGAGACGGCGAGTTTGAAAAATATTCATGAATTTTTGGGGGTACTTTACCCGAAGGCCTTTGGACATTTTCAAAATTTTCTCCAAAATGTCTCCAAATTTTTCCTTTAAATTTCTCGTAAGAATAGAAAAAATACGCTTATAAAGGTGGCATATGTCCTTTTTTTTTATTATTAAGGTGGCGTACATGATCCGTTTTTGAGAAAATCTTGTTTTTGATATTTTTTAAAATTTGAAAAAATTGCACGCCATATTGCATGAAAACTGCTAAAACTTTCAAGATAAAGTGTTTAATGAAAGAACTACTTATGGACAAATCTTTGAAGGAAGGAAAAATCTGTATCTTCAATTTTGTAGTGTGGGAAGACGAATAAAAATTCAAACTTCAGCAATTTTCGAAAATTCAGAGTTAACTATGAAAATTGGATCGATGCCACCTTTATAAGTGTATTTTACTCTATTCTTACAAGAAATGAAAAAAAAAAAAAAAAAATTGGACCCGTTTTTGAGACAACTTTGAAAATGACAGACGGACGGTCGTTTTGCTTTCAATTGTTTTTTCGCATTCAAGGACCCACAAAACAGGGATTCTCGCTACACCACTTGTTAGAGGATTTTTACTTAATTTAGGAACTGGATTTATCCACATTTTCGTTGTCAGGATCCGACTAATTTTTTTGGTGCCAAAAATCCGCTGTTTTTTCGCGCAGCATTTCATAACATTCTCTGTACTACTCTGTATACGAGAAAATAAATAGAGTTGCTACAGAATGGCACATACTTTCTCGTAACATTTTTTTACTTTCTCATATACATACGTATATACAGAGTAATGTATGTACGGAGGTCGTTCCACAAGTAATTTGGTTCGCATATTAAGAGATGACGAAAGCAACTTCTGTGAATTTTAATTTAAAGCTACAACAATATACCGTAAAATTTCATTGTTGCAAGTCATTATCACTCTAGCTCATTGTTGGACAGCGACTTGAACAAAAGCGTTTGCGAGTCAGTGTGAAAGATGGATAGAAATGGAATTCGTTGTATTATCCAATTCTTTTTTATGGAAGGTAAAAACGCGAAAGAAATCCATGAAAGAAGAGCGCCTACATTGGGTGATTCATGCCCTTCATATGACACGGTGAGACTTTGGGTCAACGAATTTAAGCGAGGCAGGACAAGCATCGAAGATGCCTCAAGACACAGCTCCAAACACAGCTGCGACACCAGAAAACATCGAAAAAATCCATGATATTGTTTTAGCAGACAGAGGAGTGAACGTGCGCGAGTTAGCAGAGACCACAGGTATCTCAAATGACCGCGTGCATTTTATTTTGCATCATGAATTGAGTATGAATAAGCTTTGCGCAAGATGGATGCCGCGATTGCTGACTGCAGAGATGAAACGAAATCGCATGAGAACATCTGTCGAGTGTTTGCAGCTATTCAAGCCAAAATCCAGCGGATTTTTTGCCTCGTTTTGTTACCATGGACGAAACTTGGATTCACCATTACACTCCAGAAAAAAAGCAGTAGTCAAAACAATGGATTGCAAGAGGAGAACCGGTTCCAAAGAAGGCGAAATGCAATCCATCAGCAGGGAAGGTGATGGCGTCAATCTTTTGGGATGCTAAAGGTATTCTTCTTATAGACTACCTAGAAAAGGGAAAAACCATCACAGGAAAATACTATGCATCACTTCTGGACAAACTCAAGGCAGCTATCGCGGATAAACGTCCTGGAATGGCAAGAAAAAAAGTGTTGTTCCATCGCGATAACGCCCCAGCACATTCAAGCCATATCGCCCAGCAAAAATTGACTGAACTTCGTTTCCAACTGCTTCCACATCCGCCCTATTCACCTGATTTGGCCCCTCGGACTTTCATTTGTTCTCAAAATTAAAAACTTTCCTGGCTGGACAAAAATTTATCAGCAATGAAGAAGCCATCCAGATGGTCAATGACTATTTCGAGTGTCTTGAAGAAAATCACTTCTGAGAAGGGATCCTGAACCTGGAGAAACGTTGGGTCAAGTATACTGAACTTCGAGGGAATTATGTCGAAAAATAAGGTAAGTTACAAAACTCAGATCATTGTTTTTCATATCGAAACAAGTTACTTTTCGAACGCCCCTCGTAGTATAGAGAAACTTATGTAATGCTGCAGAAAATCGATTTCGAGATTTCAACGGAAATACACGTTTTGGGGGTCCCCTGATACAGAAAAAGTGGTATTATTCAAAACGTCCGTCCGTCTGTCTGTCCGTCCGTCTCTGAACTCTGCTAGCGCCTAAACCACACGTACGATATTTTCCAAATTGAAGAATCATCTGTCCATCTGGCTCTAGTTGAAGCTTTAAATTTCTGAAAAACATTATTTAAAATTCATTTACATGAAGCCCCACGGACATTTTTAATATTTTCTCAAAAATGGCTCCAAATTTTTCCTTTAAATTTCTCGTAAGAATAGAGTAAAATACGTTTATAAAGGTGGCAGAGGTCCGATTTTCACGGTTAACTCTGAATTTTCGAAAATTGGAAATGTTTGAAATTTTTCGGCGTCTTTCTACAATTATAAAATTGAGAATACAGATTTTTCCTTCAAATAGAATTTGTTTTCCATAAATAGTTCTTTCTTTAAGATCATGTATATTTCTTGTGAATTTTAATAGTTTTCGTGCAATTGTGAGAGCAATATTTGGAATTTTAAATATAACAAAAACAAGATTTTCTAATAAATGCTCCAAATTTTTTTCTTGAAATTTTGGTAGGGATAGTGCCAAACGAACACTATGCGATGACATAAAAGCAATATTGCTCTATTCATTTGTTTTTACAAAATTTACAAAAATGTATTATTTTTGACTATTCTCTCACGTCGGCAATATTTCCATTAGAGGCAATTTCTTCACATTATTATGTATGTGAGTACTGTAATGGGTTCTCTCTCCTCCTTACTTCTTTTATCTATTCTCTTTGCCCTGCTCTAGCCCTTCTTACAAACAAACCAATAAACATTAGCCTCGCGTTGGGTTGCCACATATGATAACTTTCCCCCTTTTTCTACTCACAATTGCCCTGCCCCTCTGCTAGCTTACCTGGTCCTTTCACTCACCTGGGCGTGGTCTGCGGTGCGTCTGTACAGACGCGAGCAAGGTACTGCGCTCACGCGCGTGGATCAGTCTAATACTACGTAAATGATGGTGAAAAACACATTGATTTTCCGAATCATGACCCCCCCCCAAAATGGCCATGAAGTTTATTCAATTGCCTTCGTTATCAAGTTCTTTTCAATTTCCACTATTTAGTGCCGCAACGGCAATGGTACCTCTGACGGCACACATCAATACAACCCAGCATCAAAAACAACAACAAAATAAACACTTCTCCTCCCTCAATAAACAATACATAGATATATAAATACTCTTTCGTTCACACAAACTATTTACAAACAAAAAAAAACAAACAAATACCATTCACGCATATACATAAACCCCAGAATGCATTCTGTCGAGATTTTCCGTCTTAAAATCTACCAATTACACGGCTTGGTCTTCGACAGAGCTTTCTTCCATCAAAACTAAACAAACAAATGTCAAAATGCTTTGGCTCACGTATACTGTTGCCTCCGCGATGAATCTGCGTGTCTGGAGGTGATTACTCACGCCCAACAGCGCCTTCCGTTGTCGCCATCATATCCGGGACACTCACACACGCACCACAGTTGACTCATGCTGTCGGAGTTCACGCTGCCATCTTATTTTTTTATAAACCCTCCAAATTGTTAAATTTCACCGAGTTCCGAATTAAATTTCGCGCCTCTTATTATTCATGCAACGTCGCGCTCCCCACCGTTGCAAAACTTCTCGTACCGCCGCTCGCTCTCGCAAGTCCAGCGGGCGTTGCCGAATTTCGGAATAGTTCCAAAAATTTCCCTTTTCTTTTTACGAAATTCTCCTTCCACGACTGTTACACACCGTACTTAAAATATTTCCGGTTACTATATCGGATGATGCTCGTAACTTCCGCACTTTACAAAAATTTTTTTTGAGAATCGCCTACGCGAACATACATCCTACTCTCACCGAGTCCAGACACATTCTGACGAATCTTGTTCAACCTAGCATTGTTATCCTTGCTTCAGCACTTTTCCCGATCGCTCGATAACTGACGATCGCGTCACCTTGGTTCTCTTAAAATATTTAATTTCTAACGCTTTCCGAAACACATTATTCTCGTTTTGGTTTTGATAAAATTCTCCCGGCAATTTCCTAAAATTTGATGTTCTCCTCTTGTTTTCTTTTTGTCAAAATCCTTTTATTTTCCCTGTTTTCCGTTTTTGACTGTGAAATGGAACGCACTGCATTTGTTCGCTAATCGCTTCGTCTTGCTTGAATTAATTTACCTGTGTTATTAAAATTTCGATACTTCCCGTCAAGATATTTAAATGGGGTAAATTTTATCTGATGCAGCTAATTTTCTTGTTTTACCTCCCGAAAGTCTGAATTCGATATGTTATCGCGTTTTCTTGCAGTATACGAAAAACCTCTTCTTTATATGCGTTTCATCGCTCCAACAATGGACTCCATTAATATTTTTCCTTAATACAAACATGCAAAATATGAAAATTTCAATAACTTTTTATTGCCTGACGCGATTTCACTGGGATAACTTTCAAAATGTTTCTAAATCACGGCCGGATCTAATGTTTATAGTCCAAACTCGCACAAGTCTCGGGTTCGCTTTATTCTCTTCTTTACTCGGTTTTATTTTTTTTTTACTATGGCGTTTTTGCTGTAAATGTTTTGAACCGTTTATCATGCAAGTGCATACCATTGGGGATCGTGTAAATCATTACAGTACATGTGTTTTAAATAATGTCATATAAAGTTTCTCGAAAACTTAAGTTTTCTGTGAAAATGAGCTCAAAATCCTGCATTTTCAGAAACGCTCAAACACAATTTTCTCAAAAATTGCTCCCATTTTTTCTTCAACTTTTTCCAACGGATAGTGCTAATAGTACTGTTTAATATGACTTAAGGTTTATTTTGGTGTATTGTTTTGTTTGTTTTTCTTCAAAAATTACTCAAATGTATTTTTTTAAATATCTCTCACGCCGCTAATATGCACATTTCCATCTATTTGTAAATATGATTACATTTGTAACGAGAAATGCTTTAAACGATTTCAAATGAAGATTTTCGAAAATTCAATAGATTTCTGTGAAAAATATTCAAATTTCGCATTTATAGTAATGCTTAGTCTCCATTTTCGTAAAAACGCCTTCACATTTTTCAGTGGAAATTTCTATTTAGGACGAGGTTTTACTCTTTTTTAATATTCTTGAAGTAATATTTCGGTTCTACTATCAAGAAACCGAAAAGTGGAGAAAATGTAAAAAAAAAAAATGTTATTTTGGCGACGATAGATGGCAGCTGGCAAAAGGCCTTAAAGTGGAGCAAGGCCTTAAAGCCAGATCAAAAGGTTATCCTGTCACCTTTAGTTTTAATTTATTGAATAAAAAAATATACGAATCTTAAATCGTACATCATCAATTATCGTATACATAAAATCCTGGTATTAAATGTACCAGGATGTCTTCATCCTAGAACATGGCATTTTTATTGAAATCCTGGTAAGTCTGGCAACACTGGGAAGAGTCCGGAAAGAAGAAATAATTTCCCATCGGGAGACAAAGACGCATCGAGTGGCGTTTCTCATGCCCCGCGTGAACCCTTTATGGCAGAGTGTAACCCAGCTGTAACATACTGTTTTTCAGGTCATAAACGCATTCTAACGATTTAATTATGAACTATTTTATATTACACGTCATGTACATAATGCGTTTATGACACCCAATGAATTGTTAGGCAGTAAACGTGATAAGATAACAAGATAAAGTGATAGTACTCTAGTGGCGTCGTGAATCGGAACTTCCTGATAACACACAGTTTCCGTATATCAGATACAAAACGTTATTAGGAAAACAAACTAAAATACGAATGATACTTATTATATTGTCTTTCATGATACTTATTTTATTACATAAACAATTTAAAAATTAAGCAAATTTTTTTAAATCGTGAAATGAAGCACATTTTGTTGGAGGAGTAACACAATTTAGTTTTGTGTTTTTCTCAAGCAATATTTATTTCTGATTTTTTTTATTATTTTCCCTTATTTAAAATAAATAAATAAATAAATGGAATGAAAAATAATTATTGCAAGTAAAAAATCGTGCAATAAAGGATTCTAATCGTAATGCACAGACACAACATACGGAGTTTAACCGATTCCATGTTCGTTGATTGATTGTTAGTGATCCCGGGCGCATCAACTAATACGGCCATTGGTCCCGTAAATGTAGTGCATGCTTTACTCCGGGAGATGGTGTTCTTCCCCCGTTCGATAGCGAGATCCGGCGCCGACCTACCATCGACTAGCGGGATTTTCCCCAATCAGGTATCTCCCACCAGCGGGACACCGTCTCAGCCGGAACAAGCTCAAAGCTTCCGACCGGTCTCCCGGAATATGTGGTAGTGTAGTGCATGTTAGTGTAAGTGTGTGTGTAAGGGACAGGATAGGACAAGAAAGAGGAAGGAAAGATCGCCCAGAATTCCCCTCCAGACTGCGACTGAATTCGACATACCTGACCAGCTAGTGGCGAAATCCTACCACTGTCGGGATCCATGTTCGTATCAAGAAGGAGGTATTTTATTGAGGTGTCCTTTTTTATATGTCAAACTGATTATTGACTTAATCATCAGTAAATCTAATTTCGTCCTGTTTGTTTTGATTCAAGCACTATTTTTTGTTCTTTGTGTGTGACCCACGCCAGTAATAGTTTAGGCAAATTGCCAAGTAGGAGAAGGCCGACAACAACTACGGCAATAAAGAATGCATTGAACGTTTCTACCGGGACAATACTAGTTTCCTTCTACAAATATTTCAAAATTTGTGTTCATGTTCATTCACTAGCATTTAGGAAAAAAGGCTGTTACCTAAAGGGTTACTTTAATAAGAAAGCGGCATCTGAACTAACGGGTCATAAATGCTCAAATCGTTGTTTCCGCATAACTCTTCTATATTCATTACTAGGGAACGGAATTTATTGTAATAAAAAAATATAATACGCATATGCAAAATATGTACATATATATGTACTACATATTTTTTCCCAAAACGTGTAGGAAAAATGGAAAATATGTAAAATAAAAATTCATTATTGTGTTCAAAATTGTTCTCTAGAAGCATTTTCCTACCATAGAATGTCGCCGATCAGTTCTAAGGATGTGGAGTGGCTGAAAGTTGGTTCTATCGCTACTGAAGTAATACACTTCACCACGTATAAGAATTTTATTCGAAATATAAAATACGTTCATAGTATATATTACAATATTTACGAGGAACCGGTGTATATGTGAATAGTAGTACCGGGTAGCGAGTGATGGATCCCTGGAGAGGGGATTAAAGGGTATATACCCCACCCTCCAAATTGAACAACGTGGTAAGACAATTTTCTGTAAAAAATATTTGTTAGTTTTTCGATCAAGAAACGAATTTGCAGTTTGCAACATGAGCTAGCACGTGGTTGAAATTACTTTTGTTCATAAAAATCCACTCATTCCAGACTTGCAAGTACGCAGTAAGCGGGGGGGGGGTAAGTTTGACAATTCATGGCGGTGATTTGATGGTAATAGAAGCGCAACAGCGTTACGTTTGATTTGTAAGGTAGATGATTCCGTAACAAATATTGCAAACGCTCATCTGAAATGTTCCGTTTTGACGTATAAATATAGCATTGAAAAGTAGCGAAATATGTAAGAAATGCGTCGTAATAGGTAAAATATGTAATTATACCAAAATAAGTAAAAATATGTAAAATAAGAATAGTTCTAATTCATTCAGAAAGTCTTGTAATATCTAAAAAACATTATTCAATGCAGGTATCTAGTTCCTGTAAAACACGTAATTACATGGAACTCCGTTCCCTATTCATTACTAATGCCAATGTACCCTTCACTTTTATTTAATGATCTCATTTTTTGATCTTTGCATTTTTCTAATAAATGCTAGTTATTTCAACATTTCAAAAGTGAAAAATAAATTAAATTAAAAAATCACATTTATTTATTACACCTCTTTCATTTTGACTGACTTTTGAAACTTTTTAAATAAATTAATTTAATTGATAATTTATGAAATTAATTATACATTTTAATTGATTTAATTATTAATTTAATTGATTTAAATAATTATAGATTTATTAATTTATTAATGCAAATCAAATTAAAACGTTTAGTCTGTCAAAATGAAAGAGGTATAATAAATAAATCTGATTTTACAATTAAAATAACAGACAGCATTCAAAATAATTTAAAAAATTAAATTGAAACACTTTTGAGAAATAATGAGCCCAATTGCACGCAAACGAGAGTTGATGACGTACTTGGAGGAGTTCCAGTCTGGTCACGTACACTACGTTATCGTTTCTCTGTAATTTCGTAGTTTTGGCAACCCGTCACAGTGTTACTAGGAACTCCAAATATACACAACAGAGAATAAACTAAGCTGTCTACATCTAAAATCGTCCTTGTGCAGTCGCAGGTTTCTAAGAAATTACAAAATAAGTTGGCTTCTAATAAAAACACGTACATCTTTCCAACTACCAACAATAGAGCGCCGTTGTTTAAAAAAACTTCAGTCACTTGACACATACCACCACAAAAGAGAGAAATCTCTGGCCTGATTTCAAGCAGAGGGGTCTGAAATGATAGAAACTAGTGGAGCTACAACGACACGTTCTTTCTCGCGATATTCTTAATGACTATGTAACAAAACAACTTCTGTCTTATACTTTAACTACCATTTGAAAAATTCTTAAACGAAACGCGTAGAGCATGTTTTACAAAATTCAAATGCTTAAACGAAAACAGTTTTCTGCCATTAAATTCGGCGCATTCAACTTCTACATAAATGTAACAACGATACACGACGCGTTCTTTTTCCGTATATAAAACTAGTTTATATCAATGTGAAAGAAAAGACAGCAGTCATTATTTTTTTCTGTTACCAGTACGGCGTTACAACAATGGATTACAAGCAACAAAGACCGCTAATTCGTATGGGATCCACATTTTTAGCCAAACAGCATTGTTGATACCGTTAGCAAGAAAATGAAAATGGATAGAAAAATATAATTAAGTTAGAAGAAGTAGTTAGTAAGTTAAAATTTGTATATTACTTCATATTTCTTTGCTCGATTCTTCTTCGAGCTTTTGTTGTGTTTTAAAATTAATCTTTTAGAAATGATTTAAAACCTATTTGAAATATATGAAATAAAAATTGCTACCTTTCAAAAAATTTGCAACAATGGAATTACTCGTCGCGCTCTCGAATTTTTGTGAATTACCTATCATATGCTGCATAAATAAAAATTTGCAGTTAATGAAAAAATCCCAGAAATATGTAATTATACAAAATAAAAGTGGGCTACTTTTGTTTTATTTTTGATGTTAGGTAAAGTTATATACATTTCCTTTCGATGTGTGTAATCAGTAAAAATATATAATTGCATGAAGTTCCGCAGTCTAGTAATGAGTTCTACAAAAAGTGACGAATGAGTTAATTCGGAGAGAAATTGTGGTATAAATAGTATTACATAACCATTACTAAAGGCTAGAATGTATGTTTGTACCACTAGTTTCCCTCAGCATTAAAATACTTCGACTGTACTGCGTAAGCAGTAGCGAGAAAGTAAAAACTAATTGGCGGAAAATGGACGAAGCAGGCAATTAAAATTTATTTGTATTTTATTAGGAACTTTCAAAGGATAAATACAATTGTTTAAAATGAAAATACCCCACGAGAGGTGCCTCGATATGATTAGTATAAGGATTTCTTTCTGAGAACAGGAATACTCCAGAGTATTTGTATACTTATTTGCATTCAATCATTACCTTTCTTCCTATAAACCTATTCTTTGGGTCACTTGCACAACACGATCGCCATCCTTTGCAATGAATGCAAATGAATGAAAGTAAATCAAAACAAAATTGCCGTATACGTTCACGATATCCAGAAGATATGTTCCGCCGAATATTTAATGAACTCGCATATTAAAATTATAAATAATATTAAAATTAACAGGATTATTACCATCATAATCACTTAGCACACTTACTTCGTGGATGAAGTTTATCAGACTACCTGATGATTGCGGGATCGTCCGAAAATGTTATGAATTTTTACACTGAAACTCCCTGTAAAATATACATATTGAACAAAAAGAATAAAGATTTGAAGGGAAGAAAAAAGATCGCCATCCTTTCCAATGAATGAAAGTGTCTTCTTTTTTCCGCGCGAGTAAAAAGGAATCCAGCTGGGCGTTGCGCCAAGCAGCGACCTCTCGTAACACACGTCGTGAGAAGTGCTGCTCTCTCGCCGAGAAACGTTGTACTGCTGGGCTGTAGGTGCGCGGGGCGCTCGACCTTTCGCTGCCTGCGTCCTCCAGGGCGCTTCGTTTGGCAGCTGTGCCCTTGGATACAACGGAAACATGTTGACCTTCCTGTGTGTCCATATTGAACCACTGAACGGAAGAATGTTTTCGTTTGAGCGCCCAAACAAAAATTTACCTTTGCTTCGCGTTCTTTCGCCTCATGAATCATTCACCATTTCCAGAAATGTTTGCCGACGCTCCACTAATGGTCATCTGATGTTAATGCGTTTGTATAAATATTATATCAGTATCATTAGAATGATGACTTGTAGAATAGGAACGAAATTAAATTGAGAACAAGTTTTTGATTTTCTAGAAGCACGTGATAACTATCAATGGATATGTTCTTGAAGCGATCGCCACAATTCGAAAGTAATATATTTATGCAGTGATATAGCATGATTAAAGTATTTAAAATATCACAATAACAATCTCGAAATTTTCGAAATTTAAAAAGTTGTTTTCATGACTTTCTGTACGCTCCCAGAGGACATAAGCATGTGAGTAGTTCCATGAGAAATACGCCGAAAAAACCAAGGCCCCTTCCTATTGGTCTAAAAATGGACTTGTTCAGTATCATGCAGAAAAAGCTAGGAGCATCGTGTGCTTAAGCACATGTTTGACCTATGACCTTGTTTTGTTATATACCCAAAATTAGCAAAATTTCTGATCAATTTGGAAGAGCTCTAGAAAAACTGAAGTATTCGTATTTTGGGAATTTAGGTTTTACAAAAAAATGCACTTTAGAATGGGGGAGATTTTGAATCGGGGAGACATTGGTTTACAATGCGAATGATAGAAGCTTCAATGCAAAAGACCTATTCGTTGAATCTTGCACTATTAGGAGAAACACAATTTTACATTCTCGTATACATGCGTATACACGGAGTAATATACGTAGTATAAAGTTCTGTAATGCTGCAGAAAATCGAGTTCGAAATTTCAACGGAAATACACATTTTGGGGTTCCTTAATACCGAAAAATTGTTTTGTTTCAAAACGTCCGTCCGTCCGTCCGTCCGTCCGCCTGTATATCTGGCTGTTTGGCCGCCTGTCTGTCTGTCCGTCCGTCTGTTTGGTCGTCCTTCCGTCTGTCTGTCCGAGTTGTCCGTCCATTTTGTGCGTCAGCCTGTTCGTACGTCTGTCCGTACGTCGGTCTGTCCGCCTGTCTGTGATTACTACTAGCTCCTAAACCACTCATGGGATTTTTCCAAATTGAAGAAACCCCTGTCCATCTCGATCTGGTTGAAGCTTTGAAATTTTGAAAATCGTTCTTTAAAATTTTGGATTACTTTGTATAAAGCCCCCCGGACATTTTTCAAAATTTTTTCTCAAAAAGCGGGCCCAAACGTTTCTTTAAATTTCTTGTAAGAATAAAGTAAAACACACTTATAATGGTGGCAAAGGTCCGATTTTCACGGTTAACTCTGAATTTTCAGAAATTGCAAAAGTGTGAATTCCCCCCCCCCCCACAACTATAAAATTGAAGACAGCGATTTTTCCTTTAAATACATTTGTAGTCCATAAATAGTTCTTTCATTAAGGTCATGTAGATTTTTTCAAAATTTTAGTACTTTTCACGCCGTAGTGCGTGAAAAATTTGCAATTTTAAAACATAATAAAAACAAGATTTTATCAAAAACGGCTCCAAACTTTTCCTTTATATTTTTTGTAGGGGATGTGCCAAATGTAGCCTGTACGATGACATAAACGCCATATTGTCCAATCTTTTGTTTCTTCTAAAATTAAAATGTGTAATTTTTTGACTTGTCTCTCACGTCGATATTTACATAATAGGCAATTTCTTCACATTATTATATTTATGAGTATCACATGTTCTTAAAATAATGTCATTAAGTTTCTCGAAAACTCAAAAGGTTTCTGTGAAAAGGAACACAAAATGTTCAGAAACACTTGAACGCCATTTTCTGAAAAATGGCTCCACATTGTTTCTTCCAACTTTTCTTACGGATAGTGGTAATCGCTGTTTAATATGATCTAGAGTTCATTTTGTTGTGTTCTTTTATTTTTTCAAAAATTACAAAAATGTATTTTTTTTAAATATCTCTCACGCCGTTAATATGCACATTTTCATCGATTTGTATACATTATTTTATCTGTGAGTTGAAGTACTTCAAATAACTTTAAATTAAGTTTTTCGAAAACTCAATAGATTCCCGTGAAAAATTGCTTCAAATTATGCATTTACAGTAATGCTTAATCGCCCTTTTCTTAAAAACGGCTTCAATTTTTTTAATTAAATTTTTATTTAAGACGAGGTTTTACTCTTCTTTAATATTCATATGTAATAATTCGGTTCTGCTTTCACGGAACCGAAAAGTTGAGAAAATATAAAATAAAAGTACTTTGGGCGACGATAGACGGCAGCTCGCAAGAGGATGGGGCATGACCGTAAAGCCACTCGACATCAAAGAAATTAGAAAACTTTACTACGAGAAAGTCTGTGCCATTCTGTAGAACCAGTAGATTGATGTCAAAATGGTTTTCAGAATGCTGCAACGTTTTAATTTTGCTGCCACCTCGCTTTCAAAAGCTATTCCAACTTCGTACGTTTGTTTTTGAAAAAATTAAAATAATATGAAATATAAAACGAGTAGTTAAATTATTACGTACCTCTAGCTTCTCCTTTCACATTAAAATGAAGTGTAAACTTGAGATAAATACTACAAAAGTTTCTACCGCTTAGTGTTAGAGTATCGATTAGAAAAGCTAATTTTAAGCTCATGAAAGTTGGAATGTGATCTGTGATGAAAATATTTGGCAGAGAAATGGAAAATAAAAATTAACGAAAACAAGTCAGCTAATATTACCTTCACGTTGAGAAGACAAAAATACCCCTTCGTCTATATTAATAATAAACCAATTTTTCAGGTTGGAAGTGTGAAGTATTTAGGAATACATCTCGAAAAACGCCTTACCTGGAAATCCCACATACTAGCCAAGAAGTAACTTCAACTGCAAGGGAAAATACTATATTGGCTACTATGAAGCCATTCGAATCTATCCATTGACAATAAATTATTGATCTATAAAACAATAATAATCCCAATATGGACGGAAGTACGGCATCCAAATTTGGGGGCACGGCAAGCAGGTCAAATCTCTCCATTTTACAAAGATTTCAATCCAAAACGCTTAGAATGATTGCTGCAGTATCACGGCACATCTCAAACACAACGTTACATAGAAACTTTAAAGTACCGACAGTCTTTCAAAGAATCGAAATAAGCAGCTCAAGCTATCTTCATCGTCTGGAAACACACCCAAATCCTCTAGCCATCAATCTCCTAGATAATAGCGAAGGAATTTACCGATTGCCCACAATTACACCCTTACAACTCCATTATAGATTTTCAAGTTAGTCTCAATACAGACACACACACACACACACACACGCACGCACACACACTCATATATATATATATATATATATATATATATATATATATATATATATTCATCAATGAAGTCGTAGGCTTCCGCGGCCAGAGTCAATATTACAATCTTGTAATATATTCTTCAACTTTGGCTCCTAACCAAAAGCAATTAAATTGACTCTTTCTGTAACAGACTCAAGAAGGCTGTGAAATGTACCACTGGGATACATTCACAACACAGATTCAACAAATTGTCATGGTCAACTACAAATGTTTTATCATATTTACTAATTATTTTTAATGTAAAATAGATTGTAAATTTACCTTGTTCAGAATTTAAAAGAAATTAGTTCATGCTTCATGGCCGATTGGAAATACCTTGGGTACGTGTGCGTAATGGTGTCTTAATAAACGATTTTAATTCTTTTCTGAATTATGTTCGTTGTGAAGAGTTAATAGTATGATAGAGTTTTATTTGCACGCATGCTATTAACATAGAGTTAATTAACAATTTTTCATGGAATTAATGGTCATATTTAGTTAACTAAACGAAAAACAATATTTATTTACTTGCAGAATACTTTGCGTTACCCGGGCTTTCTTTATAATCCAATTCTTTTTAAAGAGGAAAAAGAACAATTTTATATAAACTCCGGTGTTTAAGATTGTTTTTAATGCAACTGGTTCAAAATTAAATATAATACTATAATTTTCTTTCATTTTATTTTACAGTACATTTCTATTAGATTAAAAATCATTATCTTATGCACTGTTACCGGCCTCCAACGAAACAATTACATACCAGTTCTGCCGCAACCACATCTGATAGAATATATTAGGAACTACGTGCTCTTAAAGAGGCGAAAAATAATGATAGTGTGGCATCTTTCAACAAATTATTTAAATTATTTATTTGGCACATTTGTGTTGTATTAATCTCTACTAGACTTTGCAAGGATACTGCAACAATCGCTTGTAAAAATTACGTATCTACTCTTATCACAATTTTTGTGGTATTGATGTGGGTTATAATGAAATTTCCTTTTATTAGTATAGGTTTCTTTTACGATTGAAAGTAAATTTATTTTCATTGGTAACAATTGGCTAGAAAAATAATCGTCAAAAATATTGCAAAGAAACCCGTTATTGTCCGTAGTTCCACTGGATTGTTTGATTGATTTGTTAATGATTTCGGACGTGTCAACTGCTGAAGTCATTAATGCCGTAACAGCGCTCTCGTGGCTCGGAGCGAAGTCGCTCGCCTTCCACCGAGGAGGTCCGGTTTCGGTTCCCAGACAAGTTCGTGTGAAATTCGTTGCAACAAAACGAGTCTGCCTGCTTCACCGGGGCTACTGGGCTAGTCCAACCCCTGTGAAGTGTCCTAAACCCTACCTCTATCCCCATTCTAGCCGCTGAATAGTGACGCAGGAGGCGCGTTCGCGGAGATGCTACCTGGAGGACCTCTCGACAACGACGCACGGACTATGACTCTACACACGTGTAAGTGAGGGTTGAGCGATTGATTGTTAGTAATGCCGGCTGCGTCAACCACTGAGGTCATTAGTACGTGTACGTTAGGAGGTGGCAGTGATCTTCCTCCACTGGATGGCGAGATCCGGCGCCAACCTACCATCGACTAGCGGGATTTTCCCCAATCAGGTATCTCCCACCAGCGGAACACCGTCTCAGCCGGAACAAGCTCTAAGCTCCCGACCGGTTTCCCGGCATATGTGGTAGTGAAGTACATGTTAGTGTGTGTGTGTGTGTGTGTGTGTGTGTGTGTGTGTGTGTGCAAGAGGTGAGGATAGGACAAGGAAGAGGAAGGAAAGATCACGCGCGGTCCCTGGCCCGTTTGTTAGGGTACTGCTCCGGCATTCGACTGGTGTTGATAGGAGAAACCACTTAAAACTACCAGAGTAGCTGGTCGCTAGAATTCTCCTCCAGACAGCAACTGAATTCGACCTAGCTGACAAGCTAGTGTCGGAAATCCTGCCGCCGTCGGTAATCGAACCTAGGCCCTCCCGGTCAGAGGAACTACAGTGACATCAGTTGATGCCCTGAGCCTCCTCTCCAGGTAGTTACACAATGTGTAGAACGAATAATTAATTTAAATTTATAATGATTGATTTTTGTTACTAAAAAACAAGAAATGTGAAGTGAATGTAATCAGATATTTCCTGTTGGAGTCGTCCCGGGATCAAGTTTTAGTTCGCCTTCTCCCGTCGCTGCCCTTGAACGAACAAGAGTTTGCGGTTGGGAAACATCACTTGCTGCTATACCATGCCCAAACCGCAACAGCGATTCCAGATGGCAGCTAGTGTGATTGCACGATCTAATCCCCAGAAATGTGCGTAGACTTGTTCCATGAGTTTTTGTGTTATGACTGTTTTTTTCTACTCCCGTTCTATAATGCTGTCATTTGTTGGCTGCAACCTGTTGCATACTGATACTCATTACGATTCAGATTTCATTACGATACAGGTTCTTGACCGATCACAGAGAAGTTTACAAAGCAAGTATTAACACATGTAATCATTTAGAATCGTTCTAGAAAATATTTCGTACAATTGTGAACATTAAATATGCATTTGATATTATATTGCGCTTGTCAGTTTTCATTTCTTTTATTTTTAGTAATTTTTTTCGTGGAATATTATTTAAAATAAATTAGTAATTTCACTTTGATCCTATTTGACTAGCACAGTACTCCCTTGCAGGCGGACTGGTAACCACAGCCACCTGCGGCAGCATGTGGCGGCAGAGTTACAGAGCTGTCCGCTAGATGGCCTTGGCTGAATCCTACATGCCAAGCGCCACGTAACGATTCAATGTAAAAGTTTAACTTTATTATTAACTTAATTAATGTAAAAGTCGTAGAAAAAGTACCATATGCAATTCAATGTAATGGGTATTAATCCCTTCGTGTGAAGTTTACGATACTCGCTCTATTATCACTCGTGTATTAATGCCCATCATTATATCATCGTTTCATAATGTACTATTGGGATACAACCTACTAACAGAATAAGCCGTCTTCCAAGCCCGTAAAACAGTCAATTTTTTGAAAGTCAATTCAAATGTTGATGTTATTGTCAACAGAACTAAAATTCACGGCAATGGATAAATTAGCAATTTCTAGGAACTGGGGATTGAATTGTGCATTAAAACTAATTGATATGAAAAATAAATTTCTGGAAGATAACAAAATGACCAATTTGAAAGAAGACAGAATAAACACGCAACGACAGAACACTGAAATTTCACCTTGGCTTGACGGCTCGCACTTCGGCGCGGAGACCGAACGGGGAAGTACCAACTTTAAAAGCGCGCCTCGCGACAGGGGCCAACAATCAAGAAAGTGGGTACAAACAGATAACTTTGGAGTGTTTATTTCACATTATGGTGCCCAAAGAGTTCTTTTATGGAAGTTGAAAATTTGCATTTTGGCTACAGAGTCGTGTCCTAGAAACCACAGTGCACTGATGAGAACTCAGATTGGTTGTTAAAATTCTGCGAAGGAAGCGTACACTGGCTGGCGTAGGCGCGCGTCCCTGCATTGTGCTGTTGCGACAAAGACACAACACGGCTGAGAGACGGAGGTCGTAGGCGAAGCAACCCGGCCCGAAGTGACCATGTCGATGTTCTATGTCTAATTGCATTAGGCAGTTCGCGCTCTTGACGTTTTGGAAGCTCCATTTGATTGTATGAAGCCCGCTGGAGAGTGCCACAACCCAAGCCCTCCGCCCGTACGAAGAATTTAAAAATTCTTCGTACGCCTTCCTTCCGAGGGGAAGCTGTCCCATGTAGTAGATTTACTGCATGTAACCAAAAGAAGCCTCGGAGCTCAAACCTACTGCCTCAAACGTAAAAAAAGCCTCCGAGCTTAATTCAAATCGCCTGTTTAGTCGCCCAAAATTATACCTACTGTCACCGCTAGTTAGTGAAAGGAGCGTAGCCAAATTTGCGAGGTCAGACGGAAGAGCGGGCCTAAAGGCCCGAGTCTCGCCACGTAAAATAAGACTTTAACTAACTAACAAACTAACCGCCCAGGGTGGTCCTGGGCAGAGCTTGCAGACGTTCGCCTACGACACTGGTAAGCGCCGCCTGCCAGGTATTACGTGAAGCCACTGTGGATTTATTTGATTTGTATCTGTTATTCATTCTGTACGTATGTGTAATTGCGTAATCTACTTGCAAGCTTCATTTCGCGCTACAAAATGGTAAGATTTTTTGCTAAGGTAGAAAAAGCAAGTATTATTGAGGATATTTAAAAAAAAAGTTCAGTGGTACTTTTGTAGAGAAAAGTGAATTATTCGCATAGTGAGGCCTGTTCCTGAACTTTCTGACTTCAGATGTTTTTATAAAGAAAAGTGAAGGAGGGATTTCTGCTTCTTTAATACTCAGAAATATGAAAACACCAGTTGGTTAATAGGAAACAGAAACCTTAATAAATTATTTGCTGGGCCATGTTTATTGTTTTCCCACTCGTAATGTGAGGCAAGAAGAATGACAATTTGTACAATATCTCAAATGCGATAACAAAACACGATCGATCATGAAATCATTTGAATTCACTTCTTCAGCTGGTGAGTCTTGGAAGCGACCACATCGAAATAACTTGATCTATGAGATGTAAGCCGACTTAATGGCACAGAAGGATTAGAGACATATATTAAAACGCCTAATTTGACGCGACGCGACGCAGGAATTGCATTTCAGATAGTATCTTAAAAATGAGTTTAATTGCAATGGGTACATTCATCGAACTTCAAAATATATTAAACCTAGAGTAAACCTATTAAAGATAGCATTTTCATGGCCCAACATGTATTTGTTTTAGATGAAATTGTCATTGCTCCTTGCCATTCCGCGAGATACAATCTCCCAAGAGTTATGTGTTAGCTCTGCAACAGGCGTTGTGTTGTGGGAGGGAATGGAGTGCCGTTGTCGAAGGCAGCTTCCAGGAGTCGGTTTCTACGCGTGAGCATTGCCAAGTCTGCACGAATGATAGTCATACGAGAGACAGCGTTCATCACGTCCCAAAAGATAACGTCTTTTCGACGTGCGGAGAGTTCAAAACCAGCTATTGATGATTGACTGTTGGTCCTCTTAAATTGTGTGCGCATATACGGAGGAGTAGAGCTCTTCCAGAAAACGCAATACTAATACTAATACTAATACTAATACTAATACTAATAATAATAATAATAATAATAATAATAATAATAATAATAATAATAATAATAATAATAATAATAATAATAATGTCAATTTTTGATATGGGTCATTCCATGCCAAATCAGCCAAAATTTCCCGACCATCTTCCGATTGGACTGAAATTTGTAAATCGCTTTAAAAAGACGAAACAACAATGAAAACTATCTTTATGACTTAACATTTTTCTTTTACTAACTTCATTTTGAGCATTATGAAATTTTGTTTTCAACGAGTCTCAGAGGGTACTATTAAAAAAAACTATTTAAACTTCTTCAAATTTGATTTGACTTTGCAACTTGTTTTATATCTCTTATGTATACATTACATTCTGAAGATTTAAAACAATAAACCTAAATATAAGGCCATTAATAAATCCATATTATAGCCAAAGTAAAAACTGACGTTTTTTTTTCAAAATTCATTTTCTCAAATACTCAAACTTTCGTTTTTCTGCTGTCATATTACAGCGGATACATTGAAGTTTATAGTAGTGAAAGATCTTGATGTAAAATAAAAAAAATTACTAATTTTCCTATTTAGTTGTGAACAGCTCGCTGTCTGTCATGGCGAACCTCAGAGGAATGACTTCTTGCAAATCTTCTAACGAAGTTGGGGCTTCTTCGTTTCTGATTGGCGGAGGCTACACCTCTTGAGTAAAATTTCTTTTTTCCAGATTGCCTATTCTTAGATCGGCTAGAAGTACCCTTATGTTCTCTGGTGGGTATTCTCGGAGCATATAAAATGACCGTGACTGGACACAGGTCTAAATCTATGAGTCCGTCAGTCACTCTGTCTACTTGTAAATAATGCCGTCACCTTAACCGTAAACCAAATTTCCTCCCAAAATAAATATTCTTCAAACCATCTGGCATAACTCGACGCCCTGCAGACTTGAAACGTATCTTCATTTTTTTAAAGTTTTCTTGTAAGAAGATCCTTTTAAATTTTTCTTAAAGTGGCTACATCTCTCTAATTTTAAAAAGTATAGTGCGCATAGGCACATGGGGAAGGCTGATTTTCGTGAAAATCTGGAAAATTTCTGAAAGTTTTTTCTTTCTTTTACACATCTCTATATTTTTATTTCATCAGAAAATTATTATTAACATTTACATCACTTCACATTTCGGAGCTCATTGTGGTCCCGTCATCAGGAAAAAACACTGCAATACGTAAATATATACATAAATTAGCAAAGGTTAAAAGGAAGGTTATAGCCTAATAAGGCGGTGAAAAGTGCCCACAAACCAAATCGATAATCGCGATGCTCATATGAAAGATGGTAAAAAATGCCGTTGCCTCACAAAAAATCAGCCTCCAGGATGAAATCTTTTTTATGTGTGAGACGTAGGTGTAAGGAAGAAGTCTTAATATCGTCTGAATTCACTGGAACGTAATGGTGTTCCACAGGGATCGGTGTCGTATCGACATTTCTCGTAGAAGTGCCTCAATACGCCGGAACACCGTTCCGGTAGTGATTCTGAGTGGTCTGTTGTAGTGCTTTATTGTATTTGCGCTCATTAATGATACAAAGTCAAACGATCCGGTTCTGGAAAGTTTACAAGTGTGCCCGTGGTGGATGGAGCAATGGGAGCTCATGAACATGTGTGTGTAAAAGTACGCATGTCCAACACGCGATCTTTTGAGGATATGCATTCTTAGAAAGTGCATTGCATTCTTAGAAAGTGGTTATAAATAGCATCAGTATTGAATATTCTTTTTGCTCTGGAAACAAACGACGACTTAAGGCAAACCTGATGACGCGCTTAGCATACCACAAGTAAATTGACACGTAATTGCTTGCCTCAATTTTCCTTTCCATTCACTGTCATTAAATTCATCGCTAATGAGAATCTTTTAAAAACGAAAATCCAACGTTTGCTTTTCTGAGCACACGAAGCTTTATAGACGAGAATGTTGAGATTACGAGAAAACGTACTTAAGGTTGGAACATATTTTCATGAAACTCTGATATTTATAATTACAACACAGATTGTAGAAATCACTTTCATTAAGTGTCAGTATCAACAGATCACTACAAGAACTCCACATACAATTCGTGTTCGTTACGTTACAACGCATTGCCAGAAGACATTAAACAAGTAAAATCGGTACACAAATTTCAGTTAAGAGTAAAATCTTTTTTGCTGCATAACTGTTTCTATACGATTACTGTCTATACTGATCATCAGAAAGAAAAATAATATTTATTTTTACATTTATCTAATGCATTCGTTTATATTTGTTTTGTGTACTTTTTAAAGAAGACTTACTATGGCTGTGACGAGTAATGTACTTCAGCTTCCGGGTCAATGAACCCCACTCCGATCAGGTTTTTGTCCAGTTTTCCTGATCTATTGAGGAAATGCTGAGATGGTTTTGCTTCTAGACATAAATGTAGCATCATTATGCGCACGCTTTGTTGAGGTCTCCTTTTGCTTGTAGTGGTAGGAGTAGAGCTGAGAGTGAGTTACTATTTTGTTAACAACGCAAAAAGTCAAATCTGCAAATCGTTTACCGATGCAAGTAAGTTTTCTATAACTTTGGAGTCTAATGTCTAATTTTTCAAATGTTGATAATCTCGTTTTTAATTTTTTTATTATTATTTGTTACATTTTTTAAAACTTTTATTCATATTTCAACTATTTATAGTTAAAATGTTGGGAAGGGATTCTGGAGCTCAAGAAAACGAGCGCAGATGATTTTCTCCCCCGTACGTCACATACAGTTTTTTACGGATTTTTGGGGGGACTAAATAAATCAAATGTTACATAATTTTACATTTTACAGCATGACATACTGTCAAATTCTTCCTGTTTTCGAAAAGAACAACGTATTGGATGTAAATTTGAAAATAATGAATCTATGTGATTTTGAGATGAGCAACATCATCAACAACGGTTCTGTGAATTTTGTGTTGCAATAATAATAATAATAATAATAATAATATTAATAATAACAATAATAATAATAATAATAACCCCTGTGTGGTGTCGGGGATTTTAGTAGAATAGCACCATGGGATTTCCCCCTATCGTAAAAGGCGATTAATCGGAAGAGTTGACCGCTCTCCCTACGTATGTGTGTTATCCTCCTTTTCACGCCAATATGCCCTTCCTCACCAGCGGGAGCGAAAGGGTGGATCCAGAAGCTTGGAAGCTCCCGTTAGCCATCCTAGACAGTTTCCATTTTTGCCCTTCCTTTCTCCCCTTCCATCAACCTGGCCGTAGGTATAAAAGGCAATCCATAGGAATATGGAGCCACAAAGGAGGAGTCGTAAGGCCTCCGGACAAACGCCGCTGCCTGAGGAGCACCGGGGACTGTCTGGAGCCGGGACTGGACGGATCATCGTGCGGGACGCCGGAGACAGGGAGCTGAGAGGGCGGTCCCTGTCAATAAATATGTGACAGCCCCCAATACGACTGCATCATCTAATTGTGAGAACCTGGTCAACGTGGACGAAGAAAACGCGGCAAGTACTTCTTATGCCACTTCGTCGGCTGGCTTGTCTGCCCGAGATACACGGGAGATTGCTTGCTCGCAGAGGAGGACATCGCACCGAAAACAAATCTCGAATTAGTTGGACACGAGAAATGAACATGGATATCATGATGGCCTTTTACACGTAAACAAGGGTGAAGATACGCCACGTACAAGGTACAGACGACTTTTCCATGAAGAGTATGAGAGGATTAGACCAAACATGCAACTTACAGAACAAAATGTTTTTGACCGTAGAAAAGCCATTATCACCAAAGAATATTTAACACCAACTGAGTTAAAAGGAATCTGTAGGCAGGTTGCGAGCGAATTGAATTTGATTAACGAAAATGTAGAGTACCACATCAAATGACATTGAGAGTACTTTTAAAGCCGCCTCAAGTACAGAAGAGATTAAGGACACTGGACTGGGTGAAGCGGCAGAATGCTTCCAAAGTCTTTTGGAGCTCTATCGAAGTACTCAACCTTCCAGCAGATCACGAATACATATTTTGAAAAACATCAGAAGAGCCAAATTACTAATAACGAGAACACACGCCATCTTGGAACAACATCTTAGCGAATGTTTGGAATCAGAGGAAGTACACCTAGCACTATATTGTGCAGCATCAACGGTGATCAAACTGAATGGCCAAAAGACATATGCACCAAGGAGGCAAGTTCAACGAGGTGTTAAAGAAAAGAATCCAGCCTGGAAGAGGAGACTTGAAATGAGTGTTGATCATTTCCGAGCAAGGGCAGATTTGATTAATAAATTCCTGAAGGGCACCCGCTCCCGAAAAATATTAAAGAAAATAACTGTGATATGTGTTCAGACAAAAATTAATCTAGGAGGTATTAATTGTCAGCAAAGACTTCTATAACTGAAGAATGACTACCGACAGAGAGCTAAGCTGTAAGGAGCACGATTGAAAAGGTATAATGCGCTAAATAACAGAAAGAAACAGAATATCGATTTCAATAAAAACAGAAAAATGTTCTTCAAACAACTGGAGTCGGCGAGTCAGACAGATTCATCTCTAAATCTGGAGTTCGGTGAGTTTGTGGATTATTGGAGATCAATTTGGTCGAAAAGTGAACATTTTAACCAGAACGCAGACTGGATCCGGGATATCGAAGAGCAAAGTGTCGACGACCGAAGACATCCATAGAAATATTAAGAAGACCAATAACTGGAGGTCACCAGGAGCAGATGGACTTCACAATTTTTGGCTGAAGTGTTTCAAATCAATCCAAGAATCATTGGCCATCTGCTTTACAGAAGAATTAAATGACTCGAGTAAGATTCCACTTCATCTTACTGAAGGAAACACCCTTTTGCTTCACAAGAAAGATGATGTCTCACAACCACAAAACTACAGACCAATAACGCGTTTGTCTACTATTTCCAAATTATTTACATCCTTGATCAATGAGAAAATTTATGAGCATTGTGGAAGAAAGAGAATAATAGCAGAGGAACAAAAGGGATTTACTAGAGGTGCTCTAGGTTGCAATCACCAACTTATAATAGATTTTGTAGTTTTAAAACAAGTCCAGAGTAAGTAGAAAAACCTTCACATGTAGATTACACAAAAGCGTTTGATTCAGTTCCTCATGATTGGTTGATAAGAATACTTGGAATCTACAGGATTTCTCCAAATATCATAAACACACTACAGTCATTGATGCTAACGTGGAGGGCAAATCCGCATGCTAATAAGGAGAAAATATGTACAATGGACATTAAACGTGGCATATTCTAAGGAGACTCTCTTTCACCCTTATGGTTTTGTCTGGCCTTAAATTCGTTGTCATCACTGTTAAATAATAGTACCATTGGCTACATAATTAATTCATCAGATCATAAGACATTAAATCATCTTTTATTTATGGACGATCTGAAGCTTTATGCTGGAACATATCAAAAACTCTGTTCCTTAATAGATACTACCAAGATTTTCAGCCAAGATATTAGGATGAGCTTCGGTTTGAATAAATGCGCCATCATAAGCATACGGAAAGGTAAAGCAGAAAAGTTGGATAAAATGTCCAAGGCAGACTAGAGCTGCAACCTGATGCTGCTTACAAATACCTCAAAATACAACAGAATATGAAACTTGATCATAGCGAAATTAATAATGAGTTTACCGAAAAGTACAAGAAGAGAGTAACCAAAATACTGAATACGAAGCTAGCAGGGAAAAACATAATACCAACTCTAAAGGAGGAAATACAGAATTGGCAACAAATGATGTTTCACGGTAAATTTTCAAATTATCTGTTGGGCCCTATGATTGACAAATCTGCGTCCTTAAAGTGGTTGAGCAATGGTTACTTGTACCCAGAAACTGAAGGTTTTGGAGCAGCAATTCAGGATAGAGTAATAAGAACTAAAAACTATGAAAAACATATTTTGAAAACAAATGATATCGATGAATGTAGAAGACGTGGTAACAACGGAGAGTCTATCGAGCACATAATGGCTGGGTGCAGTATTTTATCAGAGAGTGCCTATTTAGGCAGACATAACCAAGTGGCAAAACTAATTCACGAAGAACTAGGAATGAAACTTGGAATGATGGGGAATAATGCTCCAGCATACTACAAATATGAACCAGATGCTGTGCTCGAGACGAAGAAGCACATCTTATACTGGGATCGGCCTATTATGACGGATAAAACGGTTGATCATAACCGCCCTGACATCCTCATAATAGACAAAGAAAAGAAAACAGCCTCTATAATCGATGTTGCAATCCCTTTGACTCACAATCTGCGGAAGTCCGAAGCAGAAAAATTCAGAAAATATGAGAACTTAGTAACTGAATTAAAAAAACATTTGGAAGTTGCATGAGATCTCCCATTTCCCCATGGTTATATCCGTTGAAGGAGTCGTCACCAGGAACTTGAAAAGAAATCTTGAGAATTTAGATATCAAAAATATCTTTGATGAAGCCCAGACAGCCACCCTCCTTCCTACATGTCATATTGTCAGGAAATTCCTAAATGCGTGACTTTCATGTAGGTGAGGATGAATTTCCTTCCTGCGCATTCCGAGCCGAATCCTAATAACATCAATTGGACAGGTGATAGATTTCCCTACTAAAGCAGAGAAAGTGTGAATAATAATAATAATAATAATAATAATAATAATAAAGAACAATAATTAAGAAACGTCTGAATGTTAGTACTGGTGTTTATTACACAGACGGTTTTATGTTTCCGTTCTGACCAAGATATCGTTCATCAATGAGAAAACACGAGTTGTTTATGGTCTTACCCTTAATTGATGTAATGCTAAAAGTTTACAGCCGACACATAACTTAGTTTTGTTGACAGAAGTACTTGAGTTAGACGCGGTGCGTGAAATCTATTTATTTATATATTTATTTTACGTCAAAAATGAACGTGAAATATATATATATATATATATATATATATATATATATATATATATATATATATGGAATTCACGTGTACTTCGCAAAATGTGATCAATTATTGCTTCTAATGATCTTAATATAAAATGCCTGGTTTGTTTCATTTAATACTTTGAGATGTGTATTAAATTCTTGTGTAAACAATTTTTCAAAAAATAAATATTTAATTTAAAACATTGTACTTATTTGTAAAAATGAAAATTTCTTTATGAACTTTATGAGATAAAAACTTGAGAACAATATAGACGTATTTCTTGTTTAATTTTCTTTAAAAACCAACAAGAAAGACGTGGTCACTGCACACGTGCAGTTCTAAACTAGTGGTCCTACCAGCTCGTACTTTCTAGCGATATTGTTATGGCTATGTAATATTACAATATGACAATTTGTCTTACACTTTAATTATAATTTGAAAAATTTTTAAAGAAACGAAGCGTGGAAAATACATATTTTTTAAAATGCAAATGCTTAAACAAGAACTGCTTTCTGCCATTGAATTCAGTGTATTCACGTTCTACATAAAGGATATAGCCGAATAAGGTGGTGAAAAGCGCCCCCAAACAAAATCGATAATCGCGATGCTCATATGAAAGACAGAAAAAAATGCCGTAGATTCCCAAAAAATCAGCCTCCTCCATCTGTTGCACAGATGCGAGAAACGTGTTTTACATGTTTTATTTTTTCTCAGCTAATATTGCATGTATCAGGCTGAGAAAAATTGTAGAGACGGGGAATTGTAGTTTAATTTGAAGGTATTTTTGCCAACCAATTTTGACACTACATTCATTTAGAAAAAAATTGAAATTGATTTTCGACATGATAACGTTGGTCTCTGTTTTTCTCTCTCTTATAACATTCTATTCAACAAAAGATTACCAGCAACAATCCGATAATTCATATGGGATACACATTTTAACAATAAACATTGTTGATACCTCTAGCAAGAAAATGGAACCGGATAGAATAATATAATAATTAAACATATTTTTATATTCATCAAAATTACTCGGTTTTTACATGCATTACTTTTCAGTCCCACATCTTTTTAAGCAAAGTGATATTATCTATTTTTATTTATTTATTTATTTATTTACGTCAAAAAACAGTTAAAAACTGCGTATGACGGGTTTGTTTTCACTTTTAACTTAATTAAACGACGCACTTCACGACAGGTTTTAAATAATTTCTAAAATATTATTTATAAAACATAACAAGAGCTCGAAGAAGAAACGATCAAAATAATGTGAAATAATATGCAAATTTTAACTTACGTAGCATCCAATTGCCTAGCATCAATATTCATTTTACGTTCACAAAGCGCAGTAAATTGGGAGTGGGCGACTATATCGTCAAATTACACAAAAAATATTCCTACATTCCAGAAAATTCAAGCTGACCTTATTTGAAGATCTGTTTTTGATGAACACATTTCATTGAGAAAATTGTATCTTCATTATGGAAGTTGTAGGAAGACGCTGAAAAAACCAACCAACATGAGAATTACACCGTTTTCTTAAACGTCCTTCAGACTATCCACCTACCAAATTTCATCTAAAACTATGGAGATGTTTTTGAAAAAATAATTGTTTAAATAAAAATTAAAAATTGTCAATATTTCACGCCTTGTTACGCGAAAAACACTCAAATTTTCGAAAAATTATACATGACCTTATTTCAAAATATATCTTTAACTCTTTGAGGGGCAGGATTACAAAAGCTAAAATTTTATTGAAACTTTTGCACTATTATATTTATGGTGGTGTCTAATGAACGTTAGAATAAAGGAAATATTTTTTGTTTTATTTTATGATTAAAAAAATACAATTTTTGGTGATCAGAAGTAGTCACCGCGCACACACCCCAGGTTCTTGTATACATACTTTGGATTAGATAAGGTGGTAACATATCGATGGCTGAGGTCCATATTGTTTTGCTAAAATATTAAGAATGTATTTAATACTTTATTCTAATGCATATCCCTTTCTCCTGTTAGAATATTCTTAACTGACTTACAGATATAATTTTCCAAAACCAGATTTGTTTCATTATGTTCTATGTCCCTGTTTACATGTGTGTATCAAACAAAATTGTAAATATTCCACTTCTTAAGCATGAAGAATTGTTCCTGTGAATATTATAAACAATAACATATGTTATTGACTATAATATTTACTGAAACAATTTATAATCAAAGTGCTATTTTGCAAGTATTGCATACCCATACTATTCAATATGGCTTCCTTTCGAGCTGGAATAACAAATCTACGATAGAACGAGGTGCTGCATGGATTAGTGAAACTGCATTGAAACAATAACAAACGTGCCAGAAATACCAGAAACTGGCTCACATCCACTACGTAAGGATCACAAGCATATAACTGTCTTGTATAGGGGCGGTGGTGTTTTACTCTAACCACCACATTTAAATTATCGCGCAACAAAATACACAATAATGCAACTATCGAAAAAACGGAAAATATGGCATATTGAAAATCTCTTTCAACCATAAAGATACGTTTTAATTATAAATGTCATTAGAGACTCTAAAAATATCTCATTGTGGTTCACTACAATAACTCAGAGTACGCAATAATGTAAAAGTCTTAATAATCGGCGCCAAACGCTTGGTGGCAAGAAAAGTAAATGGCGATGTCATCTAAGGGATTATAGATGACTTTTTATGTGGGCGGATGAAGTAACCACTGCCTAATAAACGAGGGAGAAATTTTGAAAAAAGTGGTCAATATAAACACCACCCTTCAAAGAGTTTCGACAAATGTTATTGAGGTAAAAACTTCTATCTTTAATATTTTATTTGTAGGAAGACACAGCTTTTTTTAATTTTTGCAATTTTCAAACAATGAGAAATTGCACCATTCTCGCTATAGCAGTACAAAGAATGGTAAATTTACAAAATGTATCCACGAATCCATTGGCCATTGACAAGGCTGCACTGGCAAAAGAAGACGGCAGTGACGGCATAGTTGGTTCGCAATATTATAAATTAATAATGTTTTCTACCCCCACTATAATTCTGTTATTTGATGGCTGCAACTCTTTTCATAATGATACTTATTACGATACAGATTTCATTATGATACAGGCCCTTGACAAATCCCAGCATAGCTTTAGCATTTTAAAAAAAAATTGTTGATTCATTGACGCAACGCAATTCTTAAACCCTTGTTGGGCGTTGAGCGATCGCGTGGAGTATTCCTCATTTACTTTCTTAGTCAAGTCTCGTCACGTCGCTGTCTGTCTGTGTCTGCCATCCCTTCGGCCAGGGGCTCGACGTCGTTAAATCCCAGGATTCCGAGCCGGTCACCCAACTAAGAACACGCGAGTCTGGAATTCACTTATACTTGAATTCTTCTAACGTGGCATCTGAGGGTAGTATCTCCAAGATGGAATATGGCACGACGTTTTGAGTGTTTCTCGGCCCTGCCGCAAGACGTCGCATGATCGCGGCCGTATCTAGCAGTGCTGCAGATCAAGCGACTCCAGCGGCACAACCGGAAAGACGCGAAAGCCGTGCCATATTCCATCTTGAAGATTCTACCCTCAGATGTATCGTTAGAAAAACCCAAGTATAACCTCCGTGACTTTATGGAGCGTAGTAAACGAATTCGGCTAACGACGCAGGTGTCATTTTACTAATAATTGAGATTTTAGTAATGTAGCGTTTAATATTGTATTATGCTTGTTAGTTTTAATTTCATTTAATATTAGTCATTTTTACGTAGAATAAATTTTAAAATAAATTGAAAGTTAATTTCACTTTGAGCCTATTTGACTCGCGCAGTGGTAAACCAAAGCCATCTGCGGGAGGACGGGGTAAGCGCTAGGTGTTGACTGAATCCGACATGTCAACTGACACGAAACCATTAATGTGAAAGTATAACTTAAAGTCGTAGAGAAATCACCATTTGAAACTCGATGTAGGGTATTAATACACTCGTGTGAAGTTTACGATGCTCGCTCGTATCGTAATATCACATTCGTATATTAATACCCATCATTACATCATTGTTTCGTATGCGGCTAAAATACACATCGGGCATCATTGGTACATTTATGTAGAACGTGAATACACTAAATTCAATGGCAGAATGTAGCATTTGAATTTTAAAAAAATATATGCATTTTTTGCGCTTCGTTTGTATCAGAATGTTTTTGAATAAGAATGATCTGTACACTCGTACAGAGAGAGGTTTTTTTTCTAATACATTGTGTTCTGTGCTTTCTCTTGTAACTGTCTTCGCACCCAATTGTGCATACATTATGGTCATTTTATTTTAATTATTGATCTCAATATAAATGATTTTGGAGAGCAGAAAATTACATCCACACAGCAACAATTAATCAAATAATTTACCGTTTCCATGAAAATTCTAATGTTATTTCAGAAGCACTAGAGAGTTCCAAAGGGATTCCCCGAACAAGCACTTCACATCCCGCTTGATGTGCGAAGGAAATAGTCGTTCTTAGAATCGAGAGCTGCAAATACAACACAAGCAGACCAGCTGCGGCAGTCCAAAATGTCGAAAGAAATGAAAGCCTGGGGGAGGGCCGCATAGCAATGACGTAAATTAGTTACTTCTGATTCCGGGAAGGTCCACTATTTATGGACCTGTAAGTTTCGCAGCACATGGTAGCGCTTGTAGTTCCATTTTCTGAAATAAGTTCTTACTGTTTAGCCGTTTGTAGACAGATGAGTTTCTCGTTCGTTTCCGACTGCATGATCAAGATATTTTTCAAAAGAGATGTTACATTTTTACCATTCATACTAATATGGTGTGAAATACTTAAATATTTGTAAGTTACGTAATAAGTAGGGGGCCTTGTGCAAACACCGTAGGTGTTATTATTTAGAATTGAAAGCATTTGAAACAAATATGATTGAATTGATGGCCAATGGGAGAAAACACAATATATGGAACATAACAGGTTCATAAAGCTGAAATAAGAGACACAACAATGTCAAATACACAATACGCACGCTTAATCTGAATGGCCATCGCGTGTGGATCACTCCGCTCCTCAGCTGATGCCGGTGGGCTGGGTGGCCCGGGTGACGTCACGGCCTCGCCGGCAGGCGGGACGCTGCCAGAGAGAGAGAGAGATAGAGAGAGCCCGAGAGGGAGGGAGAGAGGGAGAGAAACCCCGTGTGGTCTACCACTTCACACTAAATTCACTTAGTCAGGGGGACAAGTCCCCGGGATGGGCATCTATGTCTCTTGGGCTTTTATGCGCACCCCCCACCGACGCGAGAACGCCGACTGGCTGACGGCCAGATCAAGCCGGAACCCAGTTTACCTTCGCGGCAACCTCCCCACACAACGCCTGGGTGGGAGCCGCTCTGCTAGCTCAGAGCTCCAAGCTATCCAGGCTAGTACCGGAGTCTCGACAATGCGCCACTCACATGCGCCGGGAACAAGTTCCTCCTGTTTGCCCAGAGTATCGGGCCACTGCTACGACGAATCCGAGAGCCCAACTGGGGGCCACCTGCCCAGGCGGCTCGGAGCCCTCATCCCGTCTCCCCATTGCTTACCACCAGCTCACGACGTGGGTAACGCCGGTACTGAAGCAGCCTGGCGGGTGGTAACTAGTTTCCCGCCGGACTTTAAAGTGGCATCCAGAGTACTCCGAAAAGCATCCTTCGCGCAATCCTGCTCCAAGGTCGACGCGCCATAGGCCCAACTGGTTGCCCGGCTACCAGAAGTTTAGCATCACCTTCTCACTGCCTGCACCTTCAGGCTAACGACGTGAGTGGCACCGCGAGACTCAGAATCCGGGTGGTCGTCTACGATTCTCCACCAGAGACCGCGACAACCTAGGTCATCGCTACCTTCCGCTCTGCGGGGGGTGCGTAAGAGAGACAGCGTAGTGACGCATCGACATGAGACAAATCGACGAGAGAGACCGCGTAGTGACGACGTATTACGCCGCAAGATATTCTCAGCCAATCACCGGAAGATTGTAGAATGTTCTGACCTGGAAATTTCCTACCGTCCGGTCTCTCTCTTTCAAAATGTTGGTACAGGGCTCGAACGTGCGGCTACGCGCGGTAGGTCGGCAATGGTGGTTATATTTATGCATTCGTAGTAATAATCATTTGTCTGTCGCGGCCGAGGACTTTCCACCGGCGCGGAATCATGCCTGTCCCGGCAGAGGCGATGGGGTGGGTCGGGGAAGGTGCTGGCGGCGGTAAATAAACAGAGAAAAAGGTTCTCTGGTGGGGGCGGAAGATTCTAGAGAGAGGGGGAGAGCTCGGAGCTACGCAGTTGGGCTCTTAAACACGCACGGAGGAATTGCGTGTTCGTTTACACTACGCAACTCTTTTCGATTATTATTAACTAACATTGGCTTTTACATTCCCTTAGCTTAACCTCTTAACTCAGTATCGCGCGCGCACCCCCCCCACATCTATATAACGTAACATTTTTATTAATAAATAACTAATTTATCGCAATTGTTTTTGTTATTGCTTAAACAATATTTTATTTGTTCGCGCACTCTGTGCGCCGCGCGGAGACGTGACAGAAATTACGTGACAGAAAGAAACGCGTGTAAATACAGGCAATGAACAGTCCACAGTCCTTTACGATACCCATTGAAATTATTTTGCTTATAATTAAATTTGTTCAAATAATTGATAATTACTCAGTAACAAGGTCACATCTTAGATAAAAAGTTGTACATTTCTTCTTCTTGCGAATAAGCCCATTTGGGACTTCGCAAAGTACTCAGATGTGTTTCTTAGTCTTTTTTGTGCCCATTTTTCTTTCATCCTTTAGCTGTGCGCCTTTATTCTCTCTTCGGTCCAATCTTTTTCTGTTCTGCACTTTGGTACTTCTTCCAAATCAATCCGCCATCACTGCACTTTAGATCTAATCGTGTTCCTATTTTGAATGTCTTGTTCTGTGATCCCTGATAATTTAAGGTCCTTTTTAATTTCGTTGATCCCTTTTATAGAGTCAGTAGCCGCTTTACTTCTACTTTTGTAAAATTCAACTATTTGTTTTGTAAGACGTTTAGGATTCATTCTTTTGATGTGACCGTAAAAATTTAGTCTACGTTTTCTGATATCACTCTGAAGATATATATTGTGCCATACCAAAAATGACGGACTTTTATTTAGGCAAATAAAGGTCAAAATGTTGTAGATATTGCAAAAGACGTGGGTTTCTATGGTACAGATACGCCGAGGGTACACCATACCAACGCCAAAAAACAAGAGAAAAAACACTTTGAGGGGTGGACCAGATTGGGAATTAAGGCATTCCGACTCGTGTCGTGGTAGTGAGCGGATCGCTTGTGCGGTTTTCCTTGAGGTTAATTATCAAATCGAGACTTCTGATATTTCGTTGAGAGTGAACATTGAACTTGAACTTAAAATATTTCCGCTTTAGGTGTACAACGGGAACTTGAAAAATTTACGTGTTGTACCATTGCAAACTGGGATTTGTAATATTTCAACGAGTGAAGTGGAAAGTGAACTTAGAATATTTTCGCGGTGGAGTTACAAGACTTGACTTACAAAGTTTTCCAGTGAATTGTGAATTGCCAGGGTAGGTGATAGAAAACAATATTTAAAGGATATTATTCCGACTTGGAAGAAGTAATCAATTTGAAATAGGTGCCGATCTGAGACTCAAGACGAAGAGTATATGCAGTGTTTGTGAAGTGGTTGGAGGAAGTTTCGACTTGGTCGCTGATCATCGTGGCCTTCAACAAGAAGGAAAATTGGTCTACCCTACGTGTCAACATCGAGCGACGTGCGCGCGAAGAGGCAAGAAAGGATAAAAGGTTCTATAACGTTACTAATTGTTACTTCAGCGTAAGTGGTGGCCAGGCCCATTATAAGAACAGAAGCGTAAGCCAGAGCCCCGATTAATTAACTCTTCTGCTATTAATTGCATACCTGTGCCTGGGCAAACGAAAATTGTCACTGGGCAAACGATAATACACTATTGAGAAATAGCATACTGAATATTATAATTGTTCCTTCAGTGTAAGGGGTAGCCGGATCGATTATATAAACAAAAACGTTAGTCGGAGGCACCGGTAAATAAACGCTTCTGCCTTTAAATGCATTTCTGAGCCTGGGAAAACGAAAATTGTCACTGGGCAAACGTCAATAGACTATTGAGAAATAGTATACTGAAAATTATAATTGTTTCTTTTGGGTAAGTGGTTGCCGGGTCGATTATATTAACAAAAGTGTAACTCGGAGACACCGTTAAATAAACGCTTGTGCCTTGAATTTTATTTCTGTGCCTGAGCAAACCAAAATATTCTGTGGGTAAACGCAAATACTCTATTAGGAAGTAGGAACTTGGGCAAGCGATTTACTAAAATATTTAAAATACCTGATTTTTTTGGTCAAATTGGATTTGCCAAGAAAATTTTTTCGTGTAAGTTTTTTGTTTGGGTAGCAAAACGAAAATTTTTGGTGGTTTTCTGTGGGTGGGCAAACGAAAACTTTTGGTGGGCAAACCTGAGCAAACGATGGGCAAACGATATACTAAGGTTGGTTGAAATCCCAGGTTATTTCCGGTTAGCGTGGACTTGGCCTGAAAATTTGTTTTGTGTGTAACTGTTTTTCTGGGGGTGGGCAAACGAAAATTTTTGGTGGGCAAACGATGGGCAATCGAAATACCAAGTTTGGTTGAAATCCCAGATTTTTTCGGCCAGCATGTAGTTAGCCCGAAAATTTGTTTTTTGTGTAACTTTTTTTCTGGGGGTGGGCAAACGAAAATTTTTGGTGGGCAAACCTGGGCAAACGATATACCAAGTTTGGTTGAAATCGCAGATTTTTTCCGGCCAACTTCACGGTGGTCCTCGCGTCGCACTGCTCGCTGCGCTGCTCCGTTCGGCGACCCGCGTCTCGCGCGGTGCGGCCTCCACCCGTTGGTGAGCTCGTACAATCTTCTTCGGTCACTATGTAGAGCGGCCGCGCCCCCACGCCCGTCTTCTGGTTCCAACACACTCGCTTCTCTGGCCGTGTTGTAGAAGGGATGTCACCTCGGCCTTCCACCGCAGCCATGCGGCGTAGTGGCGGCGTGACGATTATACGAGGGACGCCGTGTCCGGATCCGTTCTCCTCACTGGACTTCGTGGCTCCCTTCCGCTCGTGCGTTTTACTCCACCGTCGGTGAATCTCGACCCATTAATTAGATCTTCCTTTCGTGAATGTAGCGCAGTGCATTTTCTCGCGTACAGTTCTTGAGAAAAATGGATCGAGAGCAGTTTCTGCCCCACCTCCGTCGCTTCCGCGCGTCCTCTCTTCAAATGTCTTTCTCGGAGATTTACAGGCAACTCTCCGACCTTCATCACTCGGAAGATTTGTAGACGACCATTCGATCTGCTTCCTTCGGAAATCTCTCGAAAACTGTGTCTCTGGCTAACGGAAAAACTTTCCCCCAGAAACTTTTCCCTCGATTTTTAGAAGTCGGCCAATCGCAAGATTCGGTTTCCTACCCTTATTTTCCCACTATCCCATTGGCGACCACTCGTTCCGCTCGCCGTGGCTGCGGCTGACGTCGGGCGATGACGTGGTTACCGCGCCACGTTTGAAATGGCGGACACCCGCCATGGTTTTCGGGCGTTCGTGCATGGGGTTCCGGTTCGTTGCCGGGGTGCATATTAGAGCTCGTCTCAATATGCACCCTGCATATATTCTTCTGAGTTTGTACTGCTCGTCTGTGAACTTTGGACCAAGAACATTTCCAATGATTTTGCATTTCTTTTTTTCCATATTTTCTGTCTTTTTTCCTGTTCCAAATTAGTGTTTGTGAGCCATATAGACATTCCGTACATTGGTATTTTACATTTTATTATTGTGAAACATACCTCCGACGTAATAGTCTGCAATAAAGCGACATGGTGGTGAAATTTAGAGTTTGCTTGTGTTTCGTAGTATGTGAAAATTACTTTTTGAGAAAAAAGTCTTCGTTTGGCATGTACAATTTTTTCGAGTTATGTACATTTAATACTATCGTTTCACTCATTACGTTGCTTATTATTAGGTGGGATTTTTATAAAGTGTATTTTTTCTCTTTCCACTTTAGAAAAATTCCATTTAGTATATAAATTTATTTTGTGTTATGACAGAAGAAAATTACCCATTTTATACGACTTTTTGTTGCATTTTTCGACTATTTCGAATAACAAGTCATTTTTTATCCTTTTCCGTCGTTTTTGTGCATTTTTTGCTGATTTAATCAATTTTTAGATCATTTTAATGGCACTTACTTCAAATAATGTTTACGAGAGGCAACAAATGTTCTCCACAGAATTCTTGAGAACCTATACCTGGTAATCTATTCGATTTCTTTGCTCAGAAGTTGTAATGTCAGTCATTGTGAGTATGTACTCTAAGGTTCCTGTGACATCTGTGAGCATTATTGGCGGTTCAGCCGGTTTCGGGATAACTACAGACAGATTTTCTGGTAAAAATCGGTTCAAACCAAAAGTTTGTAGTCTGAGTTAACAAGAACGAATGGAAGAAGCCTCGATTACATCAGTAACGCATCCAACAGTTTGAGTTGTTCATCGGAACTGGTTTTGATCACATTTTTAAGTCATTTTTCTTTGCTTTTAGGGCATTTTTATATCATTTTAAGTTCATTTTATTGATCATTTATGGCGATGTTTTAGGTCATCAAAATTACTCGGTTTTTACATGCATTACTTTTCAGTCCCACATCTTTTTAAGCAAAGTGATATTATCTATTCGTTTTCACTTTTAACTTAATTAAACGACGCACTTTACGACAGGTTCTAAATAATTTCTAAAAGATTATTTATAAAACATAACAAGAGCTCGAAGAAGAAACGAACAAAATAATGTGAAATAATATGCAAATTTTAACTTACGTAGCATCGAGAAATTTTAACTTACGTAGCTCGATTGAGACTTTTTGCCTCGACCTACGGTCTCGGCAAAAAATCTCAATCTCGACCATGAAAAAAAAACGGAAACTTCACACACTTAATATGAAAATAACTATTTTTAAAGCATCGGTCCGTCTGTCTGGGGTATGTGAACAACACTAGCGCCTAAACTATGCGTACGATTTTTTTAAAAACTGAGCCAAGTCGATCTAGCTTCACTGGAAACTCTGGGATTTTGAAAAAAACGTTCATTAATTTTTGGAGGTACTTTACATGAAGCCCCTGAGACATTTTTCAAAATTTTCTCAAAAATGGCCAAAAATTTTTACTTTAAATTTCTGGTAAGATTAGAGATAAAGTACAATTATAAAGGTGGCATAGGTCCGATTTTCACTGTTAATGTGAATTTTCGAAATTTGCAAAACATTGACATTATTTTGACGTCTTCCTACAACCACAAAAATGAAGATAGAGATTTTTCCTTCATGTAACCATTGTTTTATTTATTTATTTATTTATTTATTTAACGACAAAAAAACAGTTCAAACTGCGTATGACGTGCTATGGGGAAAAATGAATTGTGTGCACATTTTCAAAATTCTGTGATCCCTACACTAAGTCATATACTACTTAAATTTTAAAAAAATAAAAAAACCCTCCCATGTAATAATATCTATTTTCAAGGATAAATAAGCAATAAATTTTAGCTCTTATTCACGTTGTCCTTCGGAATAATACTTCCTGCCGCGACAACATGGAAACGATAATTTGAATAATTTTATTTCCCACTGAATTCTAGAAGACGTGCACAGAAAATGAAGTGACATTTATGTAACTTTTATGTAACATTTATGTTTACAGTAATTAGTTCTTTCATTAAGTTCATGCACATTTTTTGAAAATTTTAGTACTTCTCGCACCATATTGAGTGATTTATGTGTAATATTAAACTAATAGTGCTGAAACAGTACATCATTTCTCGCCCCTTGGTAACAGTTCTGTAATAATATTATACGAGTACCGCATATCAGTTAAGCAAAATAAGGTTTATAACGAGTTATTTTACTTATTTGAGCATTGAGCCATTTATTTATTGTAATATCTTGTATCTTAACTTTATTAAATCGAATTCATAAAAACGTATTTAATGTGTTGGTACTAGAGCGAGCCATAAAGTATTCAGTCTTTGTGCGGGAACAAAGAATCAGAAGGGTCCGCAAATGTTTAGACAATACCGGTACTTATTTTTTTCATATCCAAAAACACACAACAATTAACTAGAAAATCACACAGTTATTTTCGCTGTCTCCAAGATATTGCAAGCCCATTCTTAAATGCTTCATTTTCTTTTAAAGGAAAAAGTAATTACACATCACTCCTTGTCTGAAAATGTAATGCAAAATGCTCCTTACGTTTCCGCATGTAAGAAAATTAATCAAAATGCTCGTTGCTAATCGAAGAAAAAACTTTTCTTTCCATCTGCATTCAGAATTCAACATGTGTATGGGTTAGGGTAGGGATACCAGAATTTAAGAAAACGTTCACAGAATACATTTCTCCCCATAGTAAGTCACACTCAGTTTTTCTATTTTTGCCGAAAAATAAAAAATATAAATAAGTAAATGAAACAAAGCCTCATAATGGTTGCATGTCAATGTTCAACAAAGAGAAGAATTCAAAAGAATTTCACGTTTCATTATCTTATGTTGTTGCCGTTCAACAACGAACTTCTCAAATGCACATCGCAGCATTGTTTTCCAAAGCATTGTAGGTAGTAATATAAAATTAAAATGTTCATAAATATTAATGGTTCTCAATTTTTTAAAATTTTTCTTTCATGTAAAGTATTAGAAAAAAATGCTAATAAAATCCAAACCCTACCAATTCAAACGAAGCACCTGAGGTGCATACCTGAATTTATTTCGATAGTCAGGAACAGTAGCCATTTCTAACTTTTACAAATGAAACATACCATAATCAGCGATCCAAATTTCTTGTGCGTGTTTGTTATATCTAAGTTCAGTTTATTACCTTCCTCCGATCTACTTTCTTTCATGAGAATAGCAATAGCTTCCAAACACCCCTCAAATTGTATTCACGAAGCGCAGATAATTCGAAGCGGGCGACTATGTTTGACGCCAAATTTCACAAAAAATACTCATATTTTCGAAAAAATCTACATGACCTTATTTCAAGAAATTGGAGTACTTTTCGCGTAATTTTGCGTGAAATGTAGGCCATTTTTAATATTGTTTAAACAATTGTTTTTCTCAAAACGGCAACTTCGATTAAACTGTGATCTCGAATAGCGTATAGAAAGCGCTTAAGAGCATTATGCAGGCCTCATGTTGGATGAAAATTGTAATTTTTTAAAGTTGCAAAAATTCAAAATGTTTTCTGCCTCTCCCTACAACTACATTTACGAAGATAAACTTTTTTCTTAATGAAATGTGTGAAAAATGAATTTGAAACGTTTTGTGTATAGGTGGCAATTTTCCGCGTGCCTACAAGCGACAAAGTTACTAATCTGCCTCTTCATACTCTCAACCCACTTCTAGTAACAATTTGTTTGAACTTCAATCACTAAAAACCTAACCATTGAAATGAATCAAAATACATTTAATATAACATTTTATAAGATTCAGAAACGTTTAATTACTTTAATGAATTTCCTCACTGCGTACAAGATTCTCGCAAAAAACAGGAAGTGTTAACTCAAATTTTAAGAGGGAAGAAGAGAGGAGGAATAAAAATTATTAAGTCTCATGTAGAGTAACTTTCTCTTCTTCTGCGTGTAAAACTTAATTAAAATTATAATAAAAATATAGTTTGGCACAAAAGGAAACAAACACTCTTGGTTTTGAATAGAAAATAAATTATCTAAAAAGGAACCTAAATGATGCCCTACGAAGTATCTTTAAGAAAAAATCTGTTTAGTTATTCCCGCCATTAGTCCGACGAGAAAACTAGTAAAAACAATTGAATTGTTTTTATAACACGGAAATAACTATGTGAAATTATAAAAAGGTAATTTGAAATCGTAGAAAGACAGTTCTATTTTAGTTATACAGATAACAGAAATGTGATCGTTTTATTGTCTCTAATTTTGTCCATCAATTGAGAAAAAAATAAAATTTAAATTCAAGTATTTTCCTTTTATGTTTTCTTTGGATATAATAAAATGACCAATATTTTTACAATGAAAAGGAGATCGAAAAAAAAAGAAAAAGTACAACGTAAATAAATGAAACATTTTATTAAATTCAAATAAAAATACACTAATTATGCTTACATCCCTTTTAATTATTTAATTAGACAAGTATTTTTCCATTGAATGAATATTTTTCGTCGATATATCATTTTCTAACAACATATTGGAAATTCGGAGCAAGAAATATCCTTCATATTGGCTTTTACATGCAGCAGCTTGAGCATCAACATTCAATCGTGATTTCTCACTTGAATAACTAGATTGACACATTATTTTTAAAATATTGAAAAGGAGGACACTTTTCGAGGAAGGACAGGATCCACAAGAGAAGGACTATACTTCCTAAAGAAGGACACCTTAGATCAATCAATTTCATTATTTTAAATCTGTCAACAGTTATATGTTTCATATCTTTCTTTTCAAAGAAATAAAGAGTATCTCTTTGTTCCGGAGTGAATGAGCGTCTCTTCACTTGTTAAGAACTGAATATAAAAAATTAATGATCAAAGAAATTCTTTGAAGCGAGTAGCATAGGCCATTGAAGTGCTTCTGGAAGATATTTCACTACTTGTATGTTTTGTGTAACATAAATTTCTCATGAAATGACCACATTACAAAACCAAATGCTTAACGGCAATCAAACGCGTCTCTATTTCACTGGGTATTTTTTAAAATATCATAAATTGACGACCTCAAAGGTGAAGTGATCTAACTGATCTCCGAGGCACGATCGCAGGACGATATTCTTGCAGCCGAAAAACTTTCCCTTTTTTCAATATTACAGCTTCTCTTCATCGACAGTCACCGGGAATTTATTAAATAACATCAACGGGGCATTGTGGAAGATTAAAAATGTATTGAAACAATTAAAATTATTCGCCAGAAAAGAAATTTCTTTCTAACTCGTAATACAACTTTCAAAATTTATATTACAAAAGTACATAATAAAGAAAGTCATTCAATGAAAAATACGTACGCAATTTAGATGAAGGTTCTCTGATAGATGACAGGAGTAAAAGCGAGGGAGGAAGAGTTAGTAGGGGATCAGGAAAAAATCGGGATAAGAGGATCGGGAAAAAAAAGAAGAGGAAAAATCAGTGAAATGTTAATAAGTTCTTCTAATTGTTTCAAAGAGGTTTTGAAGTAGCTAAAATTGCGTACGTATTTTTGAATCACTCCTAGAAAAACTAGAAAGGGAGGGAATCTCATCAGCATAAAAGCGAACATTTATTTTCAAAGGCGACATTTATACCGCCCGCTCGAAGGCTAATCTCAAATGGCAAAATGCGAAAATTTTCGTCTACGTCGTTTCTAGGAAATAGTGAACGGAGGCCTCAGATATCTGTCATGAACGATGCGCTATGTGCTTGTGAAGTGTTTATTACTCTTCAGCCATTTCTACCTCAGAGACGTTGAAGACTTCTGGTGAAGCTCTTCCGAGGAAAGCGAACGAGGATAACTTGCAACCTTCGCGTGTCTGCTCGTAAAGTGTTCCTTTAACCCATAAATTAGAATTCCTGAATTTCTTCGTTTAAACAAACGAGTTTTGTTTAGGCACAGTGCGCAATGCAACGAATGAAAGTGCGCCTGTGGACCATAAACATGGACGACTACAGCCCCCGGTGAAATATTGACAAGGTGCTGTAACGTCCCGTGCAGGACGAGGAGTCCGTTTATTACTTTCGTTACGCGAAAACAGACTTTTATCTTTCCCTGTCGTCTGCAACGCACGACCCGCCCTGCACGAGGCGTGGGCATGCAAAGTTCAGGAGATCACGTACGAAGCGGTCGCAAATGTTCTCGCTTGGGGAGCGTTGGCTGTCGCCGGCCGTGGAACGCTGTCGCCGAGCAAGAAATACGAGAGACGGGCAGCGTACACAACCCCTGACTGCAGGAACAACTACTCGCTCCTCATGCCCTCCTTTCCTGCTTGGTTCCACGACACAACCACAAAGCAACGGTGGAAAATCTCAGAAACCATGTGCTCAGCCCATCGATCTAGAAGTCTCCCTTACAGTTTCCACTAACCTAAAATACACTAAGGACTCCTTGTTCAGCATGAAGCACTAAGGCAATAAACCATTTTTGAGCCTTTGCGCATGTGCTCGATTCCGAACTGAATCTCGACCTTGAAGTGATACCGGGACTTGCTAATCCACCGGATCTAGTAGGAGACTTAATCGCATTCTAATCAATGGCGAGTGCGGTGGTATAACGGTTAGCGTAATACCCAAGCTTGCAGATTCAAACCCGATCAAAGCCGCTTATTTTTATGAGCGACAATATCCTTCGTAAGCCTTCCTTAGGAGAGGAAGTAAAACCCATATAGCATATTTAGTGCAAAAGATCCTTAGGCCTAAATTAAGCCTCTGAGCTAAATTCAGATTGCCTATTTCGTCGCCCAAGATACTTCCTTTCTTCGCTAGATGGTGAAAGCAGCGTAGTGAAATTCGCGTAGTAGGTGGAAGAGCGGGCCTGATGGCCCCAGTCTCGCCACGTAAAATAAGGCATTACCTAACTGATCAAACGCTCGGTCAGAGTCAATCAAATTGGTTCCCAAATTGTGGCGGTAAGGTGTGCTGTTATCGGTATCGCGCTGTTATACCCAACTTCGCGGGTTCAAACTCGATCGAAGCCGTGGAGTTTTAAGGGCGAAAAATTCTTCGTACACCTTCCTTTGGAGAGCAAGTAAACCCGGCTGTCCAATGTACATGTACTGCATTTTAAAGATCCTCAAACCTAAATGAAATCTTGAGAAAAAAATTAAAACGCCTGTTCATCCCATGCCATGTCATCGCCAGAGTGATACCTCCTTTCTCTGCCGGACCGTCAAAGGAGTGTGGTCAACCAGTTATCTCCCATCAACCGGTCAAGACAACCCAGCCAAGACAAGCTCTAATCACCCGACTGGTCTCCCGGAATATCTGGTAGTGTAATGCATGTTAGTGTAAGTGTGTGTGTAAGGGGAGAGGATAGGGCAACTAAGAGGAAGGAAAGATCGCGTGCGGTCCTTGGCCCGTTTGTTAGGGTACTGCTTCGGCATTCGCCTGGTATTGATCGGAGAAATCACGAAAAACTACCGATCAGAGCAGCCGACCGCTAGAATTCTCCTCCAGACAGAGACTGAATTCGACGTAGCTGACTAGCTAGTGTCGAAAATCCCGCCGCCGTGGGGAGTGGGAACCTAGGACCACCCGATCAAAGGCACTGCAGTGACATAAGTTGATACACTGAGCCACCTCTCCCGGTACTATATTTCGATTGAAACAGTGGCACTTCAAGATCAGGAGCTGAACGGGGAGGAGGTCACTAAGTGTCATCCAATGTGTAAATCGGAGTGTAGCGAGATGGTCGTAGCAAGTACATCTGGGCGTGGCGGGTTGAGGAGAATTGATGAGAGTCAGGCCACGATTGAGAAGATTGGGAAGTGCGGGCCAGAGCAGACTAGGCATACGTTCCACATAGAATTGGCTTTTACACTGTAAAAGCGTTAGGAGTAGGGACTGCAATGCAGCACTGTTTTCAATCCCGCGCGATTCTGCATAGGTGGAAGTATTTTATTGAATTTAAAAACTATTTTCTATGCTAATAATCAAATGTTTATTAAAAATTGCAAACATCAACAACATCTTGCTGCACTTAATAGACTACTTATTTTACAGTTCGGCTACTCGTCTACTTATTTATAAATAGAAAGTTCAAAAACAATAATTATTTGGAAGTACTTTGTTGTAGGTTTTGTAATGTAGTTGGTGAATTAGAGAACTACTATATTTTAAAAAGTTCTTTAACACAATAAAATTAGCTTGAAATAAGTATTAAAAACAGTAATTCGAGAATAACTAAACAAACATTATACTTACTTTGCGGTTATACTTCAAAACAGAAACCACACAATAATTGCTGACTGCATTGACGAGTCAAATGACGACTGACCGGAGGCGCGGAGCAACTATTTTTAGGCGTGCGTGTAATGCAAAACAAACAAATGAACGGCCACTTCGCGTCACGCCACGCGCTGCTGAGGGAATTAAAGGTGGCAAATTTGAATGAATTTTGCAATCCCTAATTAAGAGCATGTGATAAACAAATTGTCTCAAGAGGCTTTTTGTAAAGCTCAGTAAAATATGGATGAACACAATAATATATTATTCAAGGGACATTCAATTTTACGCGGCAAGAAAGTGAGGGAGCTTATTCATTAGCATATTCATTTTGCATTCTTATTTTTCTTTTTACTTTCTCGCAGTTTCCTCGTAAGAAGAGAACGTTATGTAATCGTTAGGGGGCGGATTATGAATTGCCATAAATGACCATTAAAATTCTCTAAAAATGTTTTACAAATGCCCTAAAAGGAAAGAAAAATGATGTAAAAAATATTATCAAATCCAGTTCTGATGAACAACTTAAGCTTTCGGATATGTTATTGATATAATCGAGGCTTCTTGTATTCGTTCAAGTGAACTCAGCTTTCAAATTTTTTAGCTTGGACTATTCTTTACTAGAAAATCTCTTTCTTTAGTTATCCCGAAATCGGCTAAAAAGACAATGACGTTGACAGGCGTCACAAGAACCTTATATTATATATTCACAATGGCAATGACATTACAACTTCTGAGCGAAGAAATCGAATATGCTATCAAATATTGGTAGTCAGGAATTCTGTGGAGAACATTTGCTGTATCTCGCAAATATTATTTGAACCAAATACCATTAAAATGACATTAAAATTGCAGAAATCAGTGAAAAATGCATTAAAAATGACAGAAAAGGTTAAAAATGACTTAGCCGAAATTGATAAAAAATGCAAAAAAATATCTATTAGAATGGGTCATTTCCTTTTATCATAACGTAAATTGATTTTTTGTACTAAACGGCATTGTTCAAAATAGAAAAGAAAAAAGATGACATTTCATTAAAATCCTCCCCATAGTAATCATGCTCCGAAAAAAGAAAAATTTTCTGCAGAAAAACTCTTATAGCAGGGACCAGGAAACGAAAACGGATAAATCATGTTATAAATAATAAATTATTTCCTTCAAAACGTGATACAGCCAAAATGCAAGTTATGTGAGTCTTTGATATCGAAAAATCAATTGACGGGAAAACGTTTGTCCGTGTGTAGTCAAGTCAACGCTAGCGCCTAAACCTATCAATCGATTTTCTCCAAAATTGATATTCCCTGGACGATCTGAACAAACTTGGGGTTCTGGGAATTTCAAATGGATATTTTGATTTTTGAGGGTTAAAAAACATTCAAAAATATAACGCTAAATTTTTAAAACTTAACCAGATTAAACTTTGTCCTCGGTTAACGTAAAGGACGCTTAAGAGAATGGTGCAAATCTCATATTCTTCGAAATCCCCGACTTTTCGAAAAATACAAAAGAACATTTTTTGGGACGTCTTCCTACAACACTAATTCTGAAGATAGATGTTTCTTCCTTAATGTAATCTGTTCGTTAACGGCATTTTTGAAATAAGGCCGTGCCTAATTTTTTGAAAATATGATAGAATTGTATAATTTTGCGCGAAATGTAGGCAATTTTTAAACATTAAAACTTTTTTCTCTAAAACGACAGCATATTTTCTTTAAATTTCTCCTCGTATGTAAAAAGAGCCGGCGAAAAACAAGGGCTAGTTCAATTTTTGACGAACTCTGTATTTTCGAAAAAATGTTAAAATTTCAAATCTACAAAATTGAATGTAGAGATTTTGACTTAGACAAAGTCGGTTCCAAAAACTCAGCTCTTCAACGAAAGCCATGTACATATTTAAAAGTTTTAGCATGAAATTCATGCAATTTCGAAAAAATATTCATCTCAAAAACCGCTCCAAACTTTTCTTCAAATTCTTTCCACGGATAGGAGAAGGATCGATTAAAAGAACGGCGTGGTTCTAATCTTCTTTGACCTCTATAAATTTTCTAAAATAGTTGCAAATTTAGAAATAATGCGAAATAATATGTATTGCAGTAACACCACTAGTTTATATCGTACAAACGTGGTTGATTTGGTTGAATGTATACGTTACTTTTGTCAAATTCCCCGACTCCTGTTTCCAGAGAAACAAATAAATCTTCCATAATTCATGTTTACCAATTTTATGCATTACATAGCGATGAAGATTTGATGGCAAATATTGTGCTGTACAGAACACGCAAACGCTATCATTGGCTAAAGTGCTAGATTAATTACAAGAACGGAACGGCTTCACCTTGTTTACCTCCAATTTGATCTCAAAGCTCACGTCAAACCGATAATATTCCTCACAGAGTGAAGTTTGAATAAACAAATTTTAAGACAACAAAAAATTTCGTAGCAAACACTCATCTTGTTTAAACGTACTAATTCATTTAGTATTATTCACTGCAAGTATATATAGTGACCGTAGTTACCTCCGTTCCCAAATTAGGGATTCAAAAATGCCTGGGCAAGTACTTACCACACATTAAAATTTTGAATGCATAATACGCTGTAGTCGAGAATTATCAAGGACAAGGGATCGTTCTAGGGGGGAGCGCCTTTACAAGGATGATGTTGGTTTTGTTCTTGTCACTTATCTTATTGGATTCATTAGGCATCAATTTACTCGTTACAATTATTTATTAACTCACAAAGTACAAGAATGTTTAATAAATGGAAAGACCTTCATCACATGATCGAATAATAATAATAATAATAATAATAATAATAATAATAATAATAATAATAATATATCCTTGTCCCCTCTTCCCACTCTACGCAAGTTAACGCGTGTATGACTGCAATAGTTCAGTTCACCTCTCGCATGTATTACGAACTTCGTTAGTACTTATCTGCTATTCTTTCACTCCCGCGTGGGGACAGCGCCGTCACTGCAAATGTCCTTGAAGCCGCCGGTCCGGGGTGGTCGTTCGTCGCCGTCGTGGCCGCCTTTTACCCCTCGCTGCCGCCCCTCGTTATCCAGTGTTCTGCTCCTTGATCATTCACTTACGTAATATGGATACGAATTCTCTCTTCTCATGGCGATTCACTGGTTCGGGATCATTATTTTCTCCACACGGTACTAATTTATGGTCCGCATACATCACCACACCTCTAGTCCTTGATGCTACTCGGTTTCACCATCTCACCTTACCAGCGTTACACAGCACGTCCACATCACACGCCATCATTCCCTCTTTTCTGACTGCCGCGTCCCACCGGCCGTGACTCGTTCTTGGCCGTTCCCGGAATCGTTCCTCACGTAGACCGATTTGCGGCCTCTTCCACGCGCCTAATTTGAATTGGCGAACTCTGTCCCAGATGACCGTTAGGTCTCTCTCTCTCTCTCTCTCTCTCTCTCTCCCTCTCTCTCTCTCCCTCTCTCTGTGCCACCTCTCCCTCTCTATATATATATACATATATATATATATATATATATATATATACTATATATATATATATATATAGTTGGTGCCCATATTTCATATTAGTTTCAGTTCTTTAAGAAAGAAGATTCAGAGATTCCAGCCCATTGTAACTTATATTAAACCTAATTTTGGCAAAATTTACTTATTTCGAAATTGACTTTAAAAAAAACTTGAAAAGGGAAAACTCTTTGCCAGCATGTTTTGCCATGGAGGTTATCGTCTTGCTGAAAAGCAGCCTCAGTGAGACTAGTCGCCCTAAAATGGCGATGGGGAATATGAATGCAGCCTGCATTGTCATGGGATGTATGACTGTGCAGCCTGCACTGTCACATCCTGTAAGTGCGAATACCATTGGCAGGCGGTTGCACAACGCAGTGCTCGCCGCACGCTTGCCTGCTGTCGGGATCGACGGACCTGAGGCCACGCAGACTGGCAACGGGTGATCTTCGGCGACCAGCCCCGCTTCTGCCTCGGCGGCGACGACCACCGGGTCCGTGTCTGAGGCGCAGTGGGGAGCGCCACGATGAGCGGTTTTTGTTATCCCATCACACGTCCCGCCAGCCTGGTGTGCGATATCCCATGGTGCCCGTTCGCCATTGGTGTTCCTCGGGGGCACCGTGACAGCCGCACAGTGCGCACAGGAGATCCTGCAACCGGTGGCTCTGCCGTTCGTGACCACCCACGCTCTATTTCAATAGGACAACGCGCGTCCGCACACCGCAGCCGTGGATACTCTGCCGTGGCCAGCCGCATCGCCAGACCTCTCCCCGATCGAGAAAGTTTGGGGTGCTGCGGAGCGTCCGATGACTCCACCCCTACCTACCAATCTGCAAGAACTGGGCGTTCACATGGAATCTACATGGGATGGGCTAGCACGGGACTCCATTTGAGACCTGTACAACTCCACGCCACGACGTCTGGATTGGTTAATTCCGACAAAGGTAGCTGAAGGTATTGTTCATGCATTTTCCCCGGTGCCGACTATAGACTTAATTTTCCGCCTAGTTGGCAGCTCCATGGCATTAACAAAGGATTATGGGGAGAGAATAGAAATTTCGTGCGCCCCGCATAAAAAAACTAGTGGTGCTACTGAATGGCACAGACTTTCTCGTACTTCTTAGATTTCTAATATCTCTGGTCTGTGATAGCTTTTCCTGCTTGCATCATCCTCTTGACAGCTACCATCTATCGCCGTCCAAAGCACTTTTTTTTGAAATTTCTCCAATTCTTCGATTTCCTAAGAATAGAACCGAATTATTACTTAAAGAATAGTAACAAGAATAAAATCTTGTGCTATACCTTGGGTTATATGGAAATTTTCGTTGAAAAAATTGGACTCGTTTTTAAGAAAATTGTGTTTAAGCATCGCTGTTAATGCGAAATTTGAAGCTCTTTTTTACAGAAACTTTTTGAGTTTTCGAAAAACTTCATTGGGAGTCAGTTGAAGCACTTTGACTCACAAATGCATTAATGTATACACATTGCTGAAAATGTACCTATTAACGGCGTGAGAAATATTTAAAAAAATATATTTGTGCAATTTTTTAATAAAAAAAGAATACTCCCTAATTGCACTTCATGTCATATTCAACGGTTCAATTAGCACTATCCATTGGAAAAATTTGAGTTAAAAATTGTAGCCATTTTTGAGAAAATGGCGTTTGAGGGCTTCTAAAATGCTAGTTTTTGAGCTTATTTTCACAGAAAACTGTTGAGTTTTCGAGAAACTTTATAGGACATAATTTAAAGCACATGTACTCATAAATAAAGTAATGTGAACAAATTGCTGCTAATATAAATATTAACGACGTGAGAGACAAGTCAAAAAATTACATTTTTTAAATTTTGAAAAAACAAAAGAATGAAGCAATATGGTGTTTATATAATCTTATAGAGTGCATTTAGCACTACCCTTAGCACTATCAAAGTTATGGTCTAGGAATCCTTTCAAGTGTTCTAATTTGGGCAGCAGTAGGAACATTGACAATTTATTTTTTGATGCCCAATTCTCAAGTTGTTGAGTTACCAAAAAGAATGACATGTCTAACTTGTATTTTTGCTTCAATAATGACTAGATCATCTGCGTAATAAATGCTTGTTATCACGATTGCTTCCACGATGGCGAAACAAGTATTCATTATAAAATTTCATAATGTTGGTCCCAGAATTGATTTCTATGGATAGCATTTGGTAAATTTCTTACATCTCGTTTGTTCCCCCTGAAAGAATACTCACGAATTATTATAATATTAATTGATGGTAGCGACTAGATTGTCGGGACAATGTAGAATTTTTTAACTGAATAAGTTAACTTCACACGCAACCAATCTTTATAAACGAGGTCTCTAAAGAAAGAGAATTTCACGGAGACTTGATTTATTGGACTTTGACTTAAAAATTTGAAGAATTTGTTTTAAAAAACGCATATAAATATTCATGTCAAATGCAACCCCCAACACTCGGCCTGGTTTTTTAGTATATATCGTTAAATAACTCCTAAACGAAGGGTTTTAGGGCATTAAAAATGAAAATTTTGAGGACAACGAAACATCTCTCACACCGTATTCTATAGGATAAGGTCTTCCCGAACATTTTATTATATTTTTGTTGTTCCGACGCTTCTCGTTTCCACCCCATCTGTTTAGAGCCTATAGAATTTGCAACTATATGTGAAATTCAACTAATTACTTGATGTTCTACGCGATTGAATTCCAGCGGTGTACCTCTCTGCTCGGTAATAACGTGAAATAAGAACAGTTTGTACTGACAAGGGTGTATAGTGTTCTTACAAGGAGACGTATAGAACTAGTGACAGAGGATAAGAAGGTCTGACAGTGTTAATATGGAACTGGAAAAATCGAGAAGCGGACGCGAGAGTTGTCGCACGGGTGCGCTAGTCGGAGTGGAAGCGAGGCCGGCGGCGCCTGTGGCTGCGCGCGCAGGGGTCGCTTGCTGCGAGTGTGCAGTGCGCTTCCCGGCGCCGCCCTTTGTTCGCGGGCAGAGTCCTATTGTTCGCTGTCCATTATACAGGACGCGTCCGTCGCGGGAGCCCGCTGCCCACCCGCGGGGCTCGCCTTCCGCGAACCGGCGCGGCGGTGCCGAGCGAGCCCAGCGGCGCAGAGCGCGAGCGAAAGCAGCCTGTGTTAACGCACGGACCCCAAGGGCCAGGGCCAGGGACCGCAGTCTTCAAGGTTGGTTGGTCGCTCAGTGATTCCGGACGCGTCAACAGCGTAGGTCATTAGTCCCGTAAGTGTAGTGTGTGTTTCCCCCTCGGGAGATGGCGGTGATCTTCCCCCGCCGGACCGGTAGCGGTAGCTCAGTGCATCAACTGATGTCACTGCAGCGCCTCTAACCGGGAGGTCCTAGGTTCGAGCCCTGGCGGCGGCGGGATTTTCGACACTAGCTTTTCAGCTAGGTCGAATTCAGTCGCTGTCTGGAGGAAAATTCTAGCGGCCGGCTGCCCTCATCGGTAGTTTTCCGTGGTTTCTCCGATCAACACCAGGCGAATGCCGGAGCACTACCCTACCAAACGGGCCACGGACCGCGCGCGATCTGTCCTTCCCCTTTCTTGTCCTATCCTCTCCCCTTACACACACACACACACACTTACACTAACATGCACTACACTACCACATATTCCGGGAGACCGGTCGGGAGGTTAGAGGTTGTCCCGGCTGGGGCGGTGCCCCGCTGGTGGGAGAGTCCTGGTTAGGGGGAAACTCCACTAGCCGACGGTAGGTCAGCGCCGGTTCTCGCCATCCAGCGGTGGAAGATCATTGTCATCTCAAGAGAGAAAACATACACTACACTAACGGGACTAATGACCGAAGCAGTTGACGCGCCCGGAAACACGAAAAAATCAATCAATCAATCAATTCCCCCGCTGGATGGCGAGATCCGGCGCCGACCTACCGTCGGCTAGCGGGGTTTCCCCCTAACTAGGACTCTCCCACCGGCGGGGCACCGCCCCAGCCGGGACAAGCCGCTGCTTGTGCCGTCCCCGCCGGAGCACCTGGTCCATGGAGTGACGGGGTAAGACGTCGCCATGTGTGAAGCTCGACTCCCATACACCTCACCTAGTTTATCGCCCCTCTCCCTCTCTAACCTTGAATCAGTAATAAAATGGTGCATTAACTTGAACAGGACCCCTTCCCTTCAACGTTCACTTCTTATCAAATCAACCACACAACTCCGACCGACGCGTCGCCTTAGGAATACGCTGGATCCAGACAGCTCCGAGGGGGGCACGTCACATCTCGATGTCGCCTTGTTTTCGCTACTCGCCATTGCTCTTGCTACTGTTCCATGTGTACTCCCGTCTCACACATCCTCTCCCTGTCTCCCTCTCTCTCTATTTTTCCTTCTATCTGTTTCTCTCTCCCTCTCTCTCTCTTTTAATCAGTAATAAAATGGTGCATTAACTTGAACAGGACCCCTTCCCTTCAACGTTCACTTCTTATCAAATCAACCACAGAACTCCGACCGACGCGTCGCCTTAGGAATACGCTGAATCCAGACAGCTCCGAGGGTGGCACGTCACATCTCGATGTCGCCTTGTTTTCGCTACTCGCCATTGCTCTTGTTACTGTTCCATGTGTACTCCCGTCTCACACATCCTCTCCCTGTCTCCCTCTCTCTCTATTTTTCCTTCTATCTGTTTCTCTCTCCCTCTCTCTCTTTTTAATCAGTAATAAAATGGTGCATTAACTTGAACAGGACCCCTTCCCTTCAACGTTCACTTCTTATCAAATCAACCACAGAACTCCGACCGACGCGTCGCCTTAGGAATACGCTGAATCCAGACAGCTCCGAGGGTGGCACGTCACATCTCGATGTCGCCTTGTTTTCGCTACTCGCCATTGCTCTTGTTACTGTTCCATGTGTACTCCCGTCTCACACATCCTCTCCCTGTCTCCCTCTCTCTCTATTTTTCCTTCTATCTGTTTCTCTCTCCCTCTCTCTCTCTTTTAATCAGTAATAAAATGGTGCATTAACTTGAACAGGACCCCTTCCCTTCAACGTTCACTTCTTATCAAATCAACCACAGAACTCCGACCGACGCGTCGCCTTAGGAATACGCTGAAGTCAGTCAGCTCCGAGGGTGGCACGTCACAACTGTTGGCAGCGGTGACACGTCACAATACTAAATGTTTCCAAATATATAATAAAAATAAACGTATAAAACGTAATGTATGGTTAAACTTCACGCAAAAATATTGGCATCACGGACTAATGTGTCGCATATCATTGGATTATACCGAGTGTCCCACTTAAAACCGGCCCCGTTCAAGCGTGCTCTGTTCTTTGATTTGGGGTGAACAGGAAATTCCGACGGCAGTACGTGGTCTCCTACGGTTACGTAGCAGTTTGTTTACAGACAGTTGTGCGCCTTGTGTTTCGGCTTTTGTTTGCGCCTAATATTTCATACTGACGTATTCTGCTCAAGAAAGGATGTTTTGTTCCAGCATATTTTGTAATTTTTCTTTTATTTGTGAATAAAGTTAATCATTTGCAGGAGTGATTGTCCCATTACTGTTCTCCAAAATACTCTTTAGTTGAGTTCTTCCTGTACATCGAGTTCTGGGTCCTGCCGCCAGGAAACGCTGCTGTTCACCTCTCAGTAAGAAGCGTATTCCATGGGGCAGATTTATGTGGGACACTATAAATAGATTAATAATTTATAAATATTATAAATCTATAATAGAGTAATAATTTATAAATATAAATATAGAATTTTTCTGGTTGATGCGAGAATGTCACTCAGCGATGAGAATTTTAGTTTTTTTTTTTTACTTGTCTTTAGATTGGGGGGGGGGGGCGATATAATGTACGCACAGATAAATAAGAAAAAATGTATTAATGATGTTAATAAAGAAAATAAGCTTGATGAAGGGTGTGCGGAACGGAGTGTAACGCACGAGTGCTCGTGCTGCGAACGGCCGCGCGCCGGCCTTGCGGAGAGGCAGGCAGGCGCCGTGCGCTGGGCGCGCGCCAAGTGTGTCGCGGACGCCGCCGCTGGGGGGCGGGGAAGAGAACGCCCCCAGGCGGAAAAATAAGAGCAGACGAGGAAGAAAGAAAATGTACGAGGGGCACTCCGGAAGTTTCCGGAAAAGTAAGTTTAAAGAAGAGGAAACTCTTTCTTACTTTCATAGAGTTTCACCAAGTTCCCCCCCCCCCCCCTCGCAGCGTGTATATAGTGGTCCATCCTCTGAAACCACTTTTGAAATGCTACCCGCCATTGATCTTTCGGAAGCTCTGTTATAAACGCTTCGTAGGCTGCTACTGCATGTTCTGGGGTCTCTGGTTGCTTCTTTAGATTTTGGAAATAAAAATAAGTCGCATAGAGCCAGGTCTGGACTGTAAGGGTGGGGTGTTGTAAAACATTTCACATGATTTTCTGATAAAATAATCTTAGGTGTTTTGAGCCGTGTGAGGTCGCGCCGTTCTCATGATGCTCTTCTACTGCTGACCACGCACACCTCTCTTTGGTCCCTTCTTCGGAATGATCTTGAAGACTTTTGGGAGACAAACAATTGTGTACCAGTCATTATAAAACTAACTCTTTTTAAAAAAATTTCTTCTGTCGTATTTATAAAGAAAGGTGTAGCTTCTGCCCACTCGTGACCTAGATGGGGCTCGCCGTTTTAAATGGAGTATAACATTCGAGAGTTCTCGTATGGGAGCGCTAGAAGATAATCCGGAGTAATAGATATATATGTCACAACCTAATTGATAAATCATAATCATAAAAGTTAATGAAAATACTTGGATCTATACTGAAACGAAATTATCAAATTTTACAATTTTTTTGAAGATGACAAAAATATATATTTAAAGTTATATGTGCTAGTAACATGTAGTATAAACTTATTTGTTTAGGTAAATCAATTCATGATACCATTGTAACATAAGAACAACAATGATCCACCGACATTACATTAATAGTCAATAATTTTATAATAAACATATTAACTTCACAATTTCCTGCTTTACTACAATTTAAAAGTTATTTGTTTATTCTTAGATTTTTTTCAAGCATCAATACGTTTCTATGACACTCTTTCGACATTTTCAATGAATCTTCAAGTTGCTTCCCTCAACAAGTTTTTCATAAATCTTCTGAAAATTAAATAGTTTTACAAATATATTTTCAATTCTTACTATTAGGTAGTAAATTATACTTTATGATGCTTTTAATTCCTTATATTTAGAACAAAAACAGTTATTAATATTAATTAAAAAATAGTTTACAATATTGATTGATTTTTTCGTGTTTCCGGGCGCGTAAACTGCTTTGGTCATTAGTCCCGTAAGTGCAGTGCATGTTTTCTCGGAGACGGCTGTGATATTCTCCCCCTGGATGGCGAGATCCGGCGCCGACCTACCGTCGGCTTGTGGGGTTTCCCCCTAACCAGGACTCTTCCACCAACGGGCCACCGCCCCAGCCGGGACAAACTCTAAGCCGGTCTCCCGGAATATATGCATGTTAGTGTAAGTGTGTGTGTGTGTGTGTGTGCGTGTGTGTGTGTGTGTGTGTGTGTGTGTGTGTGTGTAAGGGGAGAGGATAGGACAAGGAAGAGGAAGGAAAGATCGGGCGCAGTCCGTGACCCGTTTGTTAGGGTATTGCTCCGGCATTCGCCTGGTGTTGATCGGAGAAACCACGGAAAACTACCGATCAGAGCAGCCGGCTGCTAGAATTCTCCTCCTGATAGCGACTGAATTCGACCTAGCTGAAAATCCTGCCGCCGTCCGGACTCGAACCTAGGACCTCCCGGTCAGAGGCGCTGCAGTGACTTCAGTTGATGCACTGAGCTACCGCTCCCGGTAGTTAGCAATTAGCAACATAAATATTTACCATACCAATATGGTTTAATTTGAGGATCACAATTGTCACATACGTTTGATGAACGGACATGGTGTTCCCATGGCAGCCTCTGTGTCTTTGCCCTACATACCAATTGAAAGTTCAACAAAATTAAATTAGAATGAAAAATAAGATAAATAAATTCTTACATTTATTATTCTTACAAATTACCATTTTAATTGTAAGAAATTCTATTGTTATATCTCGTCTGTATGTCACATCCTCAACAAGTTACTTTGTTTATATTTTAATACCATTGAAAACGCATGTCATACGCATGTTTACCACTGAAAAACTTTCTTTAAAACATCACATGCGAATCTGTTTGAATTAGTTTCCATTTTAAGTTTTTTTACATGCAAATTCTGCAAACTTTGCACTATTTTAGTGCATAATGTTAATTTATATTCTTTGGTTACACAATTACTTTTAACTCCAGGAATTTTTTCGGAATTGATGTATAAATAATGAATAATACTACATTATTTGTTTAGATTTCACAATAGTGATTGTGTATGATTTTACATTGCTTGTATAATTATTTTATAATTAACCGACAATGTAAGGTGAATTATTAGAATATGTACTTACCACATTACGCATAACACTGTTTTAGTTGTTGGAATGCTTGACGCAAATATGATCATTGTCATTTAATTTTCTCCTTCTCTGGGGAAAACTAAAAACTATTTCTTTTTTTATATTCTTGCTTAGATGCGGAAAACAAAGCTATTTGATGTGACATCTATCACTTCTATTTCTACACGCTTTAACGAAGCATTTCCACTTTGGAAACTTCTAAATTTACTTTACAATCTGGAATAAACTTTTTATTGCGAAGAAATCAGCCAGGACAGCTGTTAACCATGCTGTCAACATAAGCCCTTCTTCCCCCAAAATACCCAAGTCGTTCGAAGCGCTTACATGCGATAACTGTGAGAACTAGCCTCACATTAGCTTCAGTTTAAACTGGGAGTGAACACATGCATATATTTGTTACACGCTGTGCTCAGCAAATTAAACGGTTCTTGCCCTGTGAACGAGTACAAACGGACCTCCGATTCCGTATTTTGCCTCGTCGGATGAACCGGAAATAACCGGAGGAGCACAGTGATCGCGATCTCCGGTTGAATTACTCCAAGCTAGGGATGCGACATTGAAGTCGATGTTTTCAAAACATCATTTTTAAAACTTGTTTCTATAAAAATATCAATGTATCAATCAATCATCGATGTATTGAAGTAAATGTTTATAACATCGATGTTTTGGGTTCCATTTTGTTACGTTTTCAATGTTTTGCTCACTGATGAAAGATGTCCACAATCACAATTTTGTTAAAATCAACTTTTTTCAATTTATTGGTATTTGATAATAGGTACATAGATTAGTTAATTAATAACTTTACATTATTGGTTTAGATAGATATAGATAGATAATTATTATTTCTACAGGTAGGTTTATATAACCTGGTGGCAGAACACTACAATTTACATATTACAATTAGGAATATTAACACAATGTACCTTTAAATTATTTTAAGACATATAATAATAATAATAATAATAATAATAATAATAATAATAATAATAATAATATGATAAAATGTTAACAATAAGAGCAATAATAACAATAATAGCATTAACTCTACATTTTATGGCTGACCTGCACAGTTATTTTAGTTTATTAAATACACGACTACACGACTTTTTAATTACAATGCACTTCACTTCACTTCACAATTACAATTCATTCTTTCTACTTCTACTTTGCACTTCACTTCACAACACGTCACCACACTTCATAACATTACTACTTCGAATATAATTATATATTTAATGAAGCAATGCATTTAATAGTAACTAATGCAATAATAATAATAATAGAAATAAAAATCACAATAATAATCAAATAATTTATAATAAGATAACTTATTAAGTTAATAAAGTTCACGAGTATCATTAGTTAATTTATTTTTAAATCTTTGAACACCTAGAGGAAAGGTTTCCAAGGCTGTCGCAGGTATCTCATTCCAGTCCGTTATTGTTCTATTTGTAAAGGAAAATTTTCCATCGTCTGCTCTCTGTGGCCTAAACTGAATTTTGTGCTTGTAATACTACAGTACGAGGGTGTACCGAGTCGGATGTAGATATCTTTCTAAGCTGGATAACCGGCTTACGCTTTGTACAGGGCACAAAATCTTGCATTAACCATTCTGATTTCTAGAGACTCTACTTTCCTTCCATTCTACTTTCTTCCTACCACTAACTTTCTTATTCACTAACGTAGTACTATCTAAGTAACTAAGTAACTTATTAACTAACGCTTTTTATTAACTAACTTCTATTTAACTGCCAACTATTTCAATGGGAGAGGGTTTCCATATGGGTCCTCTAATATTGTTCCAATTCAGCGAATTTGATGAGAAGTGAGTGATAAGAGTATTTATTTATAATGCTGATCTGAGGGATAGGATTTTTTCCGAGCCTGAATGTCACCAGTGAGGGAATTGCATTTAAGCTGGAGAAAAAATTGGTGGATGGATAAGTTAGGTACTGTGATAACGGTTCGAGGTCAAACCCCTTATGGAGTTGGAGGTTGGAAACGAACCACGGTGCGTTGTGTATTGTTCTGAGGAACTGATTCTGTATTACTCGAATTTTATTAATGTTGTTTTGGGAGGCGTTAATCCGTATTGGGCAGGCGTATAGTAGCAGAGGTCTTATGGCTGTTTTGTATATTAATATGGCGGAATTGAATGTTAAGGGGCTATTTCTGTGAATTAATGGTTTTAGCTGCAGTAATTTTATTTTGGTTTGAGTTTGTAATCTACGTGTTTCTGCCAGTTTAGTTTGGTGTCTAGTTGAAGTTCGAGATATTTAACCTGTTTGTTGGGGGGTAGGCATTCTCTTGTGTTGTTGTTCAGTGTCATAAGAGTAGGTGGAGTGTATGGTCTTCGTGTAAATATTTTGGCGGACGTTTTTCTTGAGTTTAACTGGATATTGAGCTTTGAAGCCCAGTTGACCAACATGTGAAGGTATAATTGAATTCTGTTTCTAATTAGATTGATGGATGTGTCTGAAGAGAATATGGCCATATCATCCGCGAATTGATCTGTTTGAATATTATTTAGTTTAGGAAGATCAGTGACATACAAGTTGAATAAGGTCGGAGAAAGTGGGGAACCTTGACGAAGTCCATCGTTTATTGATTTCGAATTTGAAAGGTGGTTGTTAACATTTACCGAAAATGTTCTATTCTCAAGAAAGCTATTATTAAGAGTATGTAGTGTGGAGTACCAATTTTGATTAGTTTGCACTACAGAATTTGATGCCATGTTTGATAAAATACTTTCGTGATGTCTATGTAGATGGCTATTGTGTGGTGTTATTTTTCAAAGGCTGTGCATATATTTTCTGTGATACGGAGTAATTGCTTTGTGTGGATATTATTTCTGTGAATGCAAATTGTTCCATTGGTATTGCTTTTGTTAAGTGGAGATGTTTGTTTGGTCTTTTTAGGTGGGAAATAGCCGATTCTGAAGGATGAATTTAAAATATTATTTACGATTGGTATTGCTGGAGTTGGCAAACACTTTAGAGCTGTGTTATTAATGCAATCATGACCTGGGGATTTTTTATGATTTTATTGATTTCAGTTCGAGATATCTATTGGATTTTGTGGTGAGGCCCATGAATACGTTTTATGTCTGTTTTTATTATGGTGTAGTGTGCGGGATGAAATTTTGTGTTGTTTTGGGTTAATATCGATGCAAAATAGTCAGCAAGTTCTTTGTCTTTATGATTTTATGAATAAGCTTTACCTGCCGTGGTTTTTAAGGGAGGGATTGTGTTTTTTTCTTTTTTAATATTTTCTTGGTGAATTGCCAGAGCGAATTGTTGTTGCTGTTTAGTGAATTAAGTAGATTATAAAATTGTTGAATTTTCTAGTACTGAATTCCTAACGACGTAATTGTAAAAATGTTGATTTCCATTTCAAATCCCATAGTCGTAATGTTGATAGAAGAAGTTTCAAGGGAACCAGATATAGAGTTATTGTGTAAAGGAAGTTTAGAAGCGTTCTTGCTGATTTTATATTTTGTGATTATTGCATTTTGAAGAGATTGAAGTAATTTACTGAATGTGTTTTTCTTAGCGGTCGGTAATATGCTGGGTTGAGATTTTTATTAGTGGAGATAATTAGTTCGTGCAAATAGTTGATTGATCTATTTCCATTGGAGTTTTTAGGATTTATATTACAGGAATTGCATTTCTGATTAGTTTGATACTTTACCTAGTTTATTTTGAAAGTATTTTAGTGGTAGGGTCGTTTTGAGGGGTTAATTGTTGGGTGGTCATTAATACCAGTATGTGATCCGAGTCAAGTTCAAAAATTGTTGAAATGTTAAATTTTACTTTTGTGTTAGTTATGGATAAATCAAGGATTTTAAATTAGATAGGTTAATTATATTGGCTAAGATTTCACCAACATGATTATTGGTTTGGCAGCCCCAGCTCGTATGTTTGGCATTGAGGTTAAGACATTTTCCGTGGGCTGGAAGAAATGTTTAAGGTTCGCAGTTTGGATTTTGGTACATGGTGGCTTATAATCTGATATTATTTTCCATCATTGATGGATTATCTTTATATTAATTGCGATAGCTTCGATGCCGGGGAAGTTGAAGTTAAAATAAGAAATAATAACTGATTGTACCAATATCTGTTTGTACTCTATCTATTTGAACGCGGTTTGTTCTATCTTAATCGAACAGACTACCATCCCTTGCTCGTTGATTGTTAGTGATTCCGGGCGTCTCAGCTACTCAGGTCGTTAGTCTAGTAAAATTTATTGTTTTACCAGTGAAATTCTACATTGTGCAAAATAAAGTCTCAATTTTCCTAAAAAAATGGGTTTCACACAACCAGCAATAAGATGCAATTATTATAATATACGTGTAAATTATATCTTCCCAAATTCAATACTCTCTTCATTGAAATGCGGCAAAACAAAATGTCCATTCGATTTTATAGATAAATAATTCATGATAAGCTGATTAGCCAAAGATCTGTATACTAATTAAACTAATATTGATAGATAATTGTTATAAACAATTATATTTTTTCTCTTCCGTTTAATTCCAAAACTTCAGTCATGAGGGTAACGAAATAAATTGCACGTTTATACACACATATTCTCATTCATAACTGCTTTTCAACTTTTTCAATTTTTTTTCGTTTACATGCAAAAGCTCTCCGTCCGTGGGAGAGATTTGTATTTAGTCAACACGAGCCTTTGAAGTATTTTATTCGTCCGATCATAATAGTTCATAAAACACATCAAAAATGTTAAATTCATATTTTATCATAGATTTGTAAAAGGAGTTGTGTAATGAAACGCTGTTTCAGAATTGGATATAAAAAATCTATTTAATTCCAATTTAGCAGAGTATGAAAACTGGTGTGAACGTAACATATGAGATATCTACGTATATATTGACGGCTATATTGTTTGATTTGTTGGCGTCGACAATATGGTATTAAAAACAAGCAGGTGCCGTGTTCACCCGGTTCTTTTGATCACTGAAATTTTAATTTAACGTTCGAAATCGGGTGTGTGGCGATGGGGCTGTGGTGTGGGGCGCAAAAAGCGAGCCAACCGGCGATTCCCAGATTGCCATGAGTGTTGCCAGAAATTTCGAAGTGAGAATTCGATTTAGAACAATAGTACATTATGAAACGATGATGTAATGATAGATATTAATACACAAGTGTGATATTACGATAAGAGTGAGGAACGAGCGGGTAGAGGGTAGGACAAGGAAGAGGTAGGAAAGATCGCGCGTTGTCCGTGGTCCGTTTGTTAGTATTCGCCTGGTGTTGATCGGACAACCACGGAAAACAACCGATCAGAGCAGCCGACCGCTAGAATAACTATCCTCTAGGTAGCGTCAGAATTCGAGATAGCTATCTAACTAGTGCTGAAACTCCTACAACCGTCTGGACTCGAACGTAGGACCTCCCGGCCAGAAGAACTGGAGTGACATCAATTGATGCACTGAGACACCTCTCCCGGTTCCTTCCTCTAAAGATTCGTAAAAGTGGAGAGAATAGAAAAAAATATTACATTACAAATACTTAATAATTCTTAAAATCACAGTCACAATAAACGACTGAATTGTTTAAAGGTACGCAAAAGAAAGACTTCGTTCACTTCCATGCGAGAACATCACCCTGATTGCGATCTAAAAAACGTGCTCCGATTCACAGCTGCAATTAAACTTTCGTTGCGTGTGTGTTTGCAGGGACTGAATTGCATCTCCCACATCGCTCGGCACTTCTCTGGGAAAGGAATCGACCGCTCTTCGCTGCCATGAAGCGATTCCGCGCTGCAGTATGCTTTCGCTGAAACGTCGTGGCGAATGATAGATTATCACGAAGCAGTTGCAGTAGCTAGAATTCTTCACGTGGTAGCTAAACCTTGTGCGACCTTGTTGACTAAATATGCTGCCCTACACTCAAAAACATATCAATCAATCAACAAACAAACCAAATACTTCCAAATACCTCTACATAATTTTAATTAATCAAGAAAAAGCTTCTACAATAGAAAGCTTCATTTTAGACATTATTAGAGAGAAGATCACTCCATTGTCTATAGCAGACGACTTGGACTAATACTAGCTTTAATACTAAATATATTATCAATACTGGCGATTGCAGGCACCTTTTTTAAAATTACTTTTGATACTAACAGTAATAGATGAACTTCCACTTATAAAACATTCAGATAAACCTTTAAAATTGTAACTTATGAGTTCAATGATTTTTGCATTAACAACCTCCTTGAGAATGAATATTGGTGTAAGTTCTAGTTGAGTTATGGACTTACACTACCATTCCTTAATGAGCATTGAATGTTAAATTCGCCTCTGAATTTTCTGTCTAAATGCACAGTAAATTCATTCGGAACACACTAGTGGAGTTATAAGAGGCGCGTACTTTCTCGCGCTATTTTTACAATGCTCGAAAACTCATCCAGTTCAACTGAAATGGAACCAGCGCTATTTTTTATTTAGCAGGCGCTATTTTTTATTTGAATAACCCGACTGTTGTTCACAAAGCCGAATAAAAATATTAAGAAGGAGGTCATGACTCTATACTACCATTACTATTTTCGTGTGAAAATGGCTTTTGTTTGTCACTGGGTATGGAGGAAAATGAATGACACATCTCATAAATGTATTTACAGTCGACTCTAGTTATAGTGAACTTCTGGAGACTTACTTTTTGATTCACTTTACCCGAGGTTTACTACATCCGATAATGTCAAAATTAAATAGTTTTTCTCCATAACGATCGATTTTATTAATATAAAGATACAGCAAAATACATACACAACACGATCTGAAAATTTCGGAATCTTCATTTACCCTTAAAAAACAATTATTTTCAATTGCTTGCTTCGTACTTTTTCATTAGTAATTTCTCCAGATTCAGGACGTTGTATTTCCTACGTTCACTATAGCCGAGGTTCACTACAACCGAATCTTCTTATGCTTACTTGTAATGTAAATGAAACGGGACCAATGACTTATGTTGACTATAACCGAGGGTTCACTATATCCGAATTCACTATAACCGGAATCGACTGGTACTTTGTTTTTGAAAATGTTACAACTTGGTCGCCCTAGGATCTCAACTAGTCCACGCGATCAGTGGCTCTACAACGTGGGTCCCGAAGAGACCACACGGTTGATTGATTGATTGATCGATTGATTGATGTTTCCAGGCACGTGAACTGCTATGGTCGTTATTCCCGTTAGTATAGTGAGTGTTTTTCGCCGGAAATGGCAGAGATTCTTCCTCACTGGATAGTGAGACCTACCATCGGCTCGAGGGGGATTTCCCTTCCCAGTTATCACCACCACCGATACCGGGAGAGGTGGCTCAGGGCATCAAAGGATGTTACTGCAGCGCCTCTGACCGAGAGGTCCTAGGGTTCCACTCCCGACGGCAAGAATTTCAACACTAGCTTGTCAGCTAGGTCGTATTCAGCCGTTGTCTGGAGAAGAATTCCAGAGGCCGTCTGCTCTGATCGAGTTTTCCGTGGCCAACACTAGGCGAATGCCGGAGCAGTAACAAGTACGGACCAGGTGCCACGGACCGCGTGCAATCTTTCCTTCCTCTTCCTTATCAGATCTCCCCTTACACACACTCACACTAACATACACTTCACTTCCACACATGCCGGGAGACCAGCTACGAACCTAGGGCTTGTCCCGTTTGGAGTGATGCTCTGCTGGTGGAAGATACCTGGTTGGAGAAAACCCCGCTCGTCGACGCTACGTTGGTGTCGGATCTCACCATTCAGCGGGGAAGTACACCGCCAGCTCCCGATGACGAAACATCCACTACACTTACGGGAGTAATAACTTTAATACTTGACGCATCCGAAATCACTAATAGTCAATCAATCAACCGCCACCGTGGCACCGCCATATCCTCTGGGCTCACGATTGGCCTCTCGGAACGTGAGGTAGTGTCGTGCATTTTCGTGTAAGTGTGTGTTATGGGGAAAGTACCGAACACCGAAGGAGGGGGGAAAATCGCGCTCGGTCCGTGACCCGTTTGTTAAGGTACTGCTCCGGCATTCGCCTGGTGTTGATCGGAGAAACCACGGAAAACTACCAATCGCTGGGCCATAGGGGTTCTATTGATGATTTCTTCGACTTGTTCGCTATGGTAAGAACTGGTCCAAGTGATCGAGCAATTTTTCGCCACTGCTGGCTCTTCTTCTTTTCGCATTTTGGAGGCATTACTTGAAATAGGCAATTTTCAAATTTATATTAACAAAAAGTTCCATTTATTATAGACAATTAGATTAAAGTTTAGAGTATAGAAAATAAAAATTAGAGAAGCTGGTTCATTTTACCAAGTTTTGACTTACGTTTCAGAGATCTGTGCGTATCCATCTTCAGGTATATTTCTTCGGATAAAATATATAAAATGTATGTATTAATATTAAAAAACAAATCATTGTGAAAGAAGAAGAAAGAAAACAATATGAGTGAGAGCTCAACTTTCATGGATATATTGCATATTAATTATCAAAATGGATATAAGCAAATATATCTCGTTGGATTTTATTATAGGATTGATAAGTCTATTCACATCATTATGATATCACAGTGCAAAACTCAAATTGTTTGAGACAATCACATAATAAAAGGTATGCAGTTTTCACTTCAAAGTTAATTCTGAAGTGCACATTGATCTTATATTATGCCAAGTTTACTTCTTGTCAAGATTTAATGGTGAAATGAACCAACTTTCCCAAATTTTATTTAATGGATTCTACATTTTAATCTGATAATCTAAAATAAACGGAACTTTTTCTAAATACAATTATGACAATCAATAGAAACTTAATAATTTTAACACTTTTTTTCAAATTTTCATCTTGTATGACATTTCAGTTCATTACTTTGAAATGCCTCGACTTAGAGAAAAAACTACGTACAGATATACACGACGTTGCACGAACCGCTTGTCTAATTCTTTCCGATTCGAACTTGGTCTAATTTATTGGCGGAACGGAGTGATTTTGGAGACTCTTATTTGGTCCCACTCACACTATACGAGGAAAGCGCAATACAGGTCTCTTTCACACACTTAATAATGATCTGTCATTCCATTCACGTTCCTTGGAGACCCAATCCTTAGGTCAGCCACGGCAAACCGCGCCCGCACCAGGCCCGCCTGGGGAGCCCGGCGCTCCTACGGGCACGGCAACTTCCCCTGACTCCGCACTCATTTTCCCTTATAATCCTCAGAGCTACCAGAGACTCTCTAGAGCAGACACGTCACACCGCGCCCGCACGATCTACTTGCCCGCCTGGGGAGCCCGGCGTTCCTACGAGCACCGTCACTTCACCAGACTCCGCACTCATTTTCCCTTATAAACCTCTGAGCTACCAGAGACCCTCTAGATCAGACACGTCACACCGCGCCCGCACGAGCTACTTGCCCGCCTGGGGAGCCCGGCGTTCCTACGAGCACGGTCACTTCACCAGACTCCGCACTCATTTTCCCTGAAAATCCTGAAAGAGGTGTAAATGCGCAAGCTGAAGCGTCGCGAGGCGGTGAATACTGTCTTCATACGAAAATATTATTGAAAGATTTTTTTCTATCTCATCTCTATTTGATGGTTATTTTTTTTTTACTAAAATCTCTCTTATATAATCACCTTTTTTAAGTGACAAGAATATGTTGGAATGGCGAATTCTTTCCATATAGTCGTTTTGTGTTGTGATATTAAATAATTCATTTATTTATTGTATTTTGCAATAATCTGAAATGAATTAAGAAGTCTCTGTAAGCTAACAGTTATCGCTTACGGACGGACAGCGCTTTCAACAGACAAGAATATTTGTCTGTTAAACCTTGTAACCTGAACGTAGAAGCTTCATCCTTTTATATCATTCTTAATAAGCAAGATTATAAAATGATGATACTTTTGATTCATTTCTTTTAAAATTTGTCTCCCAACTCAGAATTTGAAATCGGACTGATGTATTATTTCATTTTAATGGATCATTTCTTTACCTAAAAAAGAAAAAATAGAAATTAATATAGCTAAATTTGTAAAAATAACTGTCAAGTAACTTATGTACCGCCACTCCGGGAGAATTTGTGCAACCCTTTCTTTTAAATCTCGCGCCAATTTTTCTGGACGCAGTGCCCACGATCTCTCGGAAGCTTGTTACATTGCCCGCGACCTTGATATGGCGCCTTAGGCCGTGAAATATTAAGAAGTGTTTGCGGACAACAAAATCGTTTCAGCGATGGGTAGCGTTCAACACGTTTTCGTGGCGCAAAGAAATGTAAGTTAAATCTTTGAATGCTCTACATTTTTGTAAAAACTTATTAGTTTATAAGGGACTTGAAATAAGGGATGTAGTTCACGGGATTGGTCAATTATAGACAATGAAACAATTAATTTGCCAACGTTTCGGAATTTATAATTCCTTCATTACTGCGGGTGTTGTTACTTCAGGGGTTCCACAGGGAAGTGTCATAAGGCCATTACTTTTCTTAGCGTACGTAAATGATCTCCATGTTAACATACAATCAAAGGTGCGTTTATTTGCAGACGATTGTGTTATATACCGAAAAATCAAAAGTAGCGCTGACGAACAAATATTACAGCAGGATTTAGAACATTTACGTGATTGGGCTGAAAAAATGACATGAGAATTAACGGATCGAAAAGCAAAACAATAATGTTCGGGCGGGGACGAAATTATGAGGAACCAGACTATCGTTTAGGTGAGGTCATCATCCCAAGAGTCTCATCATGCAAGTATTTAGGCATTCATATAGATAGTAAATTAGGGTGGGAGAAGCATATAAATCAGGTAGTTAGGAAAACGTGGAAGTCTTTGCATTTTGTAATGCGAATTCTAAAGAAAAGCTCTGCAAACGCAAAAGAATTAGCATATTTTTCGCTGGTTCGCCCTCACATGGAATACGGAGTGGCATGTTGGGATCCATACAGAAAGTCGCACCGGAAAAATCTAGATAGAATACAGAGAAAAGCGAATAAGTTTACCTATAGAACTAACGCGATAAAAAGGCATGGGAACCTCTAGAAATGAGAAGAACAAGGGCGAGGCTTTGCGCTCTTTATAAATCGTACGTAGGTCAAACAGCTTGGAAGGAAATTCAGGTTAGACTAGAAAAACCAAATTATTTCGGCCGAAACGATCCTTTTTCCGAAATTTTCCTTTTGTAACAGAACAATTAAAGATTGGAACAGTTTACCCGCAACAATTTTCAAAGCTTTGCCTCTAAGTGTTCGAAGTTTTAGAAATAAGTTAGAACAATATGATAGTAATAGACATTAAATGAGTAAGTGCTGTGAAGTGCGGTGAAGTGCTGGTCAGTGTAACTTAAAGCAAAAACAGTGTAGTGTAGTGTAGTGTAGTGTAGTGTTGTGCAGTGCAGTGTCGTGCAGTTAATTGTAGTGAACGCGATCAATGAATTAAAAAAAACAACAATAAATTTCATCAGGGCTAAAGTACACAAAACAAAAATATGGCATGAGGACAAATGTAATTTTTTTACAATACACCGGATTATATCTAAAAAACAAAGTAATATAAAATGTACACACCTTTATAATATGAGCTTAAATAGTATTCTCACAATGAAAATGTATACTATATATTTGTTTCTCAATCATTACCACTCCTTTTCGGAATTTTCGGAATAAAAACTAAAATATGACAATACTGTTTAAAAGCTCATTAACGTGGGATACTTTTTATAAAGGTTCTATGACTTATTACTCCCAATTATGTAAATTTTGTTGAAACAATGATTATCTGAAGTGCATCAGCTGGATTCGGAACATAAGTTACAATGGCACATTGAAAACGTCTCCCCGTTATCTCAGCAAAACGAAACAACTCTTTGTCGAAGTGCTTATATTTGTATTTTCGTAAGGTGGCGTCTAAGGAGCTGGTCTTCACGATGCAATATGGCACAGAATTTCGCATCATTCTCGATGTGCTGCTAGATGTCGCTTGATGTGCAGCACAGCTTGATACGGTCGCGATCATGCGACATCTGGCGGTGCGACCGAGAAAGTCGCAAAAAGCCCTGTCGTATTCCATCGTGAAGACAAGGCCCTCACGCGCCAAGTGTAAGCAATATCTCTTCTTGAAATGTACTGGACACCTCGACGTTTCTTAGAAATCGATCGGGGAATCCTCGTAGAGTCTTGTTGCTTATTTTTTTCATCTAATCTTCGTTGTGGGTGAGTTGTAGGGGTCTATTACAGGCTTTCTACGATCACGTCGCAGCTCCTCCTGCATTAGCGTCTGTGTGTGTGTGTGGGGGGGGGCGGTCACGATCTCGATGGGGAGGGGGTCGCTTTACGCCGCGTCGTGAAATTATTGCGTTTCTGGCTGGTTGAGACACAGAGGAATGCTGGCACGACGCCTCGCAGCACAGTGCGCCGTTATGTTACTCTTTGGGTGTTATTATGCGAGCGAGCAATGCTTTATTTTGACTCTAGCTGCGATTACTCTGGTAAAATCGCTGACCGCGAGATCCTAGAGTTGATTAATTGATTGTTAGTGATTCCGGGCGCGTCAACGATAGAGATTATTAGTGCCGTAAGTGTAGTGCATGTTTTTCCATCGGGAGGCGGCAGTGTTCTTCCCCCGCTGGATGGCGCGATCCGGCGCCGACGCCGGGATTTGCCCCAACCAGGTATCTCCCACCAGCGGGGCACTGCACAATTCGAGTCTAGGTCTAAGTTCCCGACCGGTCTCCCTGCATATTTGGTAGCGTAGTGCATGTTAGTGTAAGCGTGTGTGTGTGTGTGTGTGTGTGTGTGTGTGTGTGTAAGGGGTTAGGATAGGACAAGGAAGAGGAAGGAAAGATCGCGCGCGGTCCGTGGCCCGTTTGGTAGGGTACTGCTCCGACATTCGCCTGGTGTTGATCGGAGAAACCACGGGAAACTACGGATCAGGGTAGCCGGTCTCTAGAATTCTCCTCCAGACAGCGTCTGAATTCAGCCTAGCTGACAAGCTAGTGTCGAAAAACTAGCCACCGTCGAGACTCGAATCTACGGTATCCCGGTCAGAGGCTCTGCAATGGCATCGGTTGACGCACTTGGCCGCTTCTCTCGCGGGTTGAGGCACAGAGGAATGCTGCGGCAACACCCCGCTGCACAGTGCGCGCTTATGATTTAAAAAATGACCGTTTTGACAGCTAGTGCTGGGAACATAACTGAAGGTTCTGTGGTCGTTGAGTGCTTGAGCCCATTAGACTCCCTTTCTCCATTCGTTCGTTTGCAGTTCACTAACTTGTAAATGGCTTCGACGCTTCCTTTTGTGATGTCCTTGTCCGACGAAAATATAGTGCACCACGAGAAATAATTGAAATTAGGAAGTGGAGTGCTATGTGCTCTTCTGTAAAAAAATATTTTTTATAACATTACATTGAATTGTGAGATGTGAGATGTGTACTGGTTCACGCATTTCCAGTGCCTGTGCTTCATGGTGGCGAGCTGTATTTGCATTCGTGGCAGTTTTCTTTTGTTGAAAATGAGAGCATATTAAGAGATTTTGCCACGGCCCGGAAGCTCAGACGTTTATTTTATCTGAAATAGGCATTTAAAAAAGGCATTTATCCTAGCTAAAGTAGAGGTACAAATGATATATAAACAATGAAAACTCACATGTAAAAAGAATTGTAAAACGTTATAATTATTAAAATTATTCAAACTCTAAAATTTACATAATCACTTCACGTGTAGGAAAACTTTTTTTTTTTTTTTTTTTTTTTTGTAATCTTGATTCCGCATGACTACGCGGTTTGGTAGCTACGAATTTCTTTTTCTCGCGATCCTGTCTCTTCAAAATGCTATTGTGAACTCCTTTTTGATTCTTGAAATGCCATTAGTGAAAACGGAATTATATTTTTCGTTCTTCCTACCTGTGTTATCGACAACACTGAGAAAGTACTATATCATATACAGAGTGTCCGGGGAAGAAACGTCGAAACTTCGAAAATAAGCTCTTAAAACAATTAAGCTTTTAAGACAATTTTAAGCATATTTTGTCTCATAAACTACTTGGATATTCTGAATGGCTGAGTCGCAATAAGCACTCAAATTTTGGTTTGAAAATATTTTTTCTAGTCAAAACTTTGCGTTGTAGAAGCATGTAGACACTCCCTAAATATGTCAATTGTTTATTATTAATAAAATGAATTAATATTTAGATCAGAAAGAAAAATTAACCGAGAAATTCAAAAAAATGCTTTTTTATTTCTCAATTTTTTTTCTACCTCCTTTCAGATTCTTACCCTTATCCCTCTGTATATCACTTAGGTAAGATTCTAAGGATTCGTTGGTTTCTTTATAGAACTACCCTCGACAGTTCACTCTTACAAAAGGATGGAAGTTGCACATTACAGCTACAATCTACTGAAAGAGATGAAGTTGTAAAGAATATATTGTTGTACCTTACTTCAACTGTGATGTAAGATGAAACTGCATAGGAAACTATTGTTACTTTCATTTTTTTCTTTCTATAATGTAGATATATACTAGAAAAGAGTGCATATGTCTGTTAGTTTCCAAAGTTGCAGCACTTCTTAGTGCACGAATCCTCACCGATTAAAAGCTCCTTTTGTTACCTCTAAAAATGTCTAAAAACGGTAGACTTCTGAAATTAAAATATTCTCAAATCCAGATTTAGATTTTCTTCCGTACAAACAAAATTCGTCTTTCATTTGCGACAGGTCCCCGGGCAGAATATTTGCAATTGGAAAAACTTGGATTATACAATAGAGGCCTAATGACTCTAAGTTGCTGTGGACTAGCCTGATTTTTGACTCCGGGAACGTAACCCGAGAAATGAGAAAATAATAAAACTCAATATACCCCACTCATAAAACCATTTCTGACACTTTCGTCATTTAGAGCACACAAGTATTTCGAATTCTATCTTTATAAATAAAAATGAATCGCCGGAATGTAAGGAAGCTCATAACTTTCGAACAACTTCACCAAATTGGATAATTCTTTTTCTGTGTGTGTGTTCATTATTGTTAGGACAAGGTTTCTATGAAAGAATTTTTATAAAATCTCATTATATGAAAAGTAAGTGAATGAATGAGTCAGAAGACTGTGAAAGATCTTCAATATATTTACAAATTATTATACAAGAGAGTGGAGAAAAAAGAGAATTCTAGAAAATGTTAAGTATAATTATGATACATCGTACAATTATTCATTAATATCAATTTTATATCGTGTTATTCTTGACACACAACAATTAAAAATTTCTTTGAAACGCAATTACTCGCAAGACACCTTGATACATTTATGAAAATACGCAATAATATTGAATTTAGGATGTTCTAGAAGCTATTAAAATATCTTGATGATATCGTAAAAGGAACAAAAATTGTCATTAAGAAACTCACCTGAGCTGAAATGGGCAGAATGCAACTCGCCAAAACCATTCATTGTTGCAGCGGCTCTACTCGCGTAGCGACTGATCGACTCCTCAGATATACGTTAGAACGAACTGGAAAATGGAATTGCCTACTGAACTGGTGCATTTTCCCTATCAAAAAAAAAAGAACCATTTCTGATAAACAAAGGAACCGAATCTTTGGTCTTGTGCGCTGGAATACGCATAATGGAAAAGATACTATTTCGTTATTTGAATCGTGAAATTTCATCTATTTGATTGTTCCCTCTCATTATTGCCACGAAATGCAAGCTCTTGTCTCCCGAAAAAGGATACAACTGGAATGACGTTTGACAGAATTTCTCTATTTTTCCTAAGTTCTGGTCAGTGTAATTCAAAGCAAAAACAGTGTAGTGTAGTGTAGTGCATGTATGATTATTGCATGTTCGGCTTGTACTGCACTCCTTTATTATTATTATTATTATTATTATTATTATTATTATTATTATTATCTATATATTGTGACATACCGATATGTCACATGAATATAAACTAACATTTATTTGAAGACAATATGGTGGAATATGCATTAAGAAGTTTAGACGATCGAAAGGTTAGCTACATCAAAATATAACGAACGCATGGATTGGCTGGGTGAGAGAAGGACAGTCAAATGTTATGAAAAAAAAGAAGGGAGTTTAATAGGAAGCTTCGAGGGGTGAATCATGCAAGAAGAATTCATTCTGACCGGCATCGCGTGTCTGAACGGATCGTGAGTCGTGAGAGGGAGCGAGGTAGTGCAGATAGTCAGAGTCGGGTTATCAGATTGTGAAATTTGAAGGACAGCAAATAATATTGCAGATATTGCATGTGAAAGTAATATTGACGCATAAATTGGGACTTTGTCGGGAGTGGTAATCGAGTTATAGGTTTTGGGACTATGTCATAGGACGTAATCGGGACTGATAATTTTGATAGTTTGAGACCAGCTTGGATAGGGGCAGAAGAGGATTTCTTGGAACTTTGGACTACGGCAAGCTCGCAAGATATTTCGACTGAGAAGTCTTCGAGGGACATCAACGAAGAATAGATAAGTTAACCGCAGTATAAAATTCTAAATTCAAAGATATCTTGATCAAAGGCCTAACATTAAAATCATGTATTAAATTCACTATATTGTTTGCAAAAAAGGTAACAATAAACTTTGTTAAATTTTGTTCTTTAGAAAAGAAAGTGATCTTTCATTTAGTCAATCCAAACAGTAATGAACTAGGAATTAGAATCATTCTAATTTCAGATTCCCAGCAGCGCTGTATAGTCTGCGGATTCTATAATCCACTATAAAGGTAATAAGGATTATATATATCGTGACCCATTGACCCAGCAAGCCGGACGCTAAGATCTTTGCGAGATATTAAAGTAGAGAGAAAATTTGTATATCTCAAAATGGCGCGCCAACGTGATGCATAATTTGTTATAATTTATAACAATTGGTGACACGGATAAAATTAGTCTTATAAATTATAATAAAGTGATCCAAAGGGAATCTGAAATTTATGGATTGACATTTGAAATTAATTGTTAATTATAAGAAAGAGCCAAGACCATTTCATTGGTGTGATTTTAAAATAATTTAAGAGAGATTTTAATTTGTATTAGAATTCAAAATGGATACTAGGAGCAAAAAATTGCGTATGGAGAATGTTAATGTAGATGATATGGCGTCTGCTAATACTAATCCCGAGGGAGAAATCTCGCGTGAAATTATTGAGATTGAACCACAAGAAAAGGAAATAATGGCTGCACCGTTAGGAAATATGGACCCTAATAATTTAATTCTTAAAATGTTAGCAGAAATGAACGCAAAACTTGAGCATAATAATACTAAATTAGAGGGAATTACTTCAGATATGAATACTAAATTAGAGGGAATTACTTCAGATATGAATACTAAATTAGAGGGAATTACTTCAGATATGAATACTAAATTAGAGGGAATTACTTCAGATATTAATACTAAATTAGAAAAAAAATAACGCTAAATTGGAAGGAATGACATCGAAAATGTCATTAGAATTGAAGAATTTTCGTCAGGAAATACACGAGGAAATAGTGCAATTACGGGTGGATACATCGGCTGAATTCAATATTATTCATTGTAAAGTTGAGTCTTTTAATAATCAAGTCGACCAAATGCAGAGGGAATTAAAAGAATCTGGCGACAAAATTAATTCCAAAGTTAATAATTTACAGGAGAGCGTTGTGACATTGGGACAATTACATGACCAACAATGCGAAAAGTTGACAATCGCATCAACATTTCGGCCACTTTGGATGTAACAAAATCGAAGTGATCAAAATGCTATTGGAAAGGCATGGGGCGACAAATCCGTAAGCAAATCAGTAAGTGTGACGTCTGTCAGAAAACCAAACAGCCCAATAAAAGGTAGGAGGGGAGCAGCAAAGCGATAATACCTACGTCAACTAAGGAAATATACGCTGTGGATCTTTATGGACCAATGCCGAAATCCAAATTTGGGAATCAATATTTGTTAGTAATAATGGATGTTTTTTCTAAAATCACAAAATTATATCCCATTAGAAAGGCGAATGCACAGAGTTGCATTACGCAATGCCACAAATTTTTTGAAGAATTCGGTATACCTAAAAAAATTATTAGTGATCTGGGGACGCAATTTACTAGTGGAAAATGGGAACAAGACATGGGAAGAATTGGTATCCAAATATGTTACACGACGGTACGGAATCCTCAAGCTAACCCCAGCGAAAGAATTATGAAGGAGATTTCGCGTTTATTTAGAGTCTACATTTCGGAAAGCCATAACCGATGGATGGAGGCCGTTCCAGTATTGAACTACGTTTTGAATAATGTTCCGCATGGGAGCACGCGAAGCACGCCTATAGAGGTCCACATGGGTAGGAAAGAAAAAAATGATCCGTTTCGAAGGATTAGGATACCACCAGATATAAGTGGGATCCCAGATGATGTGAGAGATACGCGAATAATTTATGACAATTTGAGGGAGGCAGCAGCCAAAAGAAAGCTAAAACAGAAGCAATGCTTTCGAGGCGAGTATAAGGAGGGTGATGAAGTGTTAATTAGAGTACCTCAAGTGTCGTCAGCGGATAAGAAGCTATTTTATAAATTTTTCCCGTTGTATAAAGGTCCGTACCGAATTTGTAAAGTATTAAGCAAGAATGCTGCGATTTTGAATGATGAAAACGGACGACAAATGGGAATATATAACTACAGGAACATGAAGCCGTATATGAGGGACGACACGCATGATTAAATATTCTGGTCATGACAGAGATTTGTAAATAGTTGTAAATATTAGGAGTAATAGTTTTTCTTTTGTTATTGTTTTGTTGTTACGTGTATTTTGTCAGTTTGTGTAGGGAGTTTAATTTAATGTGTATGTGTATTCAATGAAGTTAATGGGGAGCAAATATTAGGCAGATACGGTTATTAGAATACCTGGTGAAATGGTTATTGTTGGCACATTCCGAAAGGAAAATGTAAATAGTTTTAAGGCAGCAAGAAACAAGACCTAGTGCAGTGCAAAGTGTAAAGTGTTAATGTCGTTTAGTGTGAAGAAGCAAGAAGAAAGTGTTCAGTTTTAGTCTTGTCATTTAGTTAGGTTGTAGCAAACCAAATGACGCTTGGAGAGGGGAAGCTGTGACATACCGATATGTCACATGAATATAAACTAACATTTATTTGAAGACAATATGGTGGAATATGCATTAAGAAGTTTAGACGATCGAAAGGTTAGCTACATCAAAATATAACGAACGCATGGATTGGCTGGGTGAGAGAAGGACGGTCAAATGTTATGAAAAAAAAGAAGGGAGTTTAATAGGAAGCTTCGAGGGGTGAATCATGCAAGAAGAATTCATTCTGACCGGCATCGCGTGTCTGAACGGATCGTGGGTCGTGAGAGGGAGCGAGGTAGTGCAGATAGTCAGAGTCGGGTTATCAGATTGTGAAATTTGAAGGACAGCAAATAATATTGCAGATATTGCATGTGAAAGTAATATTGATGCATAAATTGGGACTTCGTCGGGAGTGGTAATCGAGTTATAGGTTTCGGGACTATGTCATAGGACGTAATCAGGACTGATAATTTTGATAGTTTGACACCATCTTGGATAGGAGCAGAAGAGGATTTCTTGGAACTTTGGACTACGGCAAGCTCGCAAGATATTTCGACTGAGAAGTCTTCGAGGGACATCAACGAAGAATAGATAAGTTAACCGCGGTATAAAATTCTAAATTCAAAGATATCTTGATCAAAGGCCTAACATTAAAATCATGTATTAAATTCACTATATTGTTTGCAAAAAGGTAACAATAAACTTTGTTAAATTTTGTTCTTTAGAAAAGAAAGTGATCTTTCATTTAGTCAATCCAAACAGTAATGAACTAGGAATTAGAATCATTCTAATTTCAGATTCCCAGCAGCGCTGTATAGTCTGCGGATTCTATAATCCATTATAAAGGTAATAAGGATTATATATATCGTGACCCATTGACCCAGCAAGCCGGACGCTAAGATCTTTGCGAGATATTAAAGTAGAGAGAAAATTTGTATATCTCAATATATATATATATATATATATATATATATATATATATATATATATATATATATAACATATTTTGCTGTTTTCACAAAATAGTTTTCATTTTATCAATTTTTTTCTATGTTATACCTAATTTTATGGAAAGAAGTGTTTTGGAAAAGGATATTTTTTCGTACGTTATTACTGAGCACTGTCGAATCGAGATGCGCTTGGTTAAGTGGCGGTCGGATGTTCACACAGTCCGGCGCGCTTGCTCGAGTAATCTCAGTGGCGGGAAGTGCCAGTCAAACTCTGAAATCATTTTCACCTTAAGGCGTGAAAAGTATCATTGACGCCGGTTTTCGTGATCTTCACCCTTAATTTTCGAGAAACTTTTCCGATCGCCGGTGTGTAACTCTTCGTTGAGAATTCTACACGCTGTAGTGTTTGTTTGCTGGTCATAGATATGACCAATCTGTATGAAAGCTTAAATTGCGTATAGTCTGGCTGCAAACCTACCGTCCTTGATAGCGATCGATGAAGCTTTTATTACTGACAGAAAATATGTAAGGTGAAATGTGCATCAACTTGTGCTCTCAAAATTCTTTTTAAACGTTTTTATTATTTTTAAAATATGTTTAGGAAATTTCTGATGAATTTAATGTCGAATTAAGTAAATGTGTTTTATAATTAATATATTTTAATATTACATATTATATTCAATTTTACATATTTCTTACATATTCTCACTGTTTTATTACATATTTATGAACATATTTTGACGTTTGATACTAATTGTAGGCAAGGATATAAAACAAGAGTGAGGCTTTGCGCTCTTTATAAATCGTACGTAGGTGAACCTTGGAAGGAAATTAAGGTTAGACTACAAAAACAAATTATTTCAGTCGAAGCGATTACACCCACAAAATTCGAACAAGAAAACTAAATTCAGATCTTGGGAAATTTTCCTTTTGTAACAGAACAATTAGAGATTGAAACAGTTTACCCGCAGCAACTTTCAAAGCCTTTACTCTAAGCGTTCGAAGTTTTAGAAATAAGTTAGCACAAGCTAAGAGATGTTAAATGAGTAACTAAGTGCTGAGAAGTGCGGTGAAGTGCAGTGAAGTGTTGGTCAGTGTAATTCAAGGTAATACAGTGTAGTGTAGTGCAATTCAGTGTAGTGAAGTGTAGTGAACGCGATCAACATATAATTATTGGATATCATGACAGTTGAAATAATTGTTATAATACTTCATATTAGTGATAGTATGACTATTGCATCCTCGACTCGTACTGTACTGTTTTATTATTATTATTATTATTATTATTATTATTATTATTATTATTATTATTATTATAACCCTTTGGGATGACTGATGGGCAGCGTATTTGCTCCCCGTGCTGTGGTCCCGGTTCGATTCCCGATTGAGAGAAAAATAGAGTTGTAGCTTTCCTTTAAAAATCGCCCAGTTTCTGTAGCAGTGTGACGAAGAAAAGCTCAAGCAGGCGGACCTTGTTGCTAGTTATGATGAAGACTACGTCATGTTCGCCTCATGTCGCTCATACCCCAAAGCATGGGAATTTAACTAAGCCCAGGCAAGGGGGACACCGGTAGCTGGCCGGCGAAGTCGGACTACCGACCCAAAACGCCAAATACATACATAATTAATATTAGTGATAGTATGATTATTGCATCCTCGTCTTATACTGTAATATCTTATTTTTTATTTATTAATTTATTTTGCTCGCGAAAAGGCCATCATGGACCACGCAGGACACGCACGGGCTCAGTATCATTTTATCACATAGCAAGTCTTGCATGTAAGTAATCAGAGGGATCAGCATTGTGCTGAATCCGGCTTTTATACACCAATGTTGTTAGTCCTGGGGGGATGGAAAATGGAATGATGAGGATAATGAAGGATGAATGGACGGCACACACTGACATACACAAACACACCCATGCCCTCGGCGGGACTGGAACCCGCGACCCTTCCGTCCGAGATCGCCACGGCACTACTGCCTTAGCGATCTCTGCTATCCGAAGTGGCTATTTTATTATTATTATTATTTATATTATTATTATTATTTATATTATTATAATTATTTATATTATTATCATTATTATTTATATTATTATAATTATTTATATTATTATTATTATTATTATCATCACTATTATTTGTTTTCTTTTCACTACAAAAAGTGTCGGAGGACAATCTCAAGACACAATTTGTCAGTACGAAGTCATGGAGCTTCGGTGAAGAAATACTTATACTTATTATTATACTTATTATTATTATTATTATTATTATTATTATTATTATTATTATTATTATTATTATTATTATTATTATTATTATTATTATATTGTAATTATTACAAATTAACTTCAACCGGGTCATACCGAATTGCAGTTCAAATAAATGTACATATGTTTCCGGTCTCTAGTGAGCAGTGTCCTCGCGCGGTCGCCGCCCAACCGGCGCGGCAGAGCGCGTTGCAGCGGGGCGTGGCGCCGGCGGCGCGTTGGCGCGGCCGCGAACAAAGCCATTCAGCGGCGGAGGACCCGGCGTGCTCCGAACTTGCGACGCGAGTTCGAGAGTCGCTCGTGAATTGCTATTCGTAATAACTTGGGCCGACTGGAGCCGCGGGCGGCCGCCCGGACGGGCACAACGAGTTGAAATGGGAGGGGGGGGGCGGTGAGCAATGTGGGTTAAGAGAAGGAGGGGAGCGTGCGAAAATGCAAGAGATTGTGCAAGGGGAGATGCAGTTTGGAGATCAACGAGCAAGAGAGGGTGCAAACAGTGGGCACGTGTGGCTGTCTGAGAGGGCAAGAGGGTGGAGGGGGAACGACTGGAGGGAGTGGTTGCCCGAGGATAGGGCACGATTTTGGAGGGAAGGTAAGTAGTGAGATGGATATCTAATGGAAAGAAGGCGAGAAGGTGGATAGAGGGCGGAAGAAAGAGACAGAGAGAGACACACACACAGAGAGAGAGAGAGAGAGAGAGAGAGAGAGAGAGAGAGAGAGGAGAGACGGAGAAAAGAAGAAAGAAGTTTGAGTGCGAGATAGTGTAGAGAGAGCAGGAGGATGGAGACACCGAGAGGTAACAAAGGATACAATACGCATGGAAATGCGTAAAGCATAGTTGACGACGTTAGATTGGCTAAGTGAAGGGGTAAGTGGGGAAAAAGCTACAGAGAAAGGAGAAAAGAAGAACAGACTGAAGGGAAGAATTTGAGCAAGAAAGAGGAATGAGTAAAAATACGAAATAATCGAAAAGCAGGGATTGAGTGGGAGGGAATAGAGAAAGGGAGAGGAAGAATAGGGAAAGAAATCGGAAGAAAAGATTATTCTTCCCAAAAATAGATAGAGATTAGATAGAGAGAGGAGGTAAATGGGAAAGAAGAGAGGTTTTGGAGGGAAAATGAGTCACAGGAGCGAAGGATAGCTGGTGGAAAGAGATCGAGAGGGTGAACAGAAGGAGAGAGAGAGAGAGAGAGAGAGAGAAACTCATGAAGTTAGAAAGCAAGAGGAATAAGTAATGCAAAATAGTGTAGAGAGCTAGAAGGGATAAGGGATGGAGAGATGGGAAATGTAACGAAAAAGAGAGAAAGACGAGAGAGAAGGAAGACGAGATAAAGCAGAGCAGAGAGGTAAAAACAAGGCGCGCACTGATAGCACAGTAGGGGAGAGTGAGGCGCAGCCCAGGTAAGCAAAGGACGAGAAAGTCGCGTGCGGGCCGAAGTCCCAGAGTCGGGGGCGACGCGCCGCATCGCGGCCAGATAAACGGTTCTGCAGTTATCTAGGAGAGGGCGCGTGGGGCTGCAGTCCCTTGCGGAAAAACTGGAGCAGAATTCAAGCGCTCGCGAAGTGACGCACGTTTCCAATCGCGAATTGTTGGAGGAGATATGAATAACGATTATTTTAATGTATGAAGACAAACTTTAATTTTATACATGACAACGTGTTGCTGATTTTTTGGTTTCTATACATTATTTTACTTCTTGATGCGTTCATGTTCACGTAGTTTTTTTTATTTAATATAAAATCTCATTAACTTGTCAAATACTTGAGAAAAGAGTTAGATAATGCCAGAGGGTATAAAGAGCCCATTTCAGGTTATGACTAATTTATAAAAAATCTGGGAGAAAAAACGATTGAAAATACCAGTATACAACTTTGAACGCGTTTTAATATTATAGAATTTAAAATGAATTTTAGTAGGAGTATTTGCTTTACCCAAGTGCAAGTGAAAATTTTCATTTCGTTCTTGAGGATTATTATTATTATTATTATTATTATTATTATTATTATTATTATTATTATTATTATTATTATTATTATTATTATCATTATTATTATTTATACGTATAATATCACCTCAACAACACACCTGCCAATTAGATAGTACATAACCTTTCTTGTTATTAATAAAAGGAAGTTAGAAAAAATGACTCGAAATGTATTACTAGATGAGTTAAAGTTTACCAATTAAAGCTTATTATATATCTTCAACAAATCATTCACTAATTTCTTTCATGTATTACAACTACAATCCATTGTGTAAACTAGCCTATGTATTCAAATTCTAATCAACTCAAAAGACACAAGTTTAAAATCAACTCGATATATTCAGCAATACCTTGTCATCAAACGTAATGTGACATCTCCCACGTAATGTTTCTGCGAGGTCGCGTAATAATAATAATAATAATAATAATAATAATAATAATAATAATAATAATAATAATAATAATAATACGTTAAAGCTTACTAATTAAAACTTATCATATGATATCTTCAACAAATCATTCACTAATTTCATTAACATATTACAACTATATTCTATTGTGTGCACTAGCCAATGTATTCAAAGCCTAATCAACTCAACACACACATGCACGTATTCAGCAATCCTCTACCATCAAACGTAATGTGACATCTCCCGCGTAACGTTCCTGCGAGGTCGCGATGCAACTGCTGCCTGCACCTTCCACAACATGGCTCCCGCGAGCGCTGCACGTACGGCAGTGCAATATCCAGAGCTGGTATCGGCCGCATAGGCATGAAAGTTTAATGCGCGAGCGGCGCGGTATGCAGTGCTGCGAGCGAGGATCGAAGTCGCCATGCGGTGCACGCGCCAGCAGCCGGCGACGCCAGCGCTGCCTCGACATCTTATTCGGCGGACCACTCGCCGAAACTGATACCACTGCGCCGGCGAAATTGCACGAAACAATGTTTCCAAAGGGCGTTTGAGAGAATGCAGACCATGCTACCTGGAGAGTTTTAATTTAAATTTTCGTATACGTGTGACCAAGTAAATGTCTACACATCCTACTCACTAATCTCCTCCTCCTCTTCTTCTTGTATGTAGGTGGAACCTGTTATTATTTACATTTAACTTTCATTATGAGTCAGATGACGTCGATACCGAGCTTTTAATCCACCTTTTTTTCGTCTTCTCGGATCGCGCTTACCTAAGGATCTTGATTCTCTTACCATTTTGATCAGCCTACTGAAGACACTAATTTTATCATTTCATTCACAGTTTTAAGGTACCTTTCATACACATATATTGTTATTCAAGCATTGAACGTTTTTGAACGTGATATTTTCATGAACAATATAAGATGTTTAAGAATTATTGTTACAAACTTATAGGGCATGGGGGTCGAATAACTTTTTACTAATGAACGTAAAGTGGGGAAATTTCGTACAACGGAATTACATGCATTTATACCTATGATATTTTCCGTAAATGTTACGCAATTCCCTATGCTCAAATGCTCGGCAGAATCGCGAAATCATCTTCACTGCGTCAGACCGTGACCTGCCGTACACCTGTGCATAGGGAGTCGAATAAAAACCAGGGGCAAATGCCACACGTAAAAGCATATCCCTCCCTTACATTCAATTTCCCCTTATATATTCATTGACAAAATATGATCATTTTCGAACCTTCATGTATCCTTGAAGTTTGTAACATTTAATCTGAGACAATCTGTGTAATACCAACATACGCATCCATCAAGCGGATCTATAAATTTGTCTATTTAACTAATTCAATAGAGTTTTACAAATTTACAAATTGAAGAGTTTTGTTATCTTCGATGGTTAAAAACAAAATGTCCCATTTCTACGTTTTAAATTTTAAGGAAACAAGAAAAATTGTAAAATTATGGATTTTTAATTTATGGAAAAAGTAATTTTACAGCCTACTAAAATTGTAAAAGGAGTGTTTTTGCGTTAGTTTCACGAAATACCAAATACTTTTTTTCTAGACAACTGTAATAGTTTAATGATGCCTTTTATCATGAAACTCAGAATGAGGTATTCGTTTGGTATGACGAAATTAAACATGCAAACTTTTGAAGAAAAAATGAAATAATTGCGTGCAAAGGCAAGCCTCATGCTGTAAACAATCGTGATCTCCAAATGAATCGTTTTGTTTAGTTGCAGCGTATGTATCATCAGATCCTAACGCATCTTTAAACTTCTCTAACTCTTTTATTACCATCCAATACTCTCCGAATTGTTCACTAAAAGATTTGTAGCATTTCTCTTCTTTTTAGGTCTATTGGTCGTTTTAGAGCAAATTTCCAGAGATAAATAATTAAGTACTTGTTTGATGAGGCAAACTTTGCTGTTGTCTTTGCCATTTCAAATCTAAAATTTTCAATGCATTTTGTTACAGCTATTTACTCCGCTACTTAATTTTGTTTTCTGATCATTAAACTTAAAGGATTCACCTAATTAACTTTTCTTGTACTAAAGGAGACTTCTTAATAAAGTAGATAGACGATTCTGAAAACATGTCCATTAAAAACTAGTGATGCTACAACAGCACATACTTTTCATATTATTTCTACATTTGCAATTCTCGAAAGTTCAGAGTTCAACGGAATTGAGAACTGTCCTGAATAGGGCTTTCAAGTGACTCTTATTATATTCATGGGAAAAAAGAAAACATTTGGAGCGGTTTTCGAGAAAATGTTCTTTTTTTTATAAATTGCGTAAATTTCAAACAAAAATACGCAAATTCTACTCGTTTTTCCAAAACTTGATCTTAAATTTCTATCAAAATCCCCATTTATCTCAGGGTACAAATATCATACTGAAAGCGTTACGCCGAGCTACGTCGAGCTAAAGTTAACATTTTATTTGACCATCCCTTTCGGACACCTACCTTTATATATAGTTATTAGTAATTCAATACCAATCAGATAAGGTATTACATATTGACTGGATGGTATAGCCAGGAGGATTACATTAAAGATTTCTATAGTGTCTCTGTTTTGTTTTGAAATTAAAATGAAAATTTCGTCATTTTAGCATAAATTCCTCTGCCACACTTCAAACACCTTTAGAATTACCTCGTAGAAAACACGAACTTCTCTAAAACCTACCAAACCGGACAGATTAGCAACGTTGATTGTACTGGCAAAATTACGACTCTTATTTAACATTTCCTACAAAGAACACGTCTGAGGAGAGGCCGTACGAGTTTCCCGTCTATGCTACTGCAAATGACATTTCGCCCAAGTCTTTCTTAACATGTTGATTGTCAATTCACCCCTTCACATGACATACATTTTCCCGGTCACGGCCGTACATGTGGTATTATAGCTTTATTATACAACAACAACAAATTTTCGCCAACGGAGACATTGTAACCTAATTTCTTGCTGTATTTCAAAATGCGATAAGCATATATTTTATCCAGGGAGTAAGTGACAATCTTCCCACTGCCGTCCGTAAGTGATTACTACAATTAGCGGTTGCTTGAAATCAGCTCTCTTACAGAAATCAGTATTTCGTAACCATTTCTCGTTAACTTCAAATAACTGCAACGTTTCGTTTGTAACAGCAATTTTGGGGCTGAATGATCACGGAGATTCTTTTCCGTACAAAGAGAATCGAATTTCGCCTGAGAGCTTTTCATATTGTTCGTAATTACTTGCTTCCAATGGTTTCTCGGTTTACTATGTCCCCTTTCGTAGTTCGTAGGGCGTTGCATAAATAGAACAAAAAGCATTCTACGATATTACTTTGATCGTTTTTCATAGCAGAAGTGAACGTCACGTAAGAACACAAACTGGAAAAGACAAGCGGGATGAGAAACACACGAGAGATCGCCCATCTTCGTTAAGAGGGATCACTTGTTATCCGCACATTAGATTGATTGATTAGTGATTCCGGGCGCGACAACTGGTAATGTTATTAGTCCCGTAATTGTAGTGCATGGATTCATTGCGGGAGGTGCCTGTGAGTTTCATCCCCGCTGGACGGCGAGATCCGGCGCCAACCTACGTCGGCTTGATGGGATTTTCCCTCATCAGGAATCGCCCACCAGCGGGGCGTCGCCCCAGCCGGGACAAGCTCTAAGCTTCTGACTGGACTCGCGGCAGGTGCGATAGTGTAGTACATGTGAGAATTTGTGAAGTTAACGCGTAAGGAGAGGTCAAGGAAAAGTAAGATATAATCGCTCGCGGTCTGGCATGGTGCTGAGCGCAGAAACCAAGGAAAACTACCGATCAGTGCAGCCAGCGACTACAATTTTCCTCCAGCAACGGCTGAATCCGACCTAGCTGTGTAGCTAGTGTCGAAAATCCTGCCACCGTCGGGATTGTAGCTCAGGACCTCCCGGTCACAAACCCTACAATGACATCAGTTGATGCCCTCAGACACCTTTGCTGGTTATTGGAGAATAAGTTGGAGGTTCGTGTACAAAAATCGGTCAGTTGAGGAGCACTCATTTTGAGCATTCACTGTGAATTCGGACCTTGCGCTCAATGACCTCGCATTTACCACTTTTGCGTCCCCGCTCCAACTGCAGGGCGCCTGCACAAAAAGGAATTCCGCCCTCTGGTGCCGGCGTCCCCCGGTGCCGCTCGGTGTCGCCCGGCTTCGAGCCGCTGCAGCGCCACGCCACGTTGCCTATGCCGCCCCTCCCCCCGCCCCCCCCCCCGCCCACCGCCCCGCCCCCAGAGAGAGGTATCTGCTCTTCTGCGCGAGTGCGTGCCGACTGCAAAAAGTGCTGCCTTTTTGCTAGCGAAGGGAGACGCGGACCCGCCCCCGCTGCCACTGCTTCTGCTGACGCACAGTGGGCCCAAACCCTTTATTGCGTAGTGTAACTCAGTTGTTACATAATGTTGTTCAGGTCATAAACGCTTTCTAACGATTCAATTATGAACTATTTTATATTACATGTGACTTACATCATGGGTTTATGTCACCTCATGTACTGTTAGGCAGTAAACGCGATAAGATAACGAGGTGATGTGATAGTAATCTAGTGGCGTTGTGAATTGAAACTTCTTGGTGAGACACACTGTCTCCGTATATCAGAAACGAAACGTTTTTAGGAAATTAATCAATCTAAAATATGAATGATATTTACTTTTATTGATTGGCTTGATACTTATTTTTATTACATAAACGATTTGAAAAATAAGTACATTTTTTAAATCGTGAAATATAGCACATTTTGTTGGAGGAGTAACACAATCTAGTTTTGTGTTTTTCTCAAACAATATTTACTTCTTAATTTTCTAAACTAACTTTACAGAATTTCATAGTCATTTGTCTTAAACTTCTAAAACATCTAGGTCCTTTTTCCCGCCATTTGAAATTTTAAAAACGTTGCATCCAAAGAAATGAGAGCACTAAAATTAAGCTAAATAAATGCGTATAAAATCGAGACTGGCATATCCCGGATATAAAAATAGAGAACGCGATTCTGTAATGCACAATTTAAGGGATTCTGTTTTGTCAGAAAATATTTCAAACCCTGCTGATCTTTGAAACTTATTTCCATTGGACGAATAATTCCACATCCAGATTTATTTTAAACTGTGATAAACATAACCAATAAAAAATTGCAAATGTGTGTACTGACATATCAAAAAGCTATTACTGTTATGCCGGCATACTGTCCTTTCAGTAAGACGTAATATTAGGAGAAAGCTTCACCGTGCAATGCTCGTACTAAACTGAACAAAATCGTTTCAAAGGCACACAGTTTTCAGACATCTTTAACTTGTAGCTTCCCATTTTGTTGGCTAACGTATATACTTGCCACTTCAGTGTTTTCTTATTTTATGTGCTGCGGATTCAAAAAAAAGTACTATATATCTCTCTCACAAATAAACGTTTTGTTTGGTCAAAAATTCAAATTTTTTTAGCCTCAAAATTCTTTTAACCTAAAAAGTTTAAAAATATTATTTCTTACAAATGAAAAGAAATGGCTGTAAAAACATTTACATTCAGAACAAAAAATTAAAACGCGAATATAATTTATAAGAAACTTTAAATCGTGTTCTTTCGTTCCGTTTTGGCCCACTGCTGCCACCAGAGAGGGAGCACGTCAGTCCAAATGCTGCGCAGTAAAATTCGGCGTCACGTCGGCCATAACCAAGCAAAGCCGGCAGACATATTGAACGCCCCCCCCCTCGAGGGAGCGGCGTAGACCTCGTGGGGGCTGCAGGCATTCGGGGTAGGGTGAACGGGTGGTATGCAGGAAGGGTGGCATGCGACGGTGGAGATGTCGCGAATGGAGAGGAGACGTGATGGCCGGGCTAGGGGTGGTGGCAGTAACGGCGTGTTGGTGTCAGTTACGATGACGGGAGACGCGAGAGTGACAAAGAAGAGTGTGAAGCAGCACGTGAGGAAGAATGTGAGAGTAAAGTGGGCGAAAGTGCGCGGTGGCGAGAATGTTTAAAGCGCAAGTTGTAACATATGGTGGTAGTTTTAAAGAAGTGGCAAAGTGGGAGTGTTTGGAAGCAATGGAGACGAGGAGAGGCAGAAGAGAAAGCAATAAAGATGGATTGGAGATCACCCTCACGAAGGTGAGAATTTCAGCAGAATCGTTAAAGGCGATGAGGGCTGTTAAGAGTGACGCGGCAGAAAATCTTCGGGAGATCTCGAAGCTGTGGGAAGCAGTGGGCAGCAGCAGTGACGGAGGCGATTCTGTAAGAGGAAGGTGAGACCCTGTGCGGAGTTGGGGACGGGAATCGGACAAGCGCTGGGGGCAGAGAGTGCGTCAGAGAGTGTGAGGGAATGCTGAGGGACGTGGATTGCAGTGGGAGGGGGCAAAACGCGGCGAGACGTCGGGGAATGCGGACGGAGCGGGGAGCCTAGGTGAGAAGAAGGGTGCGTAGGGAGCCCGGGTAGCCGGGGTATCAGGGGGGCTGGGGAGGGGGAGGGCGGTATCACCGTGAAGGTGAGGCAGCCCTGGGGTGAACGCGACGCATAGTGCCGGGGGTAGCCAGGAGGGGTGGCGACAGATATCCGTCGGGGCGGTGGCGAGAGGGGGTGGCGAGAGGGGGTAGCGAGAGGGGGTGGCGAGAGGGGGTGGCGAGGGGGGGCGAGGGTGGCGAGAGGGAGTGACGAGAGGGGGTGGCGAGAGGGGGTGGCGAGAGGGGGTGATGAGAGGGGGTAGTGAAAAGGGATGGTGAGAGGGGTGGTGAGAGGGGGTGGCGAGGGATGACGAAGGGGCGAGGGAGCGGCGAGAGGGGGTGAGGGGAGAGGTAAGTTGGGGTGGTGGCGAGGGGGAGGGGGTGTCTTGGTGAGGGTGCGAGGGTGGTTGCGAGGGGTGGTGACGGGGAGGCGAGGGGGTGGCATCAGCCATGGGGCGCACGTCTTCGGAGGCAGCAGCCGGCGGTGACGTGGTGCCCGCCCCGGGAGGCACCGCTGCGGGGGCGGGCGGCGGCTGCGAAGAGACCGGAAGCGATATCAAGAGGGAGAACGTGGCGCGTGACGCCCAAGAGAGAGCGGTGACGACGCTGACGGGATGTATGGAGAGGCGTATAAAATAGCGTACTTTCTGGCTCGTATTTTCACTCAAAATTACGCCAAAAGTACTCAAATTTTGAATAATTGAACATGACTTTATTTCAAAATTCATTTTCAAACAGTTTTCATCAATGGAAAAAATCTCTATCTTCGTAATTGTAGTTGTAAAATTTTGAATTTTTGCAATTTTCGAAAAATCAGTTTTCAACGAAAATGAGACCTGCGCCATTCTCTTAAACGTCCTTCTCATTATCCAGCAACAAAATTCAATCAGAAACAATGAAGCCATTTTTTTGAAAATTTTTAAAATGTCCCAAGGGCTTCATGAAAAGTACCTGCCGCAATTAAAATATCGGTTTCCAATTCAAGAAGCTGCGTCATCAGCCATATCGATTGGAGAATATGTTTTGGAGAAAATCGGCTGAAGAAAAGTAAGTGACAAAAATGTTACCTATTTATTGATGAATAAAAAGATAGACAAGAACATAATAAATACTGTGATGAAACAATTACAACATATTAATGACTTATAAAATATTAGATGTTAGCAAGAAAAAATCGTGCATGAAAAACAAGAATGTTGAACCACATCAAAAATTAGTGTAATGGGGTAAAGTCTACAATACACACTGACAATGTAAAAAGAAAGCAAACAATGTGATCCGACAAGTAACAATGAGAAACTGTACGTACAATAAAGAATTACATGAAGGCATGGAAAAATTATAACCGTATTTATTGTTGACGGCGGGCAATTAAGTATCTTTGGAAACGGTCAGCCGGTGTCGATAAATTGGAAAACATGATTTGAATATGCAACGAAATAAATTGGAAAACACGATATGAATATTCGTATATGCAACATACTTTATAAAAGTAGAAACAGAAGGGAATTCAAAAATGCATATATAATTAGAAGAAAACGATAATGGGAAGAGTGCTAATATGTACTGCATAGGAAAAGATGTAGACGGCAGACGTACTATTAAGAAACATCATTTTGGAAGCGTTAAATCAAAAATCGTTGTATTGACAACAGAGCCATGTGTACGCTTGTAAAAATGCCACCTATCTGAGTTAAATTTGGCATTAAAAATCGTGTTGAAAGATTGCATCTTTCAGTGCGTAATACACTGAGAACACTCTTTTCTGGAGAGCGTAAAAGTCTGTCTACAAAAGCTGATTGCGCAGTGTTGGAGAATGGAGATCGATCCTATTCTGAAGCTGCGCACACGGTGCCCGTCACGCATTAAAATTTCAAACGCATGCCCGACTTGGTTTCACACCGCGGCCCCTGGCGTGCAGTCTTGTACGTCCTGTTGTTCACGATGTGCAATGCAGTGCTTGTCTTGCTGTGAGTGAGCTCAAATTCTCCTGGTCTTGAAATAATAAAGCAGAGCGCCCCGGACGCGGGATAAATATTCAGGGGTTAAAGGTTGTCAAGGGGTATTTATTGATTCCTGGCGCGTCCAATACGTAGATCGTTCCCACAAGTGTAGTGAATGTTATAACCAGGAAGATGGTTTTCCTTCTTGAATAGAACAAGAGACCCGGTGCCGATCTGTACGTTACCTTTGGGTGCCCCCTTCCATGTATGTGCCGCAGTGGGATACTGCCCTAGCCTGATGGAGCTCTAAACTCCTTATGTCTCTTATGGTCTCCTTGTATTAATCGTCTCCTATATTACTTCAGAAGTATACATACCTTTCGCGGTTCTCACTCGCAACCAATATTTACAAATGAAACCTATAAAGAAATAGAATTTCACGGAGACGTAACATATTTCTTTTTTACTTCAAAAATATAAAGGATTTGTTTAAAAAAACTAGCTAAATATTCATGTTAAATGCAACCCGCAACACTCGGCCTGATTTTTTTTTTTTTTTTTTTTTTTTTTTTTTTTTTAATTTATGTCGTTAAAAACCACCTACATGAAGCGTTTTAGGACCTCAAAAACTAAAAACGGTGAGAATCATGACGGCAGGGCGGAAACGATGGAGCCGGTAAACGGTGAGACGTGTTTGCTGGAGAGCATGAAACGCTGTGTCTATAAAAGCTGCATTAGCAGCGTTATGTTGGAGAACAGAGATCGATATGAACCCAAAGCTGCGCACATGGAGCATGTCACGCATTAAACTTTAAAACGCACACAACTTGGAATTGCACGGTTGTTTGCGCTGTCTCCGTTGGCAGGGATGTTCAGCCCCAATGCTTAAGCCTTTGTTGCTATAAGTGTATTCGCAGACTACTGTTCCCACTTCTCTCACGAGCTTCAATTTTGGAATAAAAAAAATAAAATTGGTTAACATTTACGTAAGGATTATCTACATGAAAAAATTAAAGTGTCTGAATGAGATTTGAAAATAACTTTTATAATTTCATATTTATTTGGATGGTATAAAAATCAATTCAATTGCTTTTGCGATTTTTGTCTGTCTATGTCAGCTTATCCGGGGTAATCTCTCGACAAGCTAATCGATTTCCATAAAGTTTCTACTGAAAGGTAGTGTTTCTAGGACACCACTTAGGCTACCGTTTTTAAAAATTATTATTTTCTATTACACATAAAGGAAGTTTCCTTTTGTATTTGTTTTCCATACAAATCAACTCTTTCATTCCGATTTTAATGAAAGTTTGCACATGTGGCCTTTAAAACAATAGCCATTTTGTAAATCTCTGCCGACGAATAGGAGGTAAAAATCGCAGTCGGCAGCGTTTGGCGCAACTTTGTCTCCAAATTAGCAAATTCACATTATTACAGTTCATGTCGGATTGGCAGTCAACAAGTTTCCAGAAAAGGGCCATTGAACGACATTGTGCGTTTTTTGAAAGGTCAGAGGCAACTCACAGAGTCCGATAGCGCATTCCTTAGCGTCCGAGCGACGCCTTCAAACGCTTTGCGGCGTGGGAGGGGGGGAAGAGGAATTGAGATATGGCGCTGCAGCGTGCAGCGACCTTTACGAGGGTGCCGATGTAATATTACATTCCTTTCGCCCCTGCCTTTCGGAGCGCAGCCGGCACCTCGGCGTCCGACATCGGTCTCGAAGTATGCCGCTATCGAATGGGGACAAAGCTCATCAAAAAAATAAGTAATCGGTGACACGAAGTACGTCCAAATGATTTTGTGATCAAGAGTGATATAATGAATGTTTCACGATTTGTCATTGTGGCATTGCACTAGGGAACAAGATTTAGAGTAGGTAGAGAGGGGTAGAGTGGAGGTAGAAGGGTGCGCAACACTCAATTTTATATGTAGCTTACGAATATCGCAATAAAAGCATCATATCACGTCACAGTTTTTAAATATACCGTATCTATATACCGTATTAATGCTAATACATTTAAATTGCCCCTGTAGGATATCTAGAATCAATGCGCATAAAATCTCTTTTAAACTACAGTGTTTGTTCAGTTCATCTATGCCACTTTCATAAAATGTTAACACAATTTGTCTTTCATGATTTTTTTACCTTCTATTCTAGAAGATTGTCGTCTTTATTCTCGCATCTGGTAGTCACGCTCAATTACGAGAAGGGCTTAGTGGTCTTAGTGGATATTTTAAAAAAGGTCATGTGCACCATCATATTTCCTATTGGGCATCACTCACCGAAAAAATTATTTTATCCCTTTACCTTATCGCAGCTACACTAGTATCCAATTGTTGCGTGACCGATTCCGAGTCAGTCGGTGTCATGAGTCATGCGGAACTGTACCCCCAGTGCGTGTGAAGTAAGTGTCTCGTTTACGTGTGTCTCAAATAAATTAATACATTACAGTTCACTGCTTTTAAAAAGTGAAATTTGTCACCAGATCAGTAGAATTGAATCGGTTCGATAAAATGCAAATCGCCATTTCGCATCGAAAGGGTGCGAAACAACCCGATTACTTGTGTTACGTGTGTGGAAGATTTACACCCGAACTTCAAAGAAAAAATATATGAAATTACAAAATCAGTGTATTATTTACACTTTGGCTGTCGTGTTTATGATCAGGAAAAACCATGGCTCACCAGTGTTGTGTCACCAGTACAACGAACCTTAGATTGTGTTTGTATGGAAAATTCAAATCATTGTCATTCGCTATACCAATGTTGTAGAAAATACCAACAAACAATGTTAATCTCTGCATATTACTGCATGTTAATGCGTATTCCATTTTTAACTTGTTTTTACATCATATTAAGTATGCTTATAAAATATTGTAGTAATATAACCGGAGTAATAATGCAAAAATTAGTATGCTAAAGTTCCCGAATGTGTAATACATTTTACATTTTCGTGTACATCACAAATAAACGCAAATTCAAAGACTTATCTAGGTAATTACTTAAACTAGTCACTTATTACATGTGGTTAATATTATTGACTTAAATCTGTTAGGAATTCACGATATTTAGTAATTAAAAAAGATCTACATATATTTCACTTAGGCGTATCCTAAAGTAGAATAGTAAATGTTTTTTTCTTCTTTTTAAGACAATAAATGCATTAACGTCTAGAACAACATTTATTTAAGTAATCATACATATTTAATTTAATATTACAGACAATTCCTGCTGACGAAATCCTCTTTTGGATTACCTACACATGAGATATGTGCCCGTTTCTTACACTTCTGACACTGAGTCTAATCAGTTGAACTCGTGGACCATACACCTCCACAGTACGGTATAGAATGTCCCCATTAATGTGTTGGAAAATGCAAGTTAATGGATACAGACAAAAAACTGTGTACATTTTATATACAGCAGCAATTCGGAATATTCTACATTATGACAATGCTCGTATTCCACATTAGGGACATAGGTCGTATTCCACATTAGGTCATATTGTTTTCAAGCTGTTTCGTGATCAAAATCTACGTCCGATACTTCAGTATTTCACAGTAGAAACGTATTCCAGATTCGGAGACTTTACCGAATAGAATTTTGTTTATTTTAAATACTAAGTATGTTATTATCTTTTGAACCTTGCATGATGGATACTTTTTATAATGATTTTCGAAATCAGCGTGATCGTTTCTTTTGAAATCACCTACTTTCATCCTGGAGATTTTTTGTTCCCTAGTGTTATTGGTGATAAAATAGTGCAATGTTTTACTACGATCTTTTGAAAGTATTGGATTGACGACATCAAGACGACGGTAAATCCGTGAAATGAAATATTTTTCACAGTATTCTGGTGCATAAGATAACAACAATTTTATTTAATAGCAATGTG
>BLKR01000147.1:600000-788705 GCA_011170035.1 Teleogryllus occipitalis
AACTAGAAACATTAGTACAGCGTTCTTTTTTGCTCAGTTTTAATTTTTAAGAGTGTATTGTTAATTTGTACGCTGTCACAGAGAAATAAGAGAGATGACCAAATATTATCAGAGTGGCTTTACTATTTTCTGTCAGTAGTGTGAAGTTACAAACCTTAATACGGAAAAAAATAATTTAATATAAAAATGGGAATAGTCAGAGAAATTTGTTCCAGAAAATGAGTGACCACCCTGTGTCGGTTATCTGGCTAAGTTAGCTCAGCCCGCATTGCCGGTGACTATGTCTGGGAGATCCTAGTTTTCCAGTTCAGACGGTGTCAAATTTTGTATCCTAACTACATAGCTCGGTCGAATTCAAGCGCTGTCTGGAGGAGAATTTAAGCTCCCGGCTGCTCTATCGGTAGTTTTCCGTCGTTACTCCGACCAATATCAGGTGAATGCCGGAGTGGTACCGTAACATACAGGTCACACAACGCGGGCTATTATTCCTTGTTCTTCGTTGTATTCTCTCTCTTTTCGTACTTTTACACTTACATGCACTAGAAAACCCACACATGTCGGGAGGCCAGTGCTTCTCCAGGTTTGTGTTGTATCCTGTTTGGGGAGATACCGTGAGGGGGAAATTGTCACCAGACCGCCATGCAGGTCGGCGCCGGATGTCACCTTTCAGTGGGATTGAAATACCGCCGACGACGGGAAAAATAGCATTCTCTGTTCCCACGGGACTAATGACCACAGCAGTTGATTTGGCCGGGAATAATCAATCCATCAATCAGCTAACGAGCTGCTTCGTCCGAAGGAAAAGGAATAATGTGTTAGTAAAGCTGGCCAACAAGGAAGTGAAGTTTCTCACAAGGTACGTCCCTGAGTGGTTTATAATGAAGTCTTTTCGAAAACGCTAAATATTTGTATTTTTAAAACAACGTAAAAGGTAAAGAAGCACTGTAAGAAAATCATGTATGCACTTGTTCGTGGATAAAGAAAAATAGTGCAACTTCCCCGCGTCGAAATGGACAGATGGACAGACATCATGCATCACCGTGCAATTCATGAATTATTTAACAAATCGGAATACTTGAAGTACTTTGTTCTTTCTCCAATCCTGCATCCTTTGCCTTCAAGCGTTCGTCTCTGTCGTCCACCGAACGTGTTGAGGACACGGCCGCGTGTTCGCTGGCGGCGTCTGAGAACGCAGCGCCAGACAGCGGCGTGGGCCTGTGAGAGGAAGGGTCGGGGCATGCCCCGTGCGACAACTGCATCGCAACCACGCTCAATGCACTTTGATGGATACGCCCGGACGCGCCTCTCTGACAGCAGTACCGGTAGCAGTTCCTGCCCGCTGTCCGCTCCAGCCCCAACGACTCATTCTAATCACCTGGAACCAGAAAAACAACCGAAGAGGGAGGACTCGTACGCACTATTCGCATCATGACGTCACTATGCACCAGGGACGCGCGGCGGGCGTCATTATAATTAAATTCCCATCAAGCAAGCGCACTCGGAGGAAACGGCAGGCCGCGCATACGCCAACAAAGCGGAGGGGCTTCATTTAAATACATCGGCTCGCTCCCGCGCCGGCGTTTTTTCGATCGCGCGCGTGTGAATCGGAAGGGAGGGCCGGGAGGGGCTGCGCCCCGCCCCGCCCCGCCCCCGCCGCGAGACGTGCGTCGCCTCGGCGAGCGACGGGCGCGCACGCGTGGATTCGCACGCGGCGGTCGACATCAGGCGTGTTAATTAATAATCGAGACACCTCCTCCTGCCCCAAAAAAGTCCGTAAAATTGCAGTACAGGCTGGGACAAACATGCAATTTGTACGTCATCTTATGCGGCAGAAGAAGCAATAACTAGAGTGCTTGTTTTTCTTTCTTTCTTTCTTTATTTATTTATTTACTTATTTATTTATTATTCTTGAACGGTGAGTACTGCAGGTTTAACCAGCTGAGGGTTTCGAAGATGTTTCGAATTATTTCTTTCAGCTTTTCCGGTTACTTCCCACTTCCATGAACGTCTGAACAGTTCATGTAGCGGGTATTTCTAGAAGCTCTTATTATGACGTCGGAAGTGGGGTGAAGATGGTGTGGCAAGCGTTATTCTTCAACCCGATATTTTTTACCCAATATTTACTGTTGAGAAAGTCTATAATTAGTGGTATTCCTTTGGAAAGAAGGCGGAGTCGGCCTTAGGACCGCCCTGAATGGACGGATAAAAATCCTCAGCTGTACTGAGATTGGAACCCGGGTCCCTCAGGCTACTTAGTACTTGTTAACTTGTATACGTAAATAAGCAAAATTTTACCCACAGCCCATTGTATATTTAACCAACAAATAAAGAGATTCCGTTGACTGGGCCTGTCATAGTAGGCGCGAAGGTGCGGTGCGCTCTGCAGACAGCGGGCAGATTCAAAACAAAACTCTAGGGGAGGCAGGCGCTGCTGCATTGTGCGGCGCCGGAGGAGGTGGAGCGGGCGGCGGGCGATAAGGTCCAGCGGAGGGGGCGGGGCGGGGCGGGAACGGACCCTCCCTCCCCCAGCGGAGCTTAATATCCGCCCAGGGATGAGATGGCGGCCGTGCGCGCGCTCGCCCGCGGACTTTTCTATATAAAGATCGGGCGTTTGCCGATACTTCTCGCCCGCGACTCGGGCGGCGGGCGCCGCGCCGCGCCGGGCGGCAGTAAATCAACGTCGATAAAGAAGACAATGAAAACATTTCAAACAAATTGATTCAGCGGATTTGTTGTGACGTGCGCGGCGGCGCGGGAGCGGGCGAGCGCTTGGCGGCGGCGGCGGCGGCGGCGGCGGCGGCGGCGGCGACGCCGCAAACAGCGACGCGCGCGGTGGGCACTTCCATTGATTGCGCGGCGCCCCCGTGGCCGGCCTTATTGGATTCTTGCGAGCGCGCGGGCGGGCGGATGGAGTCGTCTTGGAGTGGGCGCGGTGCCCCGCGAGGCGCTGGCGATCATCGTGGCCCTTGGAAGCCAGGCGCGTTGTTTTGGCACGCTACACACAGTGCGATTCACGAATGGCGGCGTTGTACGCAAATGGGCCGATGTGACAAAATTTCGTGAGTGACTGCAATTTTACGATATATTTTTTTCTTCAAAATATTCGAATCTGAAGGAGCAGGTTTTTAAATCTAAGCAGGCTAAAAACTACTATAATACAAAAAGATCTAACTCTCCGCCCACTTCTTTCTTTTCTTTAATTCTTCTCCTTTCATTTCTTAAGATGTTTTTAAATTATGTAACTCTGTTAATTCTATTTTTTATATTTTTCTTGTGTCAGAAAACTGATGATGATGGCTAAGCCATGGAAAGCTGCTCTTATTGAAATAAATAGTATTGTTCACAATGACAACGCCTTCAATCATTTCAATTATGTAAATGTCAACTACAACTCACCACCAAACCAATATTACATTGCCTTACCAAATAATTTCCATGTATCAGAAACATTATGCGGAATTAAAATTGGATGTGGAACTATTTGCAATACTTTCTCTTTCCTCGGAGGAAAATATGCAAATGGATAATATGAGAATATGTTACACATCATCAAAATTTCCAACGTTCATATCTATTCACTAACAGCCATACAATCTTCGACAGTTATATATTTTTTTCTTATTATTAATAACTAATTTAAGAGTAAATTTTCTTTGAATTTCACTCTTTTATTCTTTTTTTTTAACGGGAAGATCCCTTGAGAGTCTTTCTTCCGACTGAGAGTACTAAACCTGATTCTCATGCGTTGAGGTTTTAGTGAGACGGGTGGCTTCTTCCCGACAAATTTCCTGATCCTGTCAGCGTTTCTCAAAACTCGACCCGTCGTATCTGCGTTTCGTGCTTGTCGTTTCCCGAACTTCCGGTTTCAGTGTCCCGGCATTACCAGAAATACAGTTTTAATCCCCATGTCGGATCCTGCCTTTACAGTTGGGCGACAATCGTGTCGTTCGTTTTTCGAGAGGAGAATCCCGTTAACACGTCTGAAGGCGGCGACGGCGCCTACTAATGACCAGGGTCGCTGGGGGCCGCGTGGCCGGCCTGCTCGGACCAAGTTGTCGTTGCGTTGGACGCCCAATTCCGGGAAAGTACACGTCAACTGAAGTACATAACCCCCGTTTCCCCCAAACCTGACTGTACCATATATATTCCATCACTGAAACAATACGATATTCGACATTGAATATTGTGTAATCTATCGATGAGTTTTACTTTTAAATTTTTTTGTGGTAAAATTTCTAATTCTGCATTAATGACAGATTTCCGGTATAATCGATTCGTTACGGAAATGAATGATGATGTGTTCGTCCAGGTTACGAAAAAAAATTATGGTAGACATTTTTCTTTTTAATAAAATTTCTGATAATTAATTATTATTCTTTGGTGTAAAATTTGGAAATTTTTTGAACTTGACTGAGAAAAAATACTCAGAATAAAAAAGATACTAACTTTTAAATAAAACAAAATTAATAGTTATAAATCAAAACATTGTAATATTTTTATTACATTCGTTATGGCAAAGAAACATTATTGTTACCTCGCTATTGTAATATGCTAAAAACGTGATGCAATTATTGTTACAATGACGTCATTAATACAATCTCGGCATAACCTTCAAGATTCATGTATTATTTATATAAATATACTGAAAGTTTTAATTTCGATGTAGATAAATTCGATCCAAAAAAATGTGAGTGCAACGTTGTTCCCAGACACCTCATTTTTATTCCTTTGTAATCTTTAATTTTAGGGTATTTAAATGTACGTAATGTGTGCGATTTCTCTGCGATTCCTTCTACGAAAACACCGGCTTGAAAGAAAAGGAACGTCGGGCACCACGAATTGAATTCGGATTTCGCGAATTATTTTGGACGAATCCCGAAAGTGACAATTTGGGTTGGGTGCCATTACGGGAGGGTTTGCGTGGCGAACACGCCCGTGTGCCCGGGCCGGGCTGGCAAGGAATGTCCTGGGCAGTGGCCTGGGCTTCCAGATAGCCGTATCGGCGCGACGCGACGCGGCTCGCCGCCTCCGCCCTCCCGCCCGGGCCGCCGTCCCGCCCCGCCGCGCCGCGCCGCGCCGCGCCGCGCCTCGCGCCGCTGCCGTTACAGATAACTCGCGGCCAGCGCCGCGTCACTCGTCTCCATACGTAATGTATTCAGCTACATTGAAATGCACTTAGTCCGTAATTCCATTGAACGCGGAGACAGAAACAACCCGATAAAAGCTTGTGGAGGCGCGGAGGTGTTCTTTTTTTGTGTCGAGTTATTTTCTATTTTGATTATGAAGACCTCGTGAAGGGCGGGGCACCGCCGGGTCGCCGAGGGTCATTCCGACCAGACAGAGCTCCCTGCAAGCGCTGTAGTTAGAAGTGTGGAGATGTTCATTCTGTTTGGTGGAAAGACCTTTCCTGGGAATTTAGACTAAAGATCTAAGGTTTGCACATTGGTCTGTTTACTTGCCATAGAATAAGCCAATATTGCATATCGTTTTTCATTTGTTTGGTGGAATGATTGTTTGTCCCTCATTCTCTTAATCTGGAAAAGACGTGCATGCATTTTTCATGCTACTTACTATTTTTTTTCCTGGGGGTTCTTGCATGCCGCCCAAAGAACTGCGTGTTTCGTTTCCGTTTTGCGAAACTGCCCGGGGAGCGCGGAGAAAAGGCGTGTTCACGCTCGGCTCCTTCACACCCTCTGTTGATCCTCCCCCGGGCGCGCATTGTCGCTGGCAATATCCATGCCATCGGCGTCTCCACAGTGGGCTAACTTACATCCCGAAAGAGCTTCTATTTCCTGCGACACGCGCCCCCGCCGTGCGGGGCGCCTCGTGCGTGTTTGCAGCGGCGTTTCCGCGGCTCCTCCCCGAGCGAGGGGCGCCGCGCGCGCGCAGCTCTTCGTTTGTCTAGTAAGCGATCATCGTGATTAGGTCTGTTCGCCTTCGGTTGTGAACGGTTAGCGGTTCGGACTGTTATACCCAAGTTCGCGGGTGTATTGTATGTGAATGCCAATTCGCGGTTCGAACCTGATCGAAGACGCGGATTTTAACGTGTGAAAAAAAAACTCTTCTTATCCTTCGGAGGGGAAGTAAAGTCAGCTGTCCCATGTTGTAGATTTACTGCTGGTAAAACATCCTGAAGCGTAAAATAAGCCTCTGAAATAAATTCAAATTGCCCGTTTTGTCGTCTAAGAGATACGTTCCTTCTCTGTTGGATGGTGAACGAAGCGAAACGAAATTTGTGTGCCCAGATAGAAGAGCTGGCCTGACGGCCTGAGTCTCGCGTAAAATATTGTATCATTGAATTTTTAAAAAAATGTTGTTTTTTTGTGCGTAGTTGTAATATATCGACTTTCCGGTACCAAGCACTCGGAACAAGACGCCACTCTTTAACGGACGCTGTCGGTTAAGGATTTAGCTGAGCACGGTCTGTTAAGAACAATCGAAACAGAAGAGTTGTAACTAAAAATGGCACATGCATTCTCCTACTCCAAGAAAAAATATAACTCGTTCATACGATTTTTTTTGTTCTTGGAAGAAGATATTACAAACAGTATTAAATGACACACGTCCGACACAACTACCGATAGAGTTGGTTCGTTATTTCTTAACGACGTTAGTAACTATTTTCATTATTACCTAGTGAATTTCAATTTAAAGTATCATCTGTGGTATATTTTGTCAAATCTTAGCATTTACTTGTTTGCTTTTTCATTATTTAGATTGTGTCAAATTTTTAGATTATTTCGGCTCTCGCGTATTCGATGCGAAGTTGAACACATTTGTATTCACCGCGAAGGTGTTATTTATGTTATTTTTATAATCCCCCTGAAATAATTTCGAACCTCTAAACAATTCCACCGTCTCACGATGGCAGTTTGTGTGCGTGGCATTCGATACCGCTGCAGCCTCCGCCGCTTGAAGCGCCACCACGCCTGCACTGCGGCTTTTGCATACGAATTATATATCCTACTGGTTCGCGCAGTTGGTCCCCCTGAGAGGAAATTACGGACGTCGTCTGAGCTTGACCCCTCCATCACCCTCGCGGGCACGCCCGACCCCCCTGCGTGTCCCCCTCGGCGGCGTTGGCGCTTCGGAGGCAGGGGGGTCCCTCCCGCCCTCACCCGTCCTCACTCATCCTCACCCATCTCGCTCGTCCTCACCCGCACTCTCCTTCGCTTCGCTCCCCGCAGGCGCGATCCTCACCCCGCCCTCGCACCCGCGTCCTCCTCACCCGCCCGCTCCATGTGGATTACAAGCGCGGTCGAGGCCCACACAAATCCCGCCGCCGCCCTCCGCCGCCCCCCAAAGGCCATTCCATCTCTGAAAACGACATTTAATAGCCATCCTCGCTTTATCTGGGAGCCCCCATGCAAACAGCCCGCCTGCTTTGGGAGAGCGCGGGGGGCTGGGAGAACAGGGGTGGAGGAGAATCGCTGATGGACCCTGCGCGCGGGCGCAGCTTCCGACGCCGTGCCAACAGAAGGTGTTTCTGCGCACGAGCGCCGTCATTTGCTCGTTTCGTCAACTTCTTTATCGTTGACGAAACGATGGAAAGATTTTATCCCTAGGGTAATGTGCCGCTGCATTACGGATTAACTTACTGTTTTGCACATGTAGCGGTCATACATCGCATAATCTAGAAGTATTTCATCGCTCGCCGAAAATCCATTAAATCGCAACGGAATCATAAATGCTGTTTACATGTTTTACAATATATATGTTTAACATCAAGGGGGAAACACTTGGATCTACCATACAGCCGGAAGTGGTAGATTAATCCATGTGAACTTCCCAATGTGCCGTGTGTGAATGGAATTTCGGTGGAAAGAGACCAGATTTCTTCCCCGGAAAGGAATGCAGTCCCTTTATTTGGACGAGAAGTAAGAAAAAACAGCCGACGAGCGGCGAAATGCCTTAGCGGGGTCAAGCGCGGAGGTGGGCGTGGAGGGTGTGCGCGCGGCGTCGCGGCGCGTCGCGACGCGGCGCCGGGGCCTGGGCCGGGGCCGCGCGCCCGCCGACCCAAGATTGCTTCGCTGGCGTTGCGCTCGCCGGGGATAAAGATTGGTTCCCGGAGGAAATCCCGGAGAAACGAAGTGGGAGCCGCGTCTACTGCCTACCTGTCACCCGGAATTAAATGATGGCGGCTGGAGGAAGAGGCTGGTGCAATTGGACAGCGACGGCGGCGGCGCGGCGCGGAGCGCAGGGCGGGATGAGGAAGAGAGGACGAGGAAGAGGTTGGAAGCGGCGGGGGCGGCGTCGGCGGCGTCGCGACGGCGGAGCGCTGGGAGAAGGAAGAGGCGCGGCCGAGAGCGGAGGCGCCGGCGGCGGCGGCGGCGGCATATCGCAACTCAGCATTACGTCGGACAGCGCGGCCCCGGCGTGGCGCGGCACAGGGCGGCGCCGTCTCCAGGCAACCGCCGACCACATCGCCCTCCCGCCCCCGCACCGCCCGCCGCGCCGCCCCGGCGACAGTCCCTTCTCGTACCTGCGCTGCCGGCCGGCGCTGCCTCCACCCTTCACAGTTGCACAGTAGTTACCACCAGAGAGCAGCTTCAAACCGCGCTTCTCTTGCCCGCACATTTCCTCCGGACGTGTTCGTCGTTTCTTTTTGCTTTTTCGTTACACACAAAAGTGCATACATTTCTAACTTAATTTCGCGAAATTTACAGTTAATTCTAGGGGTTCTAACGCGTATGTAAAAAAAAAAAAAACGTTTTAGAAAGTACTCTATTCGTGTCCAAAACCGTGTTTCGTTGTGAATTTTACCGGTGAACCTACATCGCTGGAGGGCGGCGCGTGGATAAGTCTCAGCTGTGCAGTTTTCCGCAGCCCTCCACCTCGGCCGCGAGGAAAGCTCCTGGCTGCGCGACAGGCGACATTCATTCCAGGAAAAGCCCCGCTGTGGCTCAGCTATATATCAACGGAATTTCAACAACGAATTAAAAACATTAAAATTCATTTTTAATAAAAATCCAGGGGGGGTGGCGGTGAGCTGCGACGCGGGCGAGTAGATAGCGTGCGGTAGAGGGTTGTGGAGGCTGACGCGGGTATGAAGAAACGAAGGCGAGTCCTCATGTGATTGATGCTGCCGCTCGCTCCACCCCTCCGCGGGGGGCGCGCGTCTCGCCGCCACCCGCGCTGACTCCCTTCGCTTGATCCGGGGGCTTAAGTTGCACGAGTCATTAAGCAGACGTCTTGCTAATCCCCCTACGGTCCAGTCAACGCTGCGCGCCGGAGCCTTTTAGGCTGATATGATACCCTCGCTGGCGGCCGACCTCGCTCCACCCTCTCAACCCTCCCTCCCTGCTCAACCCCGCCCCCCCCCCCCCCCGCTGCCACGCCCCTCACGCGACCTGCGCCAAGGATAAAACTTGTGCTTTAAATCCAATTTATAACATTTTAAAATCTGCAAACAGAAGAGAGAGAATATGCGCCGTGTTCCCTCCGACCCTTCGCTGCCCTTCTCGTCCCCACCCCCTCGCCTACAGCCACTCCGTATGCTGGCGAAATGCCGACTGTAATTTATTTTGCGTTAAGATGTTTTCGATGTTGCCCGTTAAATGAATTCTTCTTCTCTGACTAAGAAGTGGTTTCCAATGTGGTACTCACTGCGGCTTCCTCTCGTAATGACCGAGGCACTCCGTCTTCACGGCTCCCACGCGATCAGTGAGCTATCAAATTATGAGGGCGGGTTCCGTTTAGTTTCTTCGCTGGCGTGGAATGAAGGCCATTGCAATTCCCGTGCTACACAAAAGTTTCCATTAAATTTAGGCTTTTGCTTCTCGCTTCGAATTTTCGACACATTCTTAAGGGAATAAACAGCCCCGTTCGCGACGTGGTTGTTGGCCCGACCTCTTAGTTTTAATGTGGCGCGGGCGGCGGGGCGACCGTGCTCCTCTTTTGTTTAGAACAGCCTCCAGTATTTGTGAAACCTCCGGTGCCCCGGGCAAGACGAGGTGTGGGGCGCATATTTGTTCTGGAGGTTCACTCTAAAGTCTCTCTCCTGTTGAGCCCCAAGAAGTAAACATCACCAAAATGTTGATGTTTGCGTTCCATTTGTAGGGTGTATAAATCAGCATACACCAATGCTGAATAGGATATAAATATTCCGTGTCATGGAGACCCTTGGTATATGCTATTTCTGTCAAAAAAATACGCTTTTGTCAATGTATTTTGAAATCATTACTTTCATTACTGTTAATCTCAAGATTGTAATTGAGTATATTGTTAAAAAACTTTCTCGAGTTTCGAAAGAGTAGACAAACATAGAAAAGATCTTTAGCAATAGTTAAGCTGTTAAGCATTAGTTTAACAGTGCCCACTCTACAAATAAAAATTGTTAGATTTTGTAAGCGTTATTTACGTTTGATTTACACGTGTTAATTTGACTATACCTCCTGAAATTACGAGATGCGAAATCCGAGGAAAGAAAAAGGAGATACCAGGATATTAAGATCATCTCAGGCGAGGAATAGTCTGCTCTATGAAGGTAGTACATAAGCGTTCGTGAGGTCCCAACACGATAAACACACAGTGATACCAAACATTATTTCATATTTTAACTTTTACAAAATTGTGATTTTGAATATTTTTCATCCTCGAACAAACAAAAACATCCAAAACCTAAAAACATCGACCCCAATTCAATACATTGATGTTTAAAACATCGATATTTTTTATAGGAACATTGTTTTGAAAACATCGGCATCGATCTGTAACTCGAACACAAAAAGATATGTATCAGAAGATGGTATAAATTAATCCTGGGACAACAACAGTTCTCCCGCAGCCCGGCGCCTATGGCGCTGGCGTTCCGCAGGGCGCCGTAGAATTACATAGAGCGCGCTGGTCTGGCTAGCGCTGTTTGACGTGTTAATGGAATGAGGCGGCGGCGGCGGCGGCGCCCGCGGCTGCCGCGGTGGCGTGGGCGGGGCCGCCTCGTGCGTACCGCCGACCGCCGCGACTGCGTGCGCTTTGAGTGCGTGGCTGTCGGCGCCCCGAGGCGGCGTCAGCGCCGGTGCCTTGTGACCCCGCCGCCACAAAGAGGATTATTTCCAATATAGACTCGTCAAGATATTGTGTTGCGAGCGACAGTGGCGCCGTTGAGCGGCCGGCGCCGTTGTCTCAAATGCGCTGCGTAAACAAACAGCAGCGCGCGGCTCGAGCCTCGGGCGGAGTGCACAAAGGACGCCTCACGCCCGCCCGCGCCCGCGCCCGCCCGTCGCCCCGGGCCCTGCGCCCTCGCCCACGCCCACGCCCGTGCCGCTGCCTTCGCCCCAAAGCGTATACTCGCCGACAGACACGGTGTAGCGCGGAGAAGCGGAGATGTATCACGCTGCCCAGAGCGAAGGCGAGATGATGCGCGGGTTTTTAGTCTTGGCTCAACTCTAACTCAGACATGTTGTACGTAGACATATTTGTTGGAAGATCGTGCGAATCAACAACACCATCATGCAGTATCCATTACTGGCCTACTCTCATTATACCAGTGACAAGTCCAAGAAACTGTAAGACGTTTTCATAGCAAAACATTCCCTAAGGATAAATAATATTAGTAACATATATTAGTTATATAAAAAATAATAATTCAATTTGTACATAAGATATCTAACTGGCAATATTTCTTCTAAATTATTTTGCATAGTACGTGACGTAAAAAGAGGAGGGAAATAGAATGATTTATCACGTGTGAAATTCATTCAGAAAGGAGTTTTCAAAGTAATATGATACCATATTGAATTCTCTTATGAAATTGGATTATTTGCTATAGAAAAAATACTGTAGATAATTTATTAATTTATTTTGAACATTTTAGTTACCAACCATATTATTTTTGGTGCTCTCTCGTCTAATATGTGCAAAGGAAAAATGTTGGTTAAAACCTGAATGTAATATGGTACCGAAAGTTAACTGCAGAATCAAATTGACGAGTTTGCATCGTGGATGCGCTTGCTACCCGAATGCAAAGAAAAAGTCACCAGAAGAAAGAAGCAAATGAATAAACATTATTTAGTATTAAGAAAGTAGTACTGTACGTAACAAGGCCGCGAAACAGGTATTCACAAACGAGTAGAGTTTCCGAAGAGACGAGTGCAGGAATCCGCGCCCGTGTTGGGTATAAAATAGTTATTTTCATATGAAGTGTGTAAAGTTTCCGTTTTTTTCACGGTCGAGATTGATATTTTGAGACCGTAGGTCGAGGCAAAGAAATTAATCTTGACCGTGAAAGAAACAGAAACTTCACACCCGAAACATGAACAACATTTTTTCTATAACTGCATAAAAGTATAATACAAAAGGTTTTGTAAACTTGTATTGAAAAAAGAAGCCTTATACCCCGGACAATATACAAATGCATTTCATTGGGCCATGATTAGAGAAGAGTATTCTAAAACCATGCAAAACAAAAATACTTTTTCACGGTAACAAGATAGTTGTCTTGGCAACAATCTTTTTTTAATAGATGTTAAAAAATGACGTACATCACGTACGACTAGCGATGCACAGGAGTTGCCTTTTTATGCAGTAGTAGAAAAAAAGTATTTTTTGTTCGAGTGAGTTACGCCAAAGAGCTATCTCTCTCGTGTCCTAAGCCCGTGGCGATGGTGTAGCGGTTAGCGTATTGAACTACTATACCCAAGTTCGCGGGTTCAAACCCGATCGAAGCCGTGGATACCTTCGGAGGGGAAGTAAAGCCGGCTGTCCATGTTAGTAGATTTACTGCATGTAAAAGATCCTCAAGCCTAAATGATGCCTCTGAGCTAAATTCAAACCGCCTGTTTCGTCGCCCAAGTAATACCTTCTTTCTCTTGTTGAAAGGAGTGTAACGAAATTTGCGTGGTCAGACGGAAGAGCAGGCCTCATGGCCTGAGTCTCGCCGCGTAAAATAAGGCACATTCAATTCCATTCCATAAGCCCTTCCATAAGCCCCGCATGGGCCGCGCGCCGTCGCGGAATGGCGGGCGACCACTGTAGGCGAGCGGCGCGTTTCCATCCATTTTCCGGCGAAGAGCCTCTGATTGGCGCTCGCTGATAGGTGAAATTCATCAGGGCGCCCACGGCCCTATGCGTTGGAGCTCCCTACGCCATTTTCACCACGCCCCTTCCTCCGCCCTCGCGCGCGCGGGCCCTTTCCCAAGGCGGCCGCCTTCTGGAAAATCAGGGTTTTTTCCTTTACTGTGGGTAAAAATAAGGGAATGTGTAGAAGAATCATTGGAAGTTGGGGAACATTTTGAAACCGTTTTGCAACTAGATTTTTTCCTTTAAAAAAATAATCCCCTAAACAATGGTGACTCAATTTTTAGTTTTTGTTGAGATTTTTTAATATGTACACGTTGAAATCAGGGAGCTGACGAATTAGTACTGGGCTTGCGTCAGTACTTTTTTATTAGTGAAAAACTTCACAAACATCTTATCAGTGAAAAACAAAAAAAGAAGTTGTGCTAGAAAAGGAAACATATTTTCTTTACTCTGAAAAAAAATGGGTGAATCTGTAGATGAATCGTTAGAAGTAGGGGAAAACTTTGAGTCAGTTATATAACTAAATTTTTCCGTGAATAAAATTATTCCACCAAATAATAGTGACACAACTTTTATTAGTTGAAATTATTTTGATATGTACTTCACAGTGAAATCAGAGAGCTGACAAATTAATATCTGACTTGCTTCAGTACTTTAAAAAAATAGTGTGAAATACTTTACGAATCTTGTAACAGTAAAAAAAATGCACTGGAAAACCCAGAAAAAGTCAGAGATTTGTTTTTTCAGGAAAAGAGTGGCCACCATGTTTGTCCCACCACATCCACCCAACGCACAACTCACCACTCCCTCTGAGCGTCGACGGAGCACACAATGGTTGGCGCTCCTGTCCACAAGAAGGGACCTGTCTCCCCGCCCTGCCGCCTCTCACCCTACCCCGCCCCGCCCGCCGAGAGTAAGCGCCGCGAAGTTTCATGTCTGCATTTCGCCGGTGAGGTGCTGTCGCACTATTTTAAATACGACTGTGATGTGTACACGCGCATTCTTTTTAAAAGTGAGAAATTGTAACAAATGCCGGTACACGCCCCGGCCTCCTGCGACAAGAGCGCGCACTCGTTAAAATAGATTTAGCGCCATATGTACACAGGTGGCCGTGATGCACGAGGCCCGCTTCCACGCATCTCGTCGACGACCCGCGCCTTCTTTATTTTTATAAATATAATTTTAACTGGAGTAAATTTGCGGGGATGTATCTCAATTTATTGTTCAACACTTCTCCCGCTCGTAAAGTTCGCGTTTCGACGACAACTTCGGGGTGAAATCCCGCCCGCCGTCAAATGTTTATGTAGGCATAGCGCCAAGCCGTCTGCGTGGTTCACTTTTTTCCCTCCGCGCCCGTCCCGCCCCGATAAAGTATTGCAGCGCTCTCCGAGCACGAACCGCGCGTACGTAAAGATGTCCCACGTATTTTTCTCGCGGCCATTGATAGAAATAGCGCGATAAACTGGGGAGTCTTAGGGTAGAGCCCGCCGCGGTCAGGCGCGTGTTGCAGTCAGAGCTAAGTCAACATGATTCCCCTCCCACGACGCGAAAAGGCACATCGGCACATTGTCACCAACGTCTGCCAATTTCTGCCTCCGCGGGATGACGTGGCGCTGAAAGCACTTTTTCAGAGTTCGGGATGTAGGGAAACGATAGAATTTGGAAAAAGTTTCTGTCTCTAAATGCCAAAAGGGAATAGTGGGGGGAAAAACCTGGGTTGTTTTTCTTGAAATATTGGAAAATGATCGAATTTTTTTTCGAAGTTTCGAATAAAATCCAAATGTACAAAAATTTCTGTTCGAAGTTTTTGAATTGCTATTGGCTCCTTTCTCTAGTAGTGGATAGTTATTTAATTTAATATATTTTTATTATATGAACAAATTTCGAAGACCAATTTGCTGTTATTGCGTAAAATATTTTAAAATGTGGCAAATGGTCATTGTGTAGAATGAAATGCAAGAGAGGATTTCCACGTGCTCTTTAACATTGGCACATCCGCTTGCAAGTCCTGAATCACCAAGCGTGCAGTTTGCTCATGGAGGAATTCGTCAGTTGTGAAAGCGAGCGGAACTAATGAGAGGAATTTTAAAATTTCCTGCTTCGGCCATCGTCTGGAGGTCTATTTGCACAGCCTGCTCGTCTTCCGTTCCGTCGCTACGGATTGCGAGAGTTCCAAGAATCTCTGCCATGTACCTGTGTGCACACGTCCGTAGATTTAAGGAAGGCATGGAATTTCTTGCGGAGTCCTTGTTTATTTTTATTATCAAATCATGTGGCAAGCGGCGACAAATCTGCGAGAGAGGGTGCAGGTACTCGAGCATTGCTTCCACCTATGCACCATCTCTACCTAACATTCGCGTTTCCTGTGTGCACGCATTAAAATATATCAGATAACACTTAAAAAATCCGTAGTAAGTTTTCCATCTATCCAGTTCAACATGCCAGCTCAATACCCGCTCATCATGCATTGAACTTTCGATGTCTGAGGTTTCATCCATGGATCGGGGTTTCTACTGCTGCTCCGTACAACTTGGGGAGTGACATAAATAATGTAAAATGAAAATAATAGAAAATAATTTCGGAGGCCCAGGCAACTGGAGGCCTGTGGGTCGTCCCCGGATTCAGCGTCGGTCGCTGGCGGGCGGTGATGGATCGAGGTTTCTACTAGAGCCCCGAACAACTTGGGGAGTGACATAAATAATATAAAATAGTATAAAATGAAAATAATAGAAAATAATTTCGGAGGCCAGGGCGACTGGAGGCCTGTGGGTCGTCGGTCGCTGGCGGTCGGTCGGTAGCGCGGCCAGCCATCGAGTGCGGGCCGGGCGAACCAGCGCCACTGCACTTGGCAAGCGAACGGCTGCCGGAAAGCCATAAACAAACGTCAATGGGGTGTGATGGAAGCGTGGCGAGGCGGGGAGCGGGAAGAAAAGGAGCTGAGGGTCAGTGTTCCTGCGCAACGGATGCGATGTGTGGCGCCGTGCGGTGGTATATCCTGGCAAACGCGAACCTCCTTTCGGTTGGACGCGTAATGGCCGTGGAATGGCGGGCGGCGCTTTAGGCTCGTTTACGACGGCGGCACGCCCCCGCAGCCGCCGCTGCTGCCTCCGCGCCAAGTGCTTCTGGCTTTTTGCCGGAAGAGACTCTTTCTGAATGGATGGCTATATTATTATGAGTCGTAATTACTCGGTACGTTACATTTAAATTTGATACTTCCAACAAAGCAGCGTTTTTGTCATGGAATTACTGCAGGGTTGACTAAGTACTTCAACTTCAACTTAAAATGACGCAATACAATGTGTATTAAATAGTTTATTTTACATTATTTCGTAATATATGTTTGTTCAAACAATGTTATAGGAATTTGAGATACTTGAGAATATGGTAGAATCGTTCTGCTTAATAATGTCTTGTCGATAGTACACCTCTCTTCATCTTACGAAATCGTTTCACATACTGAGCAGACGTTTCAGATCAATAGTCCATACGGTTCCTGTGAAAGCATTCCTCTCTAAGAATCGATTCTAGACGCTCTCCGTAATTATCCACGTGGCGTAGCCGTTGTGAGGCGTATCGTAGGGCGTTAGTCAGCTGAGTTATGGAAGACGATTCACATGCTCGACTACAATTCTCTTGTGCTAATATTTCGTCCGTAGGTACAACAGTCCTTACTTCAGTAGCACTTATAGCTACCAATCTGTCTCTTCGTTCATAGTGTTAAATTCTGACTTAAAATACTACAACAGTACTTCATAACTATTGCTTTCTTGTGTACTTATCTATGAAACAATTTTGTATCATTGGCCTGCGAGTTGTCATAATTATTTTTAGAAAGTTCTTGATTCTTTACGAGAATTAATTTGAAGTCAGAAAATATAACTGACGTTAAAAATTATAATTAAATAATAAACCGACATTATATGTTCCATAAAGTAGGTGATGGTCTGCCTCAGAGTTGCCCGTGGGCTTAAGCGCGTGAAATTATTATTGTTTATTTCTTTAACAAATTTGGGTCTCCAATGCAGCCAGAATGCGACCAAGCGGCAAGAGAGGGTGCAGGTACCAGAGCGTTGCTCCCACCCATGCACAACTCCGCATAACATTCACATTGTATATGTCTTGAAAAATTAAAAATATGTTTATGAAGATACCCTTTACAAGTTTCTTGTCTATCAAGCTCACAGACACAGTGTATGTGAGCGGGCATGTGATTTCGCCCTTGCGCGTAAAATGCAGAGCCTCAGGTCAGCAACCACCGCCTGCGTCATTTCTTCGCAGTGTGCTGTTCTCTCCCTCTTTCCTAGTTCACCCCGCCGCCGTCCGCCCCGCCACAGCGCTCGCGTTCTGGCGCGCGGCCCCCGCCCCCCCCCCCACCTCTACGAGCGCCCGCTCAAATTAAAAATTATTCCGGCATGTGTAAATTTAAAATGTCGCCGCGTGGAGAGATTTGTGTGCATGGGCGGCGGCGGCGGCGGCGCGGACTGCTAGGTCCTCGACCGCGTGACGTCATGAGCTTGCTCCTGGTCCACCGACGCGACGCGAAGCGACGCTGCGATCCGAATGCTCTTCTCGATGGTGGCGCGTGCTGCGACCCGGCTCCGACAGCCTTCTTCCGCGTAGGACTCAAGGCTTCGGATTTATTTGGCAGCATTGTTTTTGATTGTATACATTCCGCCAATAATCAGAAACATTATTTTATTCTTCGTTCTTTCTCCCAATTAAAAGTAATCTTTTTGTACGAGATTTTTACTAGGTGTACAATTATGTAATTGTACAAAGTGTGCATTGAGCATTAGCTATGTTTTATTCAGTACAATAACCTTGTATAAATTCGCAGTAATTTTAAAGAAGTACATACAAAGTAAGCAATCTAATTCCTGCGGCAGTTCAGTGACGTATCAAGATAATCGTAATTTACTTTATTATTAAATTTCTGAAAAAAATTGCCTGGTGTGATTGAATGATTTGTCGTACAATATTTCTATAGAGCACGCAGTTGGAAAGGTTGAGCACTGTCAATCTTAAGTTGACAAAGATGTCTTCAATCATTTGATCGTTTAAAAATGTCAATAAACCATCATCACCATACCCACAATTTGAGCACTGTTTGCGAGTGAACACGTTTCGCTTGTAGTTCTTCGTGAGGACGACCAGGCGCTCCTCAGTGCAACCAACTCCCATGAGCCGGTCGCCCTCGCGCCTCGATGTCCGCGGCGACGCGCGGCGTCCGTCATCTCCAATCCAGCGACACGCAGGGCGCGTGCGAGGGCATTGGCGGCGGCGCCGGCCCCCGCCCCCGCAGCCGAGGAAAACGCCGTCCTTGTCCCGCGTGAAGGCGGGATCTGTTCGTTGGCGCGCGCGCTTTTTCATTATATCCGCCGCCTGCCCCTCCCTCGCCGCTGTAGGAGAGCCATGAAACAAGCTCCGCTTCTCCACCCTCCCAAAGACGAGCCGCCCCCGACCCCGCCCCCGCCCAGACCCGTCAGCGTGTTTAAAACTCGGTGGGTGTGTAACCGACGGAGGCGGCGGCGGCAACGCGCCCGAGAAAAGAAGCCGAGCGGAGGAGGAAAAGAAGTGTGGGAGGAGAAGGAAGTTGCCGCCTCCTGCGGCTGCGCCGAGGGCTAAAATCTCGGGCATCACACACAATAACAAACGTCAGATTAACGTCTTGTATATATAATATGCTAATCCAGCCTGCGCGGCGCGGTGCACCGCTCCGCCTCCACTGTTGAACCGCTCCGTGCACCGCCTCCGACTTCCATCTCGCGCGGCGGTGTCGGCGGCCCGCCCGCCTTTATTCTTCCTTACTTCATAAGTCCTCCTGGGCGAAACTTTTAGAGGGAACGGATTTCCATTTCCCTTATTATAACCTCTTTTTCTGCCCCTCGGCGGTGCCCGCTCCGGCGCCTTTTCCTCCGCCATCTATTTTCGTTGTTTCCGCGGCGCGGCGTCGCGGCGCTGGGGCGTTCGCCGCCTCGCTGCAGTCAGCAAATCTTAATTAACCTCCGCGTCGCTATGGCAACGGGAGTTTTCTGCTTTCCTTGACGTGATTCCGTAATTACTGTCACGTGCGTCGGCGTTCTCGCCCCCGCTTTCGTGCGGATCAACGCGCTGCCTCCGCCGCGCGCTGTGCGGCTGTTCGCGCGTAAGCGAGCTCTGTCGCGGCTGATCGTAATCGTCCTCGCGCATGACTTTTGATTTGCGAACGATACGGTATTTAACGACGTTAGCGTACATGAAAACAAGGAAACTGTCCTTTATATTTTGACATAGAACTGAGAATATTTTTTAAATAAATTTTCGTGTTCTGAAAACTTTGCGATTCCTGTACGGTTGGTATTTTAATTATTATAATTATAAAGCAGATTCGCTTACGTTTGCGGTATTCGATATTTGTTTTTGTGCTCTCAAAATTCTTTGCTGGAATGGTCTTATGACTATAGAGAATTTAGCTGAATACGAAAAACGCATTCTATTGAATAATTTTAGTGACGTTCATGAATTTGTTCCTGCGCTCTCGTAAGTCTAAACTAATCAATAAGAGTAATTTCTAATCTTACAGGATACTTTCCTCAAAAGTTGTCTGAACAGCATCGTTAACTTGTGTATCTGGGTGTAATAAACAGGAAGATACCGAGTTGTGTTCATCATGCCTTGTAGAAACATTCAGTTGTACTTGATTATATAGCACAGAAGTGTATGAATACGTTAAGATCCCAAGTGCTTTCGTTGAGTGTTACACCCAATCTGCTTCGTATTGCGTCATACTGAGTTGTGGCCGCCATGCCCGGTAGCATTAGATTGTACTTGTTAATCTAGTACCGAAGTGCATGATACGTTATGAAAACATTAAGACTAAATGTGCTTTCCTGGAGTGTTTTACCCAATCTGCCTCGTATTGCGCGATACTAAGTTGTTGCCATCGTGCCCGGTAGCATTGAATTGTACTTGTTAATCTAGTACCGAAGTGCATGATACGTTATGAAAACATTAAGATCAGATACGTTATGAAAACATTAAGATCAAATGTGCTTTCCTGGAGTGTTTCACCCAAACTGCCTCGTATTGCGCGATACAACGTTGTGGCCATCGTGCCAGGTAGCATTGAATTGTACTTGTTAACATGGCACCGAAGTGTATGAACGCGTTATGATCAAACGCGCCCCCAGTCTGCTTGGCGGACGTGGGTCTTGGACCTGCCGTCTTGGGACGCTGGCGGCCCAGAGGCGGAGGTGCGCGCGGCGCGGCGCGGCTGTCCGGCGTGCGGGGCGGGGCGGAGTGGAGCGGGGCGGGGTGGGTTCGTGAGCGGCCAGCGCGCGCCGCCCGCGGCGGCCGCTGCGCCGTAACTCGCCTTTGATACCCGCCCGCCCCAGTGCGCGGGGGGCGGGGCGGGGCGGGGCAAAGGCTGGGAGCACCGGCGCCCGGGGCGCAAGAAGCGGTTTACGAGACGACGCAGCCCTTATTACGTCCGCGAGAGGTGGCTTGTGTGCGCTGCTTCGGTCGGTGCCTTGCCTTCTCCTGCATCTCATCCACTGCCCTCTGCACTATTGGTTTACTCTGCCCACGGTTTACTGCACTATTGGTAGGCTTGTATTGACAAGAAGTATGTGTTAGATGTGTGTGAACATTTTCACTCTCTCTTCTGGAATTATTCATTACGTAAGTTGCTTCTACTTTCACATTTTTTTTTGCAACCCTTCTTATTTCTCCATCGTTGTCTCTTCCGTAGCTCTTACAATATCTACCCCAAGCTCCGCCTCCATCAGCCCTCCAGACTCCTCCAGTCGTAGCGCAGAAACTTCATTAACAATCTGGAAGGAAGACCACAATTTGCTTGTTCCTTCCCCTCGGCGCTGCTTATGTTTCCTGCAGCGTGGGCACCCTCCGCTCCCTAGCGTCAGTCCGGCCGCCTGCGCGCGCCTCGCCTTATCCCGCGTCATCCGGTCAGACAAGGCAACACGTGTCCGTCCATTGGTGGAGGATTTCTGCCCCGGGCGGCGGTGCGTCTCCCGGGACGGAGGTGCCGCGAGCCGGGTGGGGCGGGGCGTGGCGGGGACGGGCGGTGGAAAGGCGCTGCCGGTCGCTGGTGCTGGAATGCGGCGACGTCTGCTGCGTTCCCGTCTGCCCTCGCTCGTTACAACGCCTTCCCCCTTCGTTAGCGAGCCGCCGTCGCCGCCGGAGGCCGAATATTCGTCTCGCATTCCTCGGATCACCCGATCTCCACCGAATAATGGAGCCGTCGGCCTGGGCGGGGCGGGGCGGGGAGAGGCGGGGCGAGACGCGTCGCGGCGCCGTGTGGACCGTTCAGCTCGCGTGCGTCGTTCCAGCGCCGTCGCCATCTCTGCCTCTCATGCAGCTCTCAGTCTTTTTGTGGACTATTTCTCGGAAAATGTGCCCCTGAAAAAGCTGGACGAGAAAATAACTTTTGTTAATATTTTTCGATTTAATTTCTCTGCGCCGGCGGAATAAAAGAAAAAAAAACATTCTCAGATTCTCCCTAGAACGGTGGAAATATAGAATGAAATATAGATTTGAGCTTATAGATTTTTTGGATTGGGATTTTGAGCTGATACATTTGATGGATTCCAGATTTGGGTCTGTGAGAAGCATTCTAAGATTTCTCCTAGAATAAATATATTGTATGTGTACATTGAAAAATATATTTGAGTTTCGCATAATTTTTTATACCAGACACCTTTCAGAATTCGTGACGAACTATATTGTTCTTTTTAAGGTACTTACAATATATGACTTCTAAAATCATAATATTTCATAATATTGCTGAGAATTATACTCACGCAATGGTGTGTCTGAAGTATGCAATAAATAATGAAATTAGGTGATGCATCACTTGACCTACGGAAGGGTTGAGATGCAGGCCCGTAGTGTCCCTTCTCTTGCAAGGCGATTATCTAAAATATTTTTCATACTCTTCATAAATATTAACGATCTGAAATTTGGGGCGCATTCGCCGCTTATCCATTGTTTCTACCCTAGAGCTTCGATAATTTCGACGCCATAATTATATTTTTACAGCGCGCTTCCCCTCCTATATGAATATATGAATGAATTTTTCTTCTCGTCTCAACGTTCCACGCAGCATTTGGCTTCCAGGCAAATTCGACCCGTCTACCTGTGGTAAGTCGCTGCTGGTGCGGTTTCGGCCGCAGTTGTGGTGGTCGAGTTAAAACCGGTTCTTTCCCCAAGTATTGCCTCCCATAAGTTCTAAAAGCGATATTTTGCAGTTCCTTGCCATTTTCATATAAATTGGTTGGGCAGTGGCCTCATGAAACACACACGGACATGCCGCACTTTCTAGAGTGAAGATCTCGTAACGATGTAACGACAATACAACCCGCTAACTGGAAAGCAACCAACACCCCGAGTCCACGAATGTTGGAGTTGTATTTTAAGGTGAAGTGAAAAGAAGATGGAACACACTTCCTACGGAACGCATCCACTAAATCAACTTCACAAATTAAAAAAGAATTGCAAAGTATTCTCCGGCTGAAAACCTAACGGTTGGATCGCGGCGTATGCTGCCCCGCCTGGCCAGTAACCTGCGAGGGGTTGGGCGGGGCGGGGCGGCGCCAGGCGGTCAGCAGCGGCGGCGGCGGCGGCGGCGAAGGTCCGTGCGACGACGCACCATTAATCTCAGGCGAAGCGGGTGACGCAGCGCTCTAGCGGCCAGCGGCCCAGGCCGCGCTCACCGCTCACCACTCAGCGCTCAGTCATCGCGCACGCGTCCTCAACCGCCTTATACACTGGCTGGCGGACCGCCCTGCCCTCTTCCTCTTCCGAAGGGAAGCAGCAAGAACTGTAAAGAGAAACCTCTCTTCTTTTTCTGTCTGTTTGTGTCATTAATCTCCAATAGCAAACAGCTGATGGAACATTCGGATATAAATAACTAACCGTCGCCCCCTTTTCCCCACCCCAGCCATCCGCCCCTCTTCGCCCGTCTCTGAATCCTCCCCGTGCTTTCGAGAGGACGATATACGGCGCGGCGGCCGCCGTCGCCGTCCCCCTGCTCCTTGCCGCGCTCGCGCGCGCGTTTCGCGACGCAACTTTGCTCTCCCCTCCCCCGCCCCGCCCCCACGTCTCTCGGGAAGTGCACCGTCGTGACAAGTGCTACGTAAAAAAATGATGCTTCCTGCGGGGCGCAGGCGGCGCGCGCCCCTCGCGGTGACGAATGACGTCCCGATGGCCCCGGCCACTTCGCGCGCGCGCTAAGTGCGGCGGCGGCGCTGCTGCTCCGGTGCGCCAAACACTCCACTTACGCGATCGGCGGGATGTTTTCGCTGGGTACCAAGACGTGGTCTCCTCAAGCCGGTGCTGTGTGTTTACTTTGGTTTACGAAACTGTTCGTGTCACGATTGTTTAGTTTACTACTTGAGAAGTTGTTTAAATAATTTAATGATTGATTTCGAAATTTCTATAAATATATTATTGATTTCTTATTAGTACGTGTTTTTTTTAAATATCTCTTAAGTACACTCACAGAAATGCTGTGAGAACGTTCCTTTTCCATGATACCCTCCTCTCTGCCTTTCACAATTATGAAAAATCTTTGCGTACGCATTTTCTTTGAATGACTTATTTCTTGTGGATTAAACTTAAAAAAGTGGCCCTGGGAGCAATAAAGACGTTTATTTTATTATTGGTGCCGTTTACGGTGTCTTCTTTCGGTAACTAGATGTGTGTATTATGCTACTTTTTGTATAGCTGCATTTTTTATTTACTGCCTGTTTGATCGTACAAGATGACGAGTCCTTTCTTACAGCCTATTTCATTTATTCAAAGTTTCTAGGAACCCCTCCCTGTTGTCGGGAATACGTATTTGGCTTCCTCCCGAAATTCCAAGGATCGCAGGGAAATATACAAAGGTGTCGAGGGGCAACGAAGTGACGATGCAGAAAAGGGTGGGAAATCACCGAAAACGATAGAGCGCACCGATCTACGACCGGTCGAGCATCGAGACGCTTTTTTCGATAGCCCCATCGACCTGAGGAGGAGGCGGAACGGTCGCCGCAGATCTATTGCAAGTTGGCTTTCTTGGAAGCGGCGGCTCGAGGACGCTCGCGCAGACCTCTGTGTGGCACAGCGAAGGGCGGGGGTGGCAGTGGGGAACGGCAATAGTTAGAGCGATGGGAAACAGGACAATCCTAACGATGGAAGAAAATGGCGATAGAATGGGGAGATGTCGTTTTTCTGTGCTAGATGTGAAGGTAAATCTCATGTGGCTGGAGAGCTTGGAGCCACATGAGATGGATGCCACATCAAAATTGAAACATCTGTATTAATAATGCATTTACCAAAAAAAAACATCGATGTTTTTAAAAAAAATTATGTTTATCAACATTGATGTTTTAAAGCGTTTAACCTCTAACATTAAATTCGTGCACAATAAAATTTAATTTGATAATGGCGTAGAGTATTAATTTTTAATTTATATGCAAGTGAAAACAAAGTTTACAAACAAAACTTTCCATGCGCGACGTACATGGAAAGACGTAGAAAATATCATGTAGTTGGGGTCATCCTTGGTGAAAGGGTAGTTTTCTCTGTGAAGATGGCACAGACAACAAATTTTTTGACTGAATACATACACTGACCATCAGTTATATTTTAACTTTTACAAAATTTTGATTATAGGAATTTTTCATTCACATAACTGGAGCACCAAACATCGATGTTAAACAAATCAGGTCAATATCGATGTCGAGTTTCGAGAACTTCGACATGGGTATTGTATGGCTAGTCCGCGATAGCGCGGACAGAGCCGATCCAGGCGATGGCAGTGGTGGCGGGAGGGCGTGTCGACCGCGGCGGGGGCGGGGGGCGGTTTTATGCATGCCGAGGGGCGCCGCGGAACCGCCGAAGGCCCGCCGGAGGACGAGTTACTCGCTGGCACCGCCACCGCAGCCCCGCCGCTGTATATCGCATCGGCGCCGCCTCAGCCCCGAGCACTCCGCGCCGTTCAGCTTTTTCAGGCGGGGCGTCGTTCTTCGCCGGTGCCGTTGCAGCGGGCTGCGTATTTTGTGCTTGCACGTGTTTACAATACGTGCTGCTCCGAAGGAAAGCTTTTTCCGTCGCAGACATTAAATCAGTCACGCTTTGTTAATGGGGTATCCATTTGTTAGGTGGTCGTAATTCTTGCAAAGTAGTTCACGTGCCCTTTTTACTGTCAAGATTTTTGGGTAGTATTCGTAGATGACTTTTTAGTCACATGACACGCTTTTTTTTAAGAAACCAGTTAACTGAAAGAACGTTTTTAAAACAATAATATGCTTTAATCTGTTACAATTTCAAGAAATATTCGTGTTAATTTTAATCGAAATGCTGTCAGTTTTGTGGTGGTAAATATTATTACAATGTACAAATATTCAAGTTATATTTAAATGGAGTGAATATAGTAATATATGCATGTAAATGAATACTGTATTAACATTTACGAACACAATTTTGATTGGATGTCGATTAAATTTAACTTGAACATTTCTTGTAATTGTAAATGATTAAAGCATTGCATTTTTTGAACTTCCAATTGACTGGCTTCTTAAAAATTCGTGTGATGTTACTAAAAAGTTCTCCATGAAACTGCCCAAAATGGCAATGCTGAAGCGCGCGTTAGGGCTGTTTCGCAAGGGAGATGTCGGCGGCGGGGCGGCCGTCCGCCCGTGAGCGAGCGCAGGGGGCGGGAAACCTCACAATCCGCCGGTGGGCGAGAATCCCGGGGCGGATCAGGGAGAGAAAGAAATTCCTTCTCTCACGTTCTGCTAGAAACCTGCAATTTTCTCGGGCGGTGATTTATAGAAACATAACTTGAAGGCATTTAAAAGACAAAGAAGGGGAAACAGACGCGGGAGGGGAAGAGCGAGACTTTCTGTAATCGGTACGCTGAACTCTGTGGGAATTTAAAAGAAAAGAATTTTTATAGTTTAAGTGCGCTCTGCCCGTGGGGTGGCCGCGGGGGAGGAGAGGCGCTGGGTGGTTCTCTGCGCCGCCGCACGCCGCGCTGCCGTCGGGCCGCGCCCGTGATTAATCCTCCGCACAAATGTAATGATAATGAGAATTTAACGCGAGTCGTTTTAAATTTCAAACAAGTACGCGTTGGCGAGCAGTCGCCACGACCGCCGCAGCCGACGAGCTGCGTTCATGACAAACTGCGCCGACTTCAGTCGCGCTTTCCTTTCCGTAGAGATTCTCTTAGAGAGTGAGAGCCATCAGACGTAGTTGTCGTTGAAAGCGATTAATAGTTCCTTGGCATTTACAGTGTCGCCATGGCTATAAAGAAAAGGTAATGTTTCATTTTATGTCTTCAAAATAATAATTCCAGGAAAATTTTCAAAAGTAATGGTAGGGGCTTTTCCACGTACATGCATTTATTTCTTCCTTAAATTCGCAGGAATTTACAATAATTCGTAACCGAATATTTCTTACGCAAGTGTGTATTAAAAGTGTGGCATACAGTTCCGCAATGAGGTCTGTTTTTATACTCATGAACGTCATGACGACTCAGATCTTTCAGGTGAATAAACAAATGCCAGTAGCTGAGAAGTCGGTGGAGAGATTTACATTGGAATATAATTGAATGGGTGAAAACCAGAACGGTATAAGTGACATTTTATAAATTCCGAGAAAACTGTTTATTTAATTCAATATCACTGTAAAGTGATGGTGCTTTGAGATATCATTAAAACCACGAAATTACATTGGCACTGAAATATAGCCTGATATAAATACGTTTTTCTCAGAATTTATAAAATGTCACTCGTACCGTTCTGGTTTTCCCCCATTCAATTGCGCATCCGAGTATCGCGGCGTTGTGAGCCAGGCCTGGCGCTTCCTTGGCGCGCTGTTCGTCCCGCGGATTGATTCGGCGATGGCTGCCGCGTGCCCGCCTCCGCCCGCTCCTCACCTCACCTCTCCTCGCCTTCCACCGGGCGGCGGCGGCGGCGGTGCGGGGCGGCGCGAGGCGGGCGAGGGCTGGCGGCAGGTGCGGCCCCGGAGATTGGGCCCGCGCGCCGCGCGAGGGTGGGGGTGCCGCAAGGGCGCATAACGGCAAATTAAAAATGGTGGCGAGCGCCCGCCCGTTGCCCGCCCGCCCACCCGCTCGCCCGCCCGCCCGCCGGCCGCCGGCGCTGGCTGGCGCGGGACCCCCACGCGCCATTCGACCGAAGCACGAGGCTGCCGCTTTATTTATTTATTCTTTTATTTAACGTTAAATAAACTGCTAAAAACTGAGTATGACGGGCTGTGGGGAGAAGTGTATGCTCGCGTTCTTAATTCTGGTATCCCTTTTCTAACCCGTATAAACGTTGGAGCTTATCCCCCGGAATTTAGGAATTTGAGTGGGTCAGAGCTTGTAACTCGGACACATAACATTTCTCTCACTTTCAAGTGGCTGTTTCTGTGACTTTTAAATACTGTAGAGATACTCTACGTATCCTACAAGAAACGGTTTTTCATTTCGGTTGGAATGATAGAAAAATAAATGTTTTCAGGACTGAACAGTGTTCGTAGAACAAATATTGTCAAATTTCAGATATGACTTGCAAATTCTCATTAAATTTCCCTTCACGGAAAAGTATCGTAGCTAATTTATGTGAACTTTGTGGCGAATTCGTAAATCCGGGTACAAATTTGCAATTTATTTACAAAAGGCAGAACAGTACGTATTGTAAACGGTAACAGTAAAAACATTACAACTGCCGTTTTCTGAATGTACACGAATAAAAAACGCTCCAAAATTCCACCAGTTCAAACGAAATTCTTGTGTTAACCGTGTAAGGTCGCATTGAACTATTACATGCTCTGTAAATCGAATAGGCCTAAAATGTTTTTGTTTTTTTTAACGTCTATTGCGGTTTTAACTCTCCCTTTGACTTCAGTACGTCTTTGATGCGCGGATTCTTTTGAATACGAGCATTGCTTTAGCGTTTCAAGTTCAAGGCTTCCTCATTCCCATTTCCAGGAACACGACTTCGCACAAGCCCGGCTGCGCGATGCTTCTATTCAAAATAAATACCAAAGTCGTGGAACGCCGCGAACAGCGGACGGTTTCGCAGGAGCAAAAAGAAGGGAAAAAAGGAAGAAAAAAAAAGAAAGCGCAGTGTGGAGCAGTAACCGCACCACGAAAGCGTCCGCTCCGAATTGCAGCGAGGTTCGGTTTGTGCGGGCGGACATGAGAAATCATCCGTCCGCGCGGTAATTGCCTGGCCGAGTCGCGCGGGCCGGCGGCGACCCTCGCCCGGCCTGGCGTTTCCCAATTTATCAGCGTCCGCATTCAAAAGTGCTGGGGCGAAGGGAGGGGAAGTGCGCGTGAAAGAAACGAAACGAGGATTTAGAAAGGCCGAAACGACGATGCAATGGCGATGGAAGGTGAAGCCAGATTGGAGGCGGCTGTGGAGCCAGCAGAAAGGCGGTAATGGTTGAAGCAGCAATAGTAATGAGCAGTGCTGGGAAAGTGGTATTCACCTAGAAGAAGTGAAAGACTTGTGCGGGGGAGGATGAAAACCGAGTTGAAATGGCGACCATCATTGAGGTAGATGATTGCGCTAGGCGTCCGGTCGTGTTCTTCAACGCGAGAGAGGGGGGGGGGGGTGCTGCAAACTATTAAACTCATCATTATCGAGGATCGTATCTTTTCTCCTCCATTCCGTCTCCTTATTTGCGTGTGTTGGCTTAATAGTGATATTGTGTTAATTAAAGTTTGCTAACGTTTGTTGAATTCAAATGAACATACTGAGTAAAGTGGAGGAACGGGTAGTGTCACACAATATTCTTGAATGTTTGTCATTGTCATTGTACCCTGACGTGTTTCTCTGAATAATCTGGGGGAAAAGCAAACAATCACTATGATTTACTTCTATGCCTAGGTTTTTTATCAGTATCGAAATCAAATATTGTTCACTGCAATGGTTAAGTGTTTATTGAAGTAAATGAATTGTAATGCTCTGTGTCTAAAGAATTCCACGAAAGAGACTTCGTCGAAATCGAATTTCCCCTGCACATGACACAGCCCATGTGGCCGTTGAAAGCCAGCGGGTGCTTGCGCGGGTCAGTGGTTTGATGCATCTTATCGGGTGGACTTATTTGAGCGGAGCACAGAATCGAAGGCGCGCGAGGCAGATCAATCACGCGTTGGGGCCCCCACCTCCTAGCCCCACCCCCGCCCTCTCCAGCTCCCGCTCCCGCCCGCGCACGCGTATTCTCGTTTCATTTGTATTGGGGGCTGCAGGGGCCGCTGTGAGCTTGAAACCCGAAACCGCGCGACCCCGGCGTGAATGCCTCGGCGCCCCCGCCTGCGCCCCCGCCCCGCCGCGTCCATTGGCGAGTGGGAAGCGCGAGCGAGAGAACGAAGCGGGGGCGGGGGAGGAAGCGAGCTGCCCAAAACCACCGCAGCGCCGCGCTGGCGGCGGCGGCGACGTCGGCGGCGGCGCCGCCACCGCCGCCACCCCCGCCCGGCGAACAAAAAACCCGCGGCCACCACCGCGAGCAACCATGAACTAATCACACCCGCCGGCCTTCCAATTATAAATGCCTGAAAAAAGCGGGCGGCGCGCCACTCGGAGCGGAAGAGAGAAAGGGACGGAAGGCGCAAAAATCGAAAAAAAAGGGAGCCCACGTTCGTTGCACCGAGTGTGCTTTATGCGAGCTCCCGGCAAATGCCCCTCGCCGCACACACACACACAGACACACGTGCGTGCGCGCGCTCGCACGGACGCGAATAATGCAAAAAAGACGAAATAAAAATCTGTCATGCTGGCTAAAGGGTTATAGGAAGAGGAACGGGCGCAGGCATCGGAGAAGGAGGGCGGTGGGAGAGTGGGGGGGACAAGACACAATGCGCCGGAGGTAGGTTTCTGACATACATCACGAACACAGAAAACTGTAGCCAATAACACGAAGGCATTATACTCCTACGTCTGACGCGCCAGACAGATTATTTTCATTACACAATTAAAGGTGGGGGAAAAAGTGATAATAAAGGAGGAACGAGTGCGACGGCAAAAGAAAAACGAATGGGTGGCGTCGCCCGGCGCGTGTTTGCGCGTGCTTGCGAATGCGTGCGACGCGCCCGAGCCCGCGCGCTTGTGTTGGTGGGCACACGCGCGGTGTCGTGCGTGGTGTGGGCCAATCGAAACCGTGGGAAACGTTGACCAGCCCTCCCTCTGCCCCCCACCCCTCCCGCGCACTCGTTCTCCCTTCTCCGGTTCGTCTCCTCCTCCTTCGTCGCGGTCTTTCCGACCTCCGCCTCCGTCGCCTCCCTCTCCGCCGCATCACCCTTCCGCACGCACGCACGCACGCACGCACGCTCACGCGCCCAAAGCCCATTGTCCCGTTTCGCATGCATTAGCAGCTATTATGTAATTACGCCTATTTGCCAAGTAACGTGATAGGCTACAAACTCGCCCTTTTTTAGACAAAAAGTATAAAAAAAAAAGAAAAAAGTAATCTGCCTCCGAGGCGTATATTCTGTGGAACAAAATCCGCGGCACAGAGAGAAAGAGCGGCGAGCGAGGGGGGGGGGAGCGGCGGCGTTGGCCGCGCTCTATAGAACGTGATGGTTTTGTGGCTTAGTGGACAGAACAAAACACACAAAACGTTATTGAAATTTCATAGCGCGGCGGCAAAGAATATGTGAAAAATTATACGCGTTTGAGAGTACGCGCTCTCGTTTGTGTGGGCGCCTGTGTGCGCCCGCATTATAATGATCTCTCTTTCCCCCCTGCGCGCGCGCGCGGGTTCGTTATGGGGGATAAAAAGGACGACAATGATATGGAATGAAATCCCGACTCCGGTGTCAGAGATGATAAAAGACATCATGGTTTTTGATCAAAGTTAATGATGTGAAAAATGAACGCAAAACTGTCCGAATTGTGACAGATTGCAGTGTGTTTTATGCGTTATAATTTGTAATAAGGCCCTTTTTAAAAAAAGGACGTATGAATTTCAGCAGAAATATAAAAGTACATTACATTCAAATAATTATCAAGGGACATGAAAAGTTACTTTTTAGTGGAAACGCATATGGGTGCGAGGATTTATATGAACAACGGGGTTGAATCGTAATGTTCGAAGGACACGGATGTTTGGTAGAATATTAAATAATGTGGTCAACCCCTGAATAATTAGTTGAATACATTTTTTCCCATATGTTTCTTTCACAAAGTTTGTTTTGCTTCTAGTTGTGCACATCCCCTAAGAAACACTTGTAATTTTGTTTGCTTTCTGTATTGAAGTAAGTAGGGATGTTCGGAGTAATTCGTGGACTCATAAGCGTGTATTCGCCGTCGAACAAGGCAGCTTCCGCGGCGTCCGCGAAGTGAATACGCGCTTGGCGCGGCTCGCTTCACACTACCGCGAATGGCTGCGTTCCGTCTTAGCCCTTCCCCCTACCCCGGACCGCTTTCTTGCAGTTGGCTCCCGCGATTGCTTTATGCCGTTTTCCGCACGAGCCTCCTGGGCTCACTGCGGACTTCTCCTCCCCCCGGCGGCAGCGTCTGCTTTCCGTTTCTCGTTTGTAAGATACTGACACAAGAAACTCCTCCTCTTTGTCCCGGCCGTCATCAAGAAAACTTGGCTACGGGATTTTCCTGTTGGTTCCCTCGGCGCCCGCGCCGCGCGCGCCGCTCGGCGCGGCGCGCAGCAACACGGTCTCCGCACCGGCTGCGCACGCCGCGTATAATGCGCGAGTCTTTGTTGTAATCTATTGTCTGTCTTTCTTGTTGTTTCGGAGCCGACTGCGCGCGCCGTGGCGCCTTCTCCGCGTTTCTCCGGATGCAGGGTACATCTCCCTTCTCCCCCTCCCCCCCCCCACCCTCCTGCTTGCGCCCCACCCCAACCCGGTGCGGTCTCGTGCTGCTTTCCTCGTGATCTGCATGTCATGTCAGACGACTTCCTCTCTCCGCGCCGGAGTTTCCGGGGAAATGAATAGCTCTGAGCTTTTGCTCGCTTGCTCGCCCGCCTGCGTTTCGGTCGCCGCCGCCGCCGCCGCTGCTGCTGCATTAAGGCCGCTCGCTGCTGCTCGTGCGGCGGGGGCGGTGGTGGAGACGCCGTTTGCTGCTTCCTGCCTGGAAACGCGCGGGAGGGCGGGAGAGACCCGAGCTGCGGTAGTCCCATGCTCTCGCAATGTTGCCAACTCATGGGTTTCGCCGCGCGTGGTGTGTGGAGAGCGAAAATTGTCGATGAGTGCAGAAAGGGGGTTGTTTTAATGCACCGGATCAAATTTGGTTGTCGAAGATGTGTTTTTGATGAGCAAAATATTTTTTTTAAATTCCACTTTTTAATTTTGAAGTATTATATTTTTATATTATTTCCTTGGTTTTACTTTCTCGCCTTACACTTAAGAAGCAAAAGAATTGTAACAGTGCAGAAATGGACGTTTTTTCTACTGAAAAATGTTTAGTCTATTGCCTTGGTAACGAAAAAACAGGATAAATCGTGTGTCTTTATGGAGTTAATTACTTCCTGTAACACATTATGTTGTCAGAATCCATGTTTTAAACATCCTTGATATCGGATCAATTGATTGAGGGCAAAACGTCTGACTGTGGTCAATTGTAACGCTTCAGCCGTTCAGATAACGTTTTCCAAAATTGATATTTTCGTATAGATCTGTATATTTGAATTTAGATAATTTCACATTGCACAGACATTACAAATAACGCGACACAGTATGTACTGTTATAGCAGCTTAAGGTAAATCCATTAAAGAGTGCGTTTAAGAAGAGGCACTACGGATATTCCAATAACAAACATTTTCTTCGAACAAATGACGGTAACAAATGTTTAAGTTAAATCATTTCAGGTTACTAAAAAACAGAGATACAATCAAAAGTTCAAGAGAATCTGTGTCAATTTTTTTTCGTGATTGAAAGACGAGGCAATGCGAGATATTCCGAGAAACAGTTGCTTCCGTACTTTGGAGCAGTAATGTGGACAATCACGTAGATTGTGCAGATATCGTTCTGCGTAACATCAAGAATGTCGAAATAGATTCCATCCAGACGCGCTAGGAGCGCCGCGACAGGCGGGCGTCGCCTCGGGTGCCGTGCGCGGTCGCCAGCTCACGCGCCGTCACGGCGGCCGCGCGCTTTTCCCGGATGCGAAAATTCGTCGCAGCGCGCGAGGGGGCGTGACGCATCGATTGAACGCGTCCCAAACGGAGCGTCTTCCAGGGGGGCGGGGCGTGACGCGGGCGAAGCGGCGTTCCGCAGGGTTCATAATTGTCGCGCGACGCGCTCCTCACGCCGACGGTGGACGTGCGCCTGATAGCGGGACATGAACGCCCTCGCAGCCGCTCGCGCGACGTGCGCATGGAGTGCTAAACCACTCGGCGATGAGGTGGAACGGCGTCGATGGCTGTCGGCCGCCCCGATCAATGCCTGGTACCGCCCGGGGAGGAATTTGTCTTCGGGCGCGGCGTCTGAACTTGGCTGCCGCCGTGGGAGACGAATGCCTGCGGCGGCGTGGCGGTCTCCTTGCAAACCCACCACGATTGGAAAATAATTTGTCCTCGCTACTGTGTCATCCTACGTAAACATTCTTTACCATTTTTCTTTCGGCATGAATGCGACAGTGTGATACAGAATGAGAATCCTTTACTTTTCGAATATTTCTTATGCTACTTTCATTGATAAGCTGAAGTGATTTACGATTTATTTGGAGGATGTTGCTGTTCAAGGATATTTGTAAATTGAATTCTATAGAAATATCAACTGATACTCCTGTGGTTGTCAATATAATATTTATTCTTAAATTCTGTTTACATAGCTAACGTATGGCCTAGCTTACAAACTAGATACTTACAAATTAATCTAAATCTACTTTGTCTTACATCCTGACTTAATTTAACAACGAACATTATTTACAGCAAGGATGGATTAATTTGGATTAATTAATTAAGGAGGATTTATTTGATAACACAATAACCGTTTAATTGGGATTTCAGAGACATATTTTGTAAAAATCAAAATGAATTAAACTTCTAGTTAATCGTAATCTTTTAACATTACACGTAAATACGTATTTATTGGGAAAGAGAATTATTGTCCTTTTTAAATTATATAAAACCGAATGAAGCAGATACACTCTTGTTTTTCATTTGGCTTAGGAAAGTTCAAACTGGAAAGTGTGGTGCGTGGGGGATAGTTCACCTTGGGATTTCCGCAGAAGTCCAAAAGCGCTCCCCATTGCGGCCCCGGAGGCCCCAAGGGGCGCGTGAATTTCAATTGGCGGCGGCGCCGCGCCTGCAACTTTCATGGCGGCCGCAGTCGAAGCCATCATGGGGGCGCGCGCGCCCGCCCGCCCGCCCGGGAACGATGGGCATAAAACGTGATGGAAGACATCTTGCCTTCATACAAATTGCACGACGGAAATTGCGTGGATTTTTGGTGCCCTTTTAAACCGCTTTCGGAGTAGCGCGCCCGTCCACCCCCGCCCGCCCTCCTTGGCCGTCTCCGTGCGTTCGGCTTGGTTTTAAAGATGTATTCCTCGGAAGCGGCAGCCATTCCGTCTCCATCCAATCACCTGCTTGGGGCTGGCGACTCGCCTTAAAGGCGCGGAGCAGCAGCTCAGGTGGGGGCGATCGACAGCGCGGGAGCTGTACTTACTAGGTTTCCCAAACGATCGACGAGTGAAGTGAGCGTGTGTATCTCGTGACCAAACACCGCGCTCATCAATATTAATGTTTTCATTTCTCTTCTTAAACACTATTATTAGTTCATTAAATTTCTTAATGGAGGCCAATAAAGAGTTGTAGCTTTCCTTTAAAATCGTCTCAGTTTCTGAAGCTGTGCCGAAAGAAAGCTCAGGCAGGCAGAGTTACAGTGAAGGGAATACGTCATATTCGTCACATGACTTCCCCAAGCCTGGGAAATAAACTAGGCCTAGGCATGGGGGACCTCGATAGCAAGTCGGCAGAGTCGTGCAGTCGTCCCAAAATGCCAAATACATACGACTTAAGCAGTTTGATCCTGTGAAATGTGCAGAAAAATATAAGGTCCATCACCCGATTCTTATTTTTTTCTCTTAATTTTTCAATAACAATCCTTTCATAGCTGCCAAATCGTTGTTTGTTTAGTTCAGAATATATTGAAGGTTTTTGAAGATTTAAAATGAAGCAATTCAGAGTTTCGAATGACATACTCTTATGTACAACGTTTCTTTCGTAGTCTCGGTCCTCACCTGCGAATGACATATTAAGGAAGTTACTCTTATGTAGAACGTTTCTTTCGTAGTCTCGGTCCTCACCTGCGGGGGAGGGCAGAGATTGCCCTTGTCTGCCATCGGAGCGACTGTCGGAGCTCCACCACCGGGTGGCGGCCCATGGCCGGCGCGCGCCATGTTCCGCCCCAGAAACGCGGCCGCAGCGCCTGACAGTGATGAAAACGGTCATTTGCGCGACTCGTCCCGTCCCGCCCCGCCCCGTCGTCCCGCGCGCGGCGCTGGCTGGCTGGCAGGGCGCCGGATTGCGGCGTTGCATTGATTCACACACAATAACACTTGGCGGTGTCGTACGCCACCCCGGGGGGCTGTAAACCTGCGAATTGCCAACTACCGCCACCCGCCTTCTCGAAGGGCCTTCGCGTGGTTTATTCACGGCGGCGTCTGCATAATGCCGCCCGGCGGTACGCGAAAACTCGCCCGCGTGTGGGATATACCCGCCCGCGCGCGCGAGGCTTTATTTATAGGGATTTCTTTATATAACTCTTTTTGCCTTCCGTTTCCGTTTTCCCCTCCTCAACTCTCCACGGACCATTAAAAGAGGAATAACTTTTCGGTGGAAAATCCATATGTGACCGTCTTCAATTTCCGCCACCGCATTATCTTCGGGGCGAGCCGGCGACTCGCTCTGGTCCCCCAGCGGTTGCATATGCCCCCGAAGACTGGGAGCTATATAAATTCGATGTTCCTTCTAGTTTTGTTTTTGAATATACCATGCAAAACTCGTTACGCCTGAATAGATTTTGTCCAAGTCGTATCTCGTGCGGCGGGGCCTCGCCGCCTCCACCCTCGCCGCAGACGCCGCGGCGCCGCCCCCCGGGAGATTAAGTTCCGCTGGCGGGGGGCGAGGGGGAGGGGCTGCGGCGGGGAGTAGCCCGAAGCCGCAAAGCGAATGTGACGCTGGCGGGATAGTTCATTTTTATTGCGCGCCCTATTTTAATGTTCGCTGTTAGTATCATTGTGCAATGAACACCGGTGACGTTACATGCGAGGTTCGAACCGCATGTCTTAGTTCACCTTTGAGAAGACACTCGGTTGATTGATTGATTGATTTTTTTGTGATTCCGGGCGCATCAACTGCTTTGGTCATTATTCCCGTCAGTGTAGTGCATGTTTTTTCCGCGGAAGATGGCGGTGATCTTCCCCCGCTGGATGGCGAGATCCGGCGCCGACCTACCGCCGGCTAGCGGGGTTTTCCCCATACCCAGGACTCTCCCACCAGCGGGCCACCGCACCAGCCTGGACAAGCTCTAAACTCCCGACCGATGTCCCGGAATATGTGGTAGTGTAGTGCATGTTAGTGTAAGTGTGTGTGTAAGGGGGAGAGGATAGTACAAGGATGAGGAAGGACAGATCGCGCGCGGTCCGGGGCCCGTTTGGTAGGGTACTGCTCCGGCATTCGCCTGGTGTTGATCGGAGATACCACTGAAAACTACCGATCAGAGCAGCCGGCCGCTAGAATTCTCTTCCAGACAGCGACTGAATTCGACCTAGCTGAAAAGGCACGACCTATCAAAAATCCTGCTGCCATCAGGACGCGAACCTAGGACCTCGGAGTCAGAGGCGCTGCAGTAATATCAGTTGATGCACTGAGCTACCGCTCCCGGTAAGACACTCGGATAGACTGATTAGTTATTCCGGATGCATTCTAAGGTCTTTGGCCGGATGTCTTAGTTTATCGCTGAGAAGGTACTCGGATTGGTTGATTGATTAGCGATTCCGGATGCGTGTGCTGCTAAGGTCATTGGTCTCGTAAGTGCAGTGCATGTTTTTTCAACGTGGGAGGTAGTGGTGATCGTCATCGCTAGATGGTGAGATCTGGCGTCTACCTACGTCGGCTTGTTGGGATTTTTCACCAACCAGGTATCTCCAAAGGAACACTGGTTCGAGACATGCTCTAAGCTCCTCAAGAATGCTCTCTGAAGTAAAGTATTCTACAATAATTTTCAAAATGATGTGTAATATCGTGATTGTTACACAAACAATCAATACGCAATGCGAAATTGCGTGGAGAAAACATTTCTTTTAGTATGTTTCCCTTGTGTTTTTAATATATTATTTAGTAGGAATAACAGTATATAACCATAAAACGCATTGATTTGAGATTATTATTTATTGTAATAGTGTCTTAAAATTCTGTTGAGTTACTTTTGTGCAAATCAAGTTCCGACTGAATATTTATTTTTACTTCATCTGGTCTCCACGACCTTTTTCCCTAAACTACATGAAGGTGACTGTTGCCTTCTGGGACGCTACCAAAAATGTACCATACAATTGCGCTTCACCGTGCGACATGTCTTGCCCGTTTCCATCACCAGCGAGGCGGTGAGGGCGGTGACTGCGCATCGAATGGGCGGTGACGAGTGAAAAAAATCGCTCTTTGCCTCTCGCCCTCTCCGAGGTGCTTCAATTTTCTCTCCTGGAGGCGCTAGTGTCGCATTTTTGCGACGCGAGGCCCCCAACGTGTTAAGGAAGACACGAGAAAGCTGAGAAAGAAAAGCGAGGGGGTAGACGAGGGGAAAACAATTCTTAAAAAATGCCACGGACAGCCAGCGCGCGTGCTCGCTGCGATGAGGTGAGGGAGCTGAAATGGGCTCGGGGCGAATGATATTGGAGGGGGCGGCGAGAGAAGAGTTCAGTATGACCCCGCTCCCAACTTCTCCGCCGTTACAGTGGTCTATCACGGGTCTTTCTCCTCCACACCTCCCCTCCTGTCCTCTGAATCCTCGCGATGCACCTTTTCTTTCTTGCAATCTTTGTCGGTCTTCTCGCAATCTTTTGAGATTATGCAATCTTCAGGTGTTTCTTACTGGATCTCTCTTTTTACATCCTTCAAATAGTTTTTTTTATTGTGTACCTACGCTTTTTTATTCACTCCTTTCCTCGACTTCTTCTTTTCGTGTTCCGTTAGTCCCCTCTCTGTTCGTTCTACTATCTACAGACGTTCGTACTCGATATCACTTTCTACCACTCTCAACTCGTCTTTTTTCCATTTTATACCCACGCTATTGTCATTCACTCCTTTCCCCGTCTTCTTGTTTTCGTGTTCCTTCAGTCTCCCCTCCCCCCAGCCTTTGTTCGTTGTACTACCTTCAGGCTTTCGTACTCGATATCACTTTGTAGCACCGTCAACTCGTCTTCTTTTGCCATTTTGTACCTATGCTATTCTCGTCATTCGCTCCTTTGCCCGTTTTCTCGTTCTTCTTTTCCCGTTCCGTACCCCATCCAGAGCCCGCCCCTTGTCTCTGGGCTACTTCAGGCGCCGGTGCCTCCTCGCTGGCGGCGGCGCCGCGCCGTCACCGGGTTATACAGCCCGGGAGACTGCGCATAAAGCGGCGGACGAGCCTCCGCGGTGTCCTTAGGCGCGGGCCGTCCCGCCCGCCATGATCGCCGCTCTTGATGGAGAGATTGCCGCTATCGCGCGTTTGATGGACTCTCCGCTCCTCGCACGGCCCTCTCTGCCTTCCCCTCTCGCCTCCCCTTCCCTCCCCCGCTGGCTCGGGCGACGCAGCCAGATATGCGCCGAGAAGGGGGCGCGCTTCGGGGGAGTGGGCCCTGTGCGAGTGGGTGTTGCGGTGGGCGAAAACGGTCTGCAGTTCCTTTGCAGAAAGCAAAGTGTTGGAGCTTTTTACAAAGAGTTTGTTTCCTATAATAGTGTTAAAATGTAATGCTGCGAGTCACATGTTTATTTTTACAACGCTTTCAAAAGCCAGAAGCACGACTCGGTTAATATATTTCATTTTTATTTCATTAATTTTAATGATGCTAAAAACAATGAATCAGTTTAAATAATTGAAGGGTTGTGGGCAAAAAAATGGTAACCCTCAATTTTCAAATGATGAGAAAAGTTATGGAAAGTGCATGAGAATTCTCTGATGCATCGAAAGTTTTGGGCTTGGGATATATTTCTCCACAGAATGAAGCCAAATAGTTCTTAAAAGAAAGATTTAAACAACATTAAATTTTTGCTTTGTTTATAATTGACGGTAGCATCGCTATGTGTGCAGAACGAACCTTATGAGGGTTGCCTTGTTCATGACCACAACTCTTCAATTGTTCAGTGTTTTTTGAAAAGTATTTCTCTTAAACTTCAATTGATATCTGGTCCCATTGTTATTGAAATCAGAGAGGAATTCGGATGTTGAAGGGGTCAGAAGTACGTGAGCATTGCGCTAAACAAGTTTCCCCACCCTTTTGTATGGTACCTTCTTCACAATTATCCTCCATAACAAGACACGTCAGCGGATAACGACTAGCCGGTTCTTTCGCGGCCCAATCGCCATCAACACGCGGATTTATTCGCCACGCGCGCCCATCGCCACGCCGCGCCGCGCCGCGCCGTCCGTCGTTTGTTTTCGCTAACAAGGGGACGGCGGCGCCGACACTCTCCCGCCCTCACGCTCCGACGAGGGAAATCGCGGCGCATCCCCGCCCCGCCCCGCTCCACCCCGCTCCGAACCAGGCCGGCCGCTCCCCGCTCCATCCCGTCCCGCCCCGCCCCGCCCCGCTCCGTCCCGCCCCATCCCATCCCATCCCATCCCATCCCATCCCGTCCCGTTATTCCCCTCCCCGCCCCGGCTCTTCTCCGCCCTACTCCGCCACGCCCCACACCGTCCCACCTCGTCTCATTTGGCTCCGTCACTCCCCTCTCCGCCCCGCTCCGTCCCGCCCCATCCCATCCCATCATTCCTCTCCCCGCCCGGCCTCGTCCTTCCCCGCCCCGGCCCTTCTCCGCCCCACACCGTTCCGCCTCGTCTCATCCGGCTCCGCGACACCCTGCCCCGCTCCACCTCACCCCACCCCGCCCCACTGCTCCAATCGAGGCGCGTCCTCTCGATAACGATTTTGGGCCGGCGACGTCCGCGCAGGTGGACGGGCGGTGCGACGCTTGAGAGCGGCTCGCCGCGCGTCTCGCCCGCCCGGCGACGTTAATTTGACGCGGGCGCGGCGCGGGGGAGGGGCGAGTGTCTGGGCGGCGCGATCGCCCGCCACGCGTAAGTGAAGTGACGGGGCTGCGTGGTGATAGAGCGATTCGGACTGCTGTGCGAGGGCCATTACTTACGCCTGTCCCGTGTGGATGAATGCCGCCAATACAAATATTCTCCAACTCTAAGCAGTCCGAAACCAATTCCTCCCGTAACTTAACGTCCCATGGTTTGTTTCCAATAATCAGCTTCATGAGGAATTCAACGTTGTATCATTAGATCACCACATCACACACCTTGCTAAAAAACTTCTATCTTGACGTACATCAAATTCCCCGATTCACCAAATTTAGGCTCATGAGAAACCCAATGCATAGAACCAGAATCCAACAATAATGTACTTTCTAAATATTCAAAATCAAATTGGCAAAAACAGAACCCAAATTGAGGATCCATAGTGGGAAACCTTATTAATGTATAGTTTTTATGTTTAGAATATGTTAGTAACTGATGAAATTTGCATATGTAAAGTTCAAATAACTATCTATGCATAAAAAAATCATCTTCATAATCATAATTCATCATCAATTCATCTATCTTCATAAAAAAATTAAAAAAAACTTCACTGTTAGTGTGTGGAAACCAACGTAGACAAACAAGGCAAAAGAACGCAGAGACCTTACATGCGAGGAAAGAGCTTAACTCCTCATGTTGAGTCCCTAAAAGGAAAGGTCTGATTACGGAACGAACCCCCATCATGAACAAGACTTATCGACGGGCGATTCGCGTAATAACCGGGAGAGGGATGACAGTGTAAGAGACCTGTCGAGAAGCAGTGGCCGCATAGACATGTACCGCGCGCGCGTGTGTGTGTGTCTGATGGTGCAGTGTAGGCACAATGTACGAAGCAGATTGCGCGGGCGCTGGCGGCGACTGACGGCATCCACTCGCGGGGCCAGAGTGCCCGGGAGCGGAGAGCGACAGGCGCCGACGTGGCGGGGAGCGCATTCCCGAGTAGAGAGCGCCACCACGGCGCTGCCGGTAATTCGATTGCCTCTCCCGCTTCTTCTTTAATCGTAATGGAGGTTTAGTCGTCTTGTCACCCGGCCGTAATGCAACGCAGCGGCTCTTAATGGAGGGCGCAGTCTCCGGGGACGGGCGGGCGCGGCGGCGGCGGCGGGGGCGGCGTCTCCCAGCCAGCGCCGATGCGCCACCGAACATCGATTTGACAGCCGGAAAACGGCGTCGCGGGGGCGGACGGGGAGGGGCGGGGCGACGCGCCCGGAATACGAAAGCGCCCAGCGCTCGCCAAGTGCGCTTACGCGGAGACTCCGGCGCGGCGTTCCGCGTCAACGAGTTTAATTTTTTTAAGATCTGCGTCCCCGCGCCAGGGACCCGAGGAGACTTGCCAGGCTCGCGCCATCAGTTTATGCGGGTGATGGTTTGATTTCGGGAAGAAGTCGTTGACGGAAATCGCTGTTTTGTTCGAAGCTCTGTCGCATCGGCGGGAAAACAGGGCGAATGGAGACGGCAGGCCGTTGTAGGATGTGGCTTATTGATGTCGCCCGATTGGAATCGACGATTGAACCCTTGTTTGAAGGATATGCGTTGGGTGTATATATTTGAGAAGATCTGTGGTGATAAGGAAATTGCGTTGTTGCTTTATGGCAATATACCTCAAGTGATTTCGTGTGATTTACTTTTACGGATACATATAGTTATTGAGTTCCCGTGAGGTATCGTCAGCATTAATAGAAATTTAAAATTGCCATTCAGTAAGCCTTTTCAGGAGTTTCTAAATTTCATAAAGCTTAGTGTTACTACACTGTGGATCTTTAAGAAAATTATATTCATCTCCACGTCAACTACAACTTCTATAACTACTACTGTTGCTACTTTTTCACAATAGTGATATCTTATGTAAGGTATAGGCGAAAGAAAAATAAGGATAAAAACGTTCATAAGGGGATAATTACATATTAACTAAGACTTAATTTACCTTATTTTAATTGTTATAATGTTTGCCACCAGACATTAGCTCAAAGCAAACCGTAGTAAATCTCTTTCCAGTACATCGCATTTCCACTTTCGACTTATGAAGAAGCATCACAAGATGAGCACTGCCCGTTGGACGATATTCCAATTTCGTAGCTCCATTATCTCGCATGCTCCGATTTCGAAGCTCCATCTTGCATCGTTCGATCGACCTCTCATCTCCTTCAAATCTGTTTATTCTCATTGGCCCTTCCACGTGGTTCTTCGGCGGTCGCCGTTCCCTCCTCCATCATCGCCTTGCACCTCCTCATATGTACCGCGTGTGCGCATAGCGATCGCGTGTGTGCAATCACCGCCGATGCTTCCCGCGCGTAGACCGCTCTCCCTCTTGCACGCCCCCATTACGTAATTGGAGACCGTTCTAATTGTGTATTTGTCGCATGCAGCTCGCGCGCGCGATCTCTGCTCGCATGAATTTCACGAAAATTAAAACAAAATCGCAAGGGAGCGGTGGGAAATGAGCGGCGCGGCGCGTGGTGTGGCGTGGCGTGGCGTGGCGTGGCGGACGCGGATTCTTTTAATTACTGTCGCTTAGAAGCTAGCGCCGCGGTGGACGAACGCCGAGACGCCCTCTGCAGTGCCGGCAGCAAATACGCGGCTCTGACAGTTTAGTGCGTTGTTGCCACATTGCTACGTGCGTGGCACCGCCTACATGATAGATAAATGAAATCTTAAAACATTAACACTTACTGATATGCTATGATCCGTCTTGCTATCATAACTTTCCCCAAAGCCGGACCTTATCGACTCCGCGATTTCGTGAGAGTTGGATGAACAGCAACGCTGAACCCTGGCTGTGAGAAAGGAGACAAATCCTCGCAAGCTGATTGCTCCACAGCAGGTCACATGACGCACCACAGCACGTAGCGAGAGAACTGTCAGAGTCGCTTATACGCTGCCGGTATTGTAGGGAAGGCTTGTGACCTAAGGGACTTGCCCTCCCGCCGGCGAAAGGATGCCCTAAACATGTGATTGCTGATGGTTTTAATCAGACGTTTTGCGTTGGAACGAAATGACCGTAATATTGAATCTTCAGAATTTTCTTTCATTATGAAAAGTACCTCTTGAAACGATTATTTTGTAGCGATTTTTTCAAGGCTGCTTTTTAACAACTGGGTCGCATAGCAACCACTTGTTTCAACTGTAGGGGGAACGGTAGGAAGAACACGTATGAACAACACGAATACCACAAACATCAATTGCCCGAGGCGGGATTCTAACCTGCGATACTTCGAGCCGAGGCAGCTACGGTCCTTCAGCCTAAACGACCTCAGCTATCGAGACCGGCCTTACCGTTTTTATTGTAGTTATTATAGTAATTAATTATATTTCTGGTAATCTTAAAATGGTTTGTTCATGTGAAACATGAATCATACGGATAGGTTTGCATGAATGTTTTTGGAAAACTTTAAAAAAATTGTTTCAAGCGAATGAATCCGTATGGTTAATGAACACACAGGCTGCATCCCAATGATAGTAAACTTATGTGAAACATACATGTTTCTTTTTATATTAGTGAGTCTCTACTGCCACCAGAGTAGAAAACTCTGCGGTGAAATCGGTTCGTGAAAAGCCACGCAAACCTTCACTTCCCGCGATGCACGTGCGTGATTGGGCCCGTCCCGGCATCGAATCCGCATCCATTACACTCGCTGCCATTGCCGCGTCTCCCGCCACGACTCAGTCTGGCAGGCACGGCGGGCTGGCGCGCTCGATCGCCCATCGCCCATCGCCCATCGCCCATCGCCCGTCGCCCGGTTTGTTTACTCGAGGAAATAAGTCACGCTTCGCCGCCGCCGCCCGCCCGCCCGCCCGCGCACGCCGCCGCCGCCGCCGCCGCGCCGCGTAAATCTGCCTTCACAATGAACGATATTTCGTCGGTAATTCCCGTGCATTACGGTAAAGATTCCGCCCACCCGATTCAATAAGAGGCGCGTCGTTAGCGTCGGCCTCGAGAGCTTTTCTCTGGGCGGATGGTAATTTCGTGTATCCTATTACTTAGGCCGGCTCGGGCTTTAATCAGAGGGAACCTCATCTGCATGAGTGGACACGACGCTGCACCCCCACGCCCATTTTCTCGTTTTGATAATCCCGGGCATGGAGGACGTTACGCGGAAAGGTCGCCTGCCCCGCCTCCCACCTGCCTCCCTTCCTTTTTGTTTGGTCTGAAACGAACTGTGATGTGTGCGTATTCTTCTAATGACTTCATATACAGTCGTCGTCGCCCTAGCCATGGGCGTTGGTCTTGAAATACGAGAATGATGGTGTGTAGTCGCCGTATATTTTTATCTGCTAATTACCATAGCAGAAGGAAATAATAAAGCGTCACAAAGGAGGTGCGGCGACAAAGGACAATGCGCGCGGTAATGAAGAACGCTCTCCGATTGTCCTCTGCGGAAGGAGCCGCCCCGAGGACAGTAATGATGATGGCTGCGCGACTGTCGCTACAATTAGTCCCGCGTTATTAATGATGTGTCTTGCGGGCCTAAAGGGCTAATGGTAGGCCTGTGTTATGATGATTGTGCTTATCGTAGCAGCCCCGAGCGGTGCACTGGCGACGCCCCCGCCCCTGCGGGCGTCGATTTCCACCCCCCACTGCCCCCGCCTGCTCCCCCCCCCCCGCCGGCGCTCCCCGCCACGCCCACCCCCACCCTCCGAAGGAAACCCGCGGCCCGCGCTTCTACCCCGATTCTTGTTCGTCAACTGCACTAGCCGCCGAACATGACCAAGCCGAAGATCGCCACATTTTGGAAATCATGCAAAACCGGGAAAAAACAAGATATTTGATTGCGTTTGAAAAGTCAGGAAAATATCGGAGAATTTGTGGAAGAATCGTTAAAAATCAGGGAAAATTTTGATAGGGTTAAGTAACTTGACATAATTCTTTAAAAACATTAGTAAAGACTTATTTTTTGCTCAATTTTTGTGTGTTGAGGAAATGTTATTAATTTATACTTTGTCACAGCGAAATGAGAAGACCAATTGGTATCAGGGTTAGCTTCAATATTTTTTTTAAGTGAATATGAAATTAAAAATCTTTTCAGGGAAAAATTAAAAAGTGATGTAGAAAAGAGGTAAAAATGAGGGAAGTTTGTTGCACGAAATAAGTGGCCACTCTGTACACTTCTCTATCAGTGAGTTAACCAGTCTTGGCATTGCTAAAGTATATTTCATTCCGTGTCTTCAGCACATCTCTATTTCTCTTTGTGTAATTCTCTCCCTCGTTGCCTTCCATTAGATCCTAGGCCTTCTGCCCTCTCCCTCCGGGGTCTGTGGGTGGGCGTGCCCTTCCCGTGTCGCTCGTTAGATCCGCTCTACCGTGACGCGCGGGATGAAATTTTGCCAAGATTTTTTTCTGGCTTCCGCCCTTTCTTTTCATTTCTGTATTTTATCGTTATATTTTCCTGAACGGGGGTGGAATTCTTTAGAAAGATCCTGTTTTTTTGGCTAGATATTTTTTCCAGTAAATCTATTCATCATTTAATTCTCTGAAATGTCATTAAGACGTGATCTGACTGAACATAATATTTCAGTGAAATCATGTGTATTTGTGCAGGGGTGAATCAATAACAAACTCTTGGACAGTTTCTTTTACATTATTACTGATGGAGTGAGACACACATGTCTTTCATCCAACTGCCGTTCTCGAAAGTGTTTAATTGTACGAATCTCTAAAAAACCGGTACGTTATTCAGATTTTGATGTTTTTTTCATGAGCGATGACATTGTGAACTTGCATTTACTCCTATTATTAGAAAACAGTTTTCACAATTCTTTTCCTTGTAATTTGAATGTGTATCACTAAATAAACCTTCTTCCTGCCCACTATGCAGCACAGAAAAGTTAGACACACACTCATAAAAGCTTTATCCGGGAAAAAAATCCCATTGAGCTGAATTTCCGCTGAGATCTTTGTCTTGAGTTTTATAAAAGGGGGCGAATGTTCGAAGTGATATGACGTGTGCATTCCAAAATATTAGAAATCAAAGGTCACGAAAAATCTTTTTTCGCAAATATCCCGCTTCCTATGCATTTTGAGTTGAAAAATCTTTTCCAAATTTGAAAAAAATTAAATTTCCTACAAACCTGGTCGGGAACATTTTTTTCTACGGTAAACTGTTTTGGAGATAACAGTTTACAAAAATGAAGAAAAAAAATATTTTTCGTAAATATCTCAAATTCTTTGTGTTGTGCGACGTATTGTCTTGCACTTCGTGAATCTTATCGCAATTCGGCGCGCTCTAACTGGGTAATCTTTGCTGTCGACGCAGTCAACACGTTAATCCCGCGCGCTAGACAGATTGCGCGCGCGCCCGCAAAGCGCCACCGCAGAATTGTTGAGCGCTTGACTGTTTTACAATCCATCCATCAATCAGAGCAACGCTCGTCCGAACGTTAAGGTGTCACGAAGACATATTCGTGTTTGATCGCCGATCGAGCGTCTATTTTTTTCTGAAAAATTCCGGGAGGCGCGATAAGGCGCGGCGCGACGCGGCGTTCCCCAGGGTTCCCAGATTGATTTCGAAGCGCGCTCATTTTTAAACAAACAATAGATCGCGTTGCGGATCGGTGCGTAGATGGATATAACCGTTATCGCGCCGCGGCAAATACAGGCCGGGAGATAAGTGGATTAAGATAGCGAACGGCGTGGCGCGGCGCGGGGTGGCCGGTGAGGGGCCGGATCCGGGGGCTTAGCGGGGGTGCCGGGCGCTTGCTAATCCGGGGCGTAATAACGGGCGGGCGTGTTATCTGGGCGCCGTAATGCGCGGACACACAAAAACGCAGCCGCGCCGCGATACGCGCGGATGGGGGGCGGCTGTCCACGCCCGACGCGTGGGGGCCTCGCGGCCACTCAAGTGCGGTTCCTCCCGCCGCCCTTCATTTCGGAACAGTCAGCCTGCAGTCTAGGAAGTTTTATTCCGATAATTTCCCTCTTCTGTTCTGATGTGTATACTCTTCTCCGAAGTATCAGAAAACGATGCCAAAAATTTGTTACTCAATGACCGATGTAAGTATTCAAATAGTTGATAGAGCATTCGCATAATTATATTGTTATAGGTGGTTTAATTTTTTTTAAAGAATCAACTCTCAGTTTTAATGTTTCTAAATCCTAATTTAGTTTGCAACTCTATAAATCTGTAATCTGTAATTGACATTTTGTCACTAGTTGTTAAAAACGCCCAAGGTTTGACCATGTACCCTACGTAAAAGCAAAACACAACAAAATATTTTTAAGGAATTTCTCAGTTAAGAAGAAACGAAATTATTCGTGTTTTCAAATAAGTTTTCGAACAGAAGTGTTCCAAAAGTGCGGCTCTTAGAAAATGAGTATTCTTTCTATGTTGTTCTTCATAACCTTCATATTTTCCCGTGGCCCTTCATTAATGCCGAAGGACGGGATTCTGTTGCCCAGAGTTCGACTCTTATCCTGCTCACATCCCACCGCCGTACTCTAATATTTCCTCCAAATAACATTTCTATTATCAGCGGGACGCACCTGTTGCGGCTTGACGGATGCACTCCGTGACCGCAGCCAAAGCCCAGGCGCTCGCACTCGGACGCGGACGTGTTTATTTTGGGGCGGTGATTTTTATGACCGCGAATATATTTTTCTGATTATGAGCACTGGCGAAGCCCGTATTTGTTCGGGGCGCAGGCACGTACCGGCGCGTCGCCGCCGCTGCCGCCGCCGCCGCCACCACCACCGCCGGTGTGTTTTTTGTTTTAAAATTGCCCGCGATTATTCTCCTGGGTGCCCGAATGTTTGCTCTGTCCCCGACAGCTCCGGGTACACCGGTGTAATGTCGCTGCGCGGTGAGTTTTCGGTGATTCAGCGGATGGCGTGTGCTCTTTTTCAGTGGATGTTGTCGGTTCGGTGTTGCGCGTTATTTTCAAAATCTCGCGAGCGTTAAGAGTTTTTAGTGTACTGTGTATGGGCTTGTATTTGTGTTTGAATTTCCATTGGGTAGATAAATGTATGATACAGCCTACCTGAATTGGTGATATTCACTAAACTACCCCCTACTTTTTCATGTACTTCCGAGAGCTTTGTTCGTTGCTGTTTCATATCCACCTGAAACAGGTATCCCTCTTGATGGGGTGCGTATTATATGATTGTGTTTCCCGATATGTAGTATTTTTTTCTCTTCTCAATTGGAATTCTGTTATGTTGATAACAGCTTCAATCCAGCTACGCAAGTTTAAAATATTGTAGGTTTTCTATCTTGTAGTGATCATCTCTGAATTTCCTTTTGTTGGACTCGAAAGCAAGCCCGGCCTCGTTTCACAGCTTTTTGCCCCGGCAGAAATCCGTCCGTGATGCACGGGAGTACAGCTCTTTCCCCGCATCGCACACGATCGCTATTCGCATGTTCTTCTCGCGGAGCCTACCTCTCCTTCGATTACCATGAAGTTCCAATATCGTGGGCCGGCGCGCCCTTGGAGCCTGCTTGGGCTGGCGGGCGGGCGATCGTCCGGGGCGGCGCCGGGGCGGGCGAAGCAAGCGGCGCGACGGCAGTCCCTGCGGCACGCCCTCTGCGCGCCCCGCCACCCCCGCCTGTTTCTTTCGCGCCGAGGGCCCCGTTTTTACTGCTGTCAATTTATTCGGGATTCCGCCGCCGAAGCCACGGGATGGCCGCGCTTTGCATAATGCTGCACGTCGTGTGTGGGGCTCCCGCAAGAAGGCCCCCCCAAAGCGCTCCTCGGTGCGCAGATGAAATAATTGCGTCAATTGATGTACTTCAGATGATCACTACTCTGCACTATCATGTGAGAGTTTAGAGAGTCGTTTCTCCGTACTCTTCGTTCACTCGAGCCGGTGCGCAGATATAACACAGATAAAATAATTGTGTCAATTGATTTACTGTAGCTGATCCCTACTGGCATCCATCATGAGGGATTTAGAGAGTCGTTTTTGCATACTCTACGTCAACTCTAGCCGGTGCGCAGATATAACACAGATAAATAATTGTGTCATTGTTTTACTTTAGCTGATCACTACTGTGATCCATTATGAGGGGTTTAGAGAGTCGGTTATCCATACTCTTCCTCAATTGTAACTGGTGCAGAAATGCAACGCAGATAAAATAGTGTCAATTGATGTTCTTAAGCAGATTACTTCTCTAATTCTTTATGAGGAAGTTTCGACATTCGTTTTCTCCAACTCTTCGTTTGTTAATCCGCAATGAAGCAGAAATGAAACGTAGTTTCTCAACGAAATGAAATGAATATTTGAGGCCTTTCTGGGCACAATTGAAACGAAAAGAAATTGAATGACAAGTAGTGAAGATTTTTTATTAAAAATATGAATCCCCCGTAACAAGAAGGCTTAAATGTTTTGAAGAACATATTTATTGAGTACAGAAATCGTCGTGTGTCGCACCCCTGGGGAGCACCTGGCCTCGCGTCTTTTTTCGCTGCGTCACGGGCGCGGGCGGCGCGAGCTGAGTCACGCGTGGCGCACGGGGCGGCGCGGAGGGCTCGAGCCGTGCGCGCTTCCGCCTCTGTTTGATGGGCCGTCGATGGTGACGAAGAGACTATAAAGGCCCTCGCCCTTCGAGGTGGCGCCCTCGCCCCAGCCCTCTTTCCTTCCGCCCCCCTCCCCCCACCCCCGCTTCGGCAGCCGGGATTCGGAGCCGCGCGGATGTTTTTGATAAATCGAAAACTTATTGGTTCCTAAATCTCGCCGTATTCAGCGGATTTGTAAACAATAAGTGTTCTTCCACGGTGCGACCTTTTTTTATATTGATCATATGCAGGGTAACCATCATGTTTAGAATTGTCATTGATGCGGCATATAGAGTAGTTGAAAAGGGAAAAAGTCGGGAGTCGCGATGATGGGAGAGAGAAATAGATGTCTTTATGAAACTGTTGGAGAAGTGAAGCCTTAAAAAATTCCCAGCATCCTAGATGTTTTAGGCACGCTTTCTGCGAGATTTCATAATTGCGCGTCTCGTACAAGTTTTAAAATAAAAAAAAGGAAACCGCACTGATTCAATGTTTCCTCTCCCATTGTTCAAAGTGAAGAAGCAGGGGAAGGTCGCATTTTGTGCAGGATGTCACTCCTCGTTATTCGATGAAATAAAATGAGCAGTAAAATGTCGAAAGAATGCCGGGTTCACAATATCCAGAGGCCGTCCGTAGGAGCGAAGCACAGACTTAGTTGACATCGGTTGGTGTGGCGTATAGCGTATGGGAGCCAAGTTCAAGCGGCTTCAAACTCTATGGAAGCGGTGAATTTTTAACTGCGAAAAATTCCTTTGTACGCTTTCCTGTGGAAGGGAAGTAAAGCCGGCAGACCCATATTGTAGATTTACTCACAGAATTAAAATCACCTATTTCGTTGCCGCGGTGATACCCACTTTCTGAGTGAAAGCGTGGCGGAAGAGCAGGCCTTATAACCCGAGCCTCGCCAAGAAAATAAGTCCTAATTGAATAGAATGAAGGGAAGTAAAGCTGCCACTCCCATGTTGTAGATTTACTAAGAAAATTAAAATCACCTATTTCGTCGCCGCGGTGATACCCACTTTCTGAGTGAAAGCGTGGCGGAAGAGCAGGCCTGAAAGTCCGAGCCTCGCTACGGAAAATAAGGCCTAATTGAATTGAAGTGAATGGAAAAGACCAAAAGAAAAGCTCTCATTCCGCCCCGCGCACTTGTCGGCGAGCGTAGCGTCTCGCTTCGGGGAGCGATTTGGGGCGGTGCGCGCGTGGGAAGAAGCGGGGCGTGGGCGTGGCGGGGCGTGGGCGGCGGAGCGTGGCGGCGCCGCGTCGCGCCCGTGTCGCAGCCAATTAGGCACGCGGGTGCCGCCCAGCGCGCCGCCGCGCCGGCTAAATATTATAATTCCCGGGCGGCGCGCGCGCCGTGCCGGAAGCGCTTTGTGCCACCGCCGCCGGCGCTGGCGCTGGGCGCGGCGCGGGGCGGATCGGCCGGGCGGAAGGGGCGACGTCCGGGCGCGCGGCGCCGGCCCCGCCCAGCGCTGCCGGCGACCGGGCACACGCGCCGCGACGCGACCCTGCGACGTGCACTCTTTCCCGCGCCGGCATGGGACATCGCTGGTACTTCCCTCAGAGCCACTTCGCTTCAACCCACTGCCAGGGGTTGTGGACTTTTTTTCGCACGAGCGTCGAACATCTCTATTACTACCATCACAAAAACTTCGCTGCAACCCACTGCTAACAGTGGTTGGCTCAGTGTTATTGTCGTATCGAACTGTTGTACCCGAGTTTGCGGGTTGAAACCCGATCGAAACCGTGGATTTTTAAGGCGAAAAAAATCCTTCGTACGCCTTCCTTCGGAGGGGAAGTAAAGCCGGCTGTCCCTTGTAGTAGATTTACTGCATGTAAAATATCCTCAAGCCTAAACGAAGCCTCTGAGAAAACTTGAGTTCCACCTGATTCGTCGCCCAAGATAATACCTCCTTTCTCCGCTCGGTGGTGAAAGGAGCGTAGCGAAATTTGCGTGGTTAGAGGGAAGAGAGGGTCTGATGGCCCGAGTCTCGCCACGTAAAATAAGGCCTAAACTAAACTGAACTAAACTAAACGGCGCGTCCGCGGCGCGTGGTAGGGTTGGGGGAGGGGGGCGTAACGCCGGGGCATTCGGTTGCGTAACGCTGCTTAATTGGGCGCTGCCTTCCTGCGCCGCCGCGGGGACCACCCACCCACTTGACGGCGCGCGGCTAACTTCGGACCGCGCGGGTGCTGCGACGGAAGGCGATATACGAGCGCGGGTGCGGGTGTGGCGTCGGAGCTGCCAGGACACCCACCGCCAACCGCCGCGTTTTAAACGTTGCTAGTAGTTCGCCTCGTATTTTGGAGCAACCCGTTATTATTTGTAACTCAAGATGGAAATATTGTTTGAGAATAATGTTCGAATACGAGCAATTTAAACACGAGTTCATTCAACCGGCACAGAGTATTCCGAGACAAATTTTTGAACGCCTAACAACGAGGGGGATGTCAAACGTGACTAGATGGACGCGGGAGAGGCGGGGGTGGAATGGATTTCACACCTCAATAAAAAAAACCGTTAGCACCTCAATAAGCAACCCGTTAGAATTGTAACTCAAGATGGAATTATGACGTAAACTGTAATACTAATTCGATCAAAATAGTCTCTAATGTACATGCATTTTCGTGGAGTTTTTGACGATCTTTGGAGGATGTGAGGACTTGCTATTAGAAGTCATGCATCGTGTACGAAGAAAGCAAACGTGTTATTGTGAAGCACCAGGGGTGTGATTGTGCGCCTACCAGCACTCCAGCTGGTTCTTTGAAGGATCAACTGATGAAGTGAAACGTTCCTGGCACTGCCTTTGCCCTTGATGAAGGCTTTAAAGGACTCGCTGCCTTTTTGCAAGCGCTTTGCGAACGATTCCTAAGCGCCCACACTCCCTCACGTTTGCCTTGCCAGTGAGAAATGTGCCTCTTCAACTGCTCTACCAATTCAATGACCGGATCGCGTAGCCCATCGTAGAAATTCACATTTACTTTTTGACATATTACTCGCTCGATCTGTACGTATTTCTATTTCGCCCGTGGTAATATCATACTTGATATTTTTGTTCACATCTTTCTCATTCGGGGAGTAGTTTCTTGCTTTGATGAGTGTCTGTCGCCCGCCCCGAGCCCGACCTCCCGCTCGCTCCCTCACCCCAGGACCGTCCGTTCCACCCCGCTCGCCAGCGCCGCGCAGCCCTGCTCCTGTTTAATTTGCCAGTTTCCCAGCAGCAGCAGCAGCAGCATTAGCGCTGCCGTCGTCCAGGCACGGCCTGTCAACCGGCGTGTCACGGCAATGACACGTCGCCCGCCTCCTCCGCTCCCCTCCGGTCCCCGCCCACCCGCCCCGCCCCTTTGGCCCGGCGGGCGACGCGTCGCCTGCGACTGCGAGCTTTGCCTCTCGACGCCGCCGCCGCCACCGCCGCCGCGGGCGTCCGCAGCCACCCGGCAGAATTTTGTGCTGAGAGTTGCCGTTTTTCGTAACGAACGTGCACTGTCACTTTGACGTGTGTACCGCCCTCGCCGCGCACATTACTGCTCTGGCTGGCCGCCGAAATCGCGAAGTGGCGCCGGCGCGGCGCCGTGTCCGCGCTACGCCCGCCGCTTGTCACTTGGCGCGATGGCTTTTTTTTTATTGAGGTGTGAAATCCATTCCACCCCCTCCTCTCCCGCGTCCATCTAGTCACGTTTGACATCCCACTCGTTGTTAGGCGTTCAAAAATTTGTCTCGGAATACTGTGTGCCCGTTGAATGAACTCGTGTTTAAATTGCTGGTAGTCGAAAATTATTCTCAAACAAAACACGTTAAATTGAAATAATAAAAGAACATTATCGAACGAAATCCTACAACGCAATTATATTAACTTATTGTACTCTCGATGTCTCAGAATAAATGTTACAAACTTCTAGGGCGTGTAGAGTGGTCGAAAATAATCACTTATTGCCAATGAAGAAATAGTGTGATTTTGCGTGTAACGGAATTATAGCACTTACTACACACATGGTATATACCCCTGATTTTTAGGCAACCCCATATGCAGATGTTTGCCAGGTTCTTATAATCTCCGTGACTGACAGCACGCGACCTGTAATCGTTTTAAACGGCATTGTAAAAACAAAATAATTTTTTGTCCTTTATAAGGAATTTGGCTGATATGTTCTAAAGGAAACATTTTAAAATAAATTTTCTTCGTTCATCATGGTAGAGCCCAATTGTGAGACTCCGCCCTTGGGATGCATGCTGGCAGTCGCTGGGGACGCGACATCCATTTCGGAATTACGCACTCTTCCGTGACGAAAGTCGCCCGTCATTTCTTCCGGCGTGGACGGACGTAATTTCGTAAATGAAATGGGTTTCGATTATGCTCTTTTATTATTTTAATTGAATGGAAAAAGCCAACCCTCGCCGAAGACTCACACTTAATACGCCAAGTGACAATTCTCTGAAGCGTATTCCCGCTGAATTTTAATACCATTTTCAGAGCTGGCCGAAATTGATTTTCTTAGCAACGCGTCGTGAACGAATAATTCCGTTAAGCACTCTCTGACGCTTGTCTTAATCTCCACGTGAACGCTACAGAGGGGGGAGGGGGGATGTGGCGTGTGTGTCGAAAGTGTGTGCAGGAGAAGCTTTGCCAAATTCAGCTTCCAGATTAAAGTGACCGTTTTTCCGCGCGGGAGCTTCATTGTCCGCGTAACCTGGAGCTCGTTTAACGAAGTGGCCTGCAGCCTCCGCAAGGTGTCGGAGCAAGCCAGTGCATTGTTTTCAACAGGATTACGGGCGGGGGGGGGGGTCGGCGGTGGCTGTGCAGGCTCCTTGGCGTGGGTGTGCTGGGCCGTGAGGGGGTGTGCAAGCGCTGAAACGACCATTCGCCGTCCTCCTCAGAGTAGCAACCAATTACCATGATTGCTTTGTTGGTGGTATTCCAGCGATAAGGGATTCAGACCCCACGCCAGCACAGTAGGTGGTAGCTCCCGGAGAACGGGGAGAAGGCGAGAGGAGGGGGGGCGGAGTAATTGCTTCATTACCGTAGATGCTGCCTCCGCCGCTCGCCGCCCTGCGCCCCGCCCCGCCCCCTCCGCTCGCGCGCCGGCGGGCGCCTGGGAAAACCACGCGCTCCCGGCGCCCGCCGCGGCGCTGGCCTTTATTGCTTTTGCGTCTTTGCGAGCGGCCGCTCTTCAGGCGATCGACTTCTCTTAAGCAATGGGTTGCACACTCACCACTTCCCACGCTCCTCTTCATGAGGAATAGTTTGATCCAGAAACCCTCTTCTCCAACGTTTGGGATCTCTGTGAAACTTTGTAATAGAGGAAATAAATGAGATATCATAGATTTTAAATATTTGGTTGAAAAAATGACTGGTGCCAGTCGACCACTGTCGCGAAAGGTCCTTTTGTGGTGGAATCTCATCTGTGGTAAGACGATAGCGAAAAATACTCAAGTGAACTATTCGAGTGTAGGCGCCGGACATTGGTTTATAACCATATTATTATAAAACGCTATTGGTTGAATTGAAACTAATAACTCACGAATCGAATAGTCATAATAAGAAATCTTTATTGGTAGTTGGCTGTACATAGCAATGTGACGATCTGCTCAGAAAAGTCGACCATTTAATTCACCGTCAGTGCACGCACACAATCACAAGCATTAGGAACTAGGTCACAAATATCTGTAGAGGATTTATTTGAGTGACGTTAGAAAAGATCTACAGACAGTCCCCCTCTCTATGGAAGGAGGTTTCTCTTTTGCTGTGGCGAACCGTCGATCCGCCTCTAAGAAGCGAGGGTGGACATTGAAACTCCGCCTCCGTTACCTGCGCGGATATCCGTCGAGGTCGGAAGCACATGAATTGCTGCTGAAAGAGGTCCTTCTCTTCAGATCGAAGGGTTGCGGAGATCGGCGCGGGCAGAGGGGACGGCGGCGATGGCAGAGCGAGCGGTCTCGCCCATCTCGAGTTTCCGTCCCGCGTCCCCCGCCCTCCACCCACCCACTCCGCCGGTCGACCCTCCGCATTCCACCCGCGTCGCCGCTATTCACCGTGAATTTGGCCCAAAAAACACAACAAACACCACGCACCGCCGTGTAAGCCAGCCAGCGAGCCGCGAGCGGCCTTACGCTACACCTGTTGACCACGTTCCCACGACGCGCGTCCTCCATGCCTTTCTCTACCCCGTCCCGCCCCCTCCCCCACCCCCATTCCCGTGCCCCGAATAACATTGCCTTTCTTATCTTAATTACGGTCGATTGTTCGGGATATATTCCTTCGCATTGTGATCTGTATCGGGTTTCCAGTCCTCCCTCTTTTTGCGGCCATTATATTCATTCTTTTGCATTTCCCTTGTCCCTCGAAACGGTCCGCGTTGCTGGTTTTTCCTGTCCAGAGATATTTCCTTCCGAATTTTACGTGAGCTAAAAAGGATGCCTGGCAATGCGAGCGGGTGATACGCATCGTCGGAATAGCGCTGGCCGTACGTGTGAGAGCGACTAATGGCCTCGGAGGGCGTTTCAACGCGTGGCGAAGCGGCTTGGCGCGTTGGATTGCGACCTTTTGGTATTATGATCGCACATAGAAGCGTGGGCTTTCTTTATAGTTTTCTCGTTGGTACGTCACAATAGGTCATTTAGTATTTATTACTCTATTTTGACGTGCGTTTCGGAACTTCTTTGGGAGGTGAGTATCAGCCACTCGGTACCAAGATCGCTTGAAGGGCGTTGTCTAGCTAGAGACCTCATCGTCTTTTGGCCAAAGTTTTGTGGTCCGTTCTTTTTTGCACATTTGGCGTTCCTCCTCTTCCTCTCTTTTCTTTTTGTGTTGAGCTGCCATGTTCCTTCTATCTGGCCCGCAGTCGTAAGATAAACATCTCATTTAACAAGTTGTACAGTGAGTGACCTTTTCGTTTTTCTCTTCTTTTGCAGCATCCGTACCCTTCGGAAGACCAGAAAAAGCAGTTGGCCCAAGACACGGGACTAACGATCCTTCAAGTCAACAATTGGTGAGTGCCAGCGCTGTGCGCGCGCAGCTCTTCATCCATCAGCGCCACAAAGAGCGGGAGCGGGCGCGGGCGAGGCTTGCGGTTCGGCTCCCGCCCGCCGCCCCGTCCCTGCAACATCCCCTGCACCGCCCCCGCATCGTCCCGCCCCGCCCCCGCACCGCCCCGCCCACGCCCCGCCCCCGCATCGCCCTTGCACCGCCCCCGCACTGCCCCTGCACCATCCATGCACCGTCCCCACACCACCCCTACACCATCCCTGCACCGCCACTGCACTGCCCTTGAACCGCACAGCATACGCACCGCCCTCCTCACCGCCCCCACACCGACCCCGCACCACTCCCGCACCACCCCGGCACCGCCCCGCCCACGCCCTGCCCCCACACCGCCCTTGCACCGCCCCTACACTGGCCCCCACACCGCCCCTGCACCGCCCCCGCACTGCCCCGGCCCGCCCCGCCCCCCACCCGCCCCCTGCACCGCCCCTGCATCATCCATGCACCGTCCCCACACCAGCCCTGCTTCACCCCTACACCATCCCTGCCTTGCCCTTGCACCGCACAGCATACGCACCGCCCTCCTCACCGCGCCCGCACCGCCCCCACACCGACCCTGCACCACTCGCGCACCACTCCCGCACCACCCCTGCACTGCCCTTACACGCCGCCTCGCTCGCGCTCCCCTGCGCGCGGTGGCCACACGAAGAAGCAAACAGGGCTGGATTTAGGTACTTCCGTCCCCAAGCTCAAAATCGTTTGGGGCTCCCTTTCTCAAAAATCCTTCAGATTTACTTAAAAAATGAAATTGTAAAACACTATAATAAAATAACCTTTATTAGAAAAACAAATTAATTTTAAAAAATTGTTTATAGAATTCAACATGATTGTGTTTATATAATATATTGTTGATTATTAAAATCATGTTATATTAATATACAAATATTACATACAAATATGATAAACATGTTTTATTACTTTATTATTTTTTTCGGAGACCGGGCCTTACCTGAATGGGTGCCCCTAAATACCTGTTTATTTCCGTGTATGTAAATTCAGCCCTGGGCGCAAATCATCGACAACTGAGAATTATTCTGGGAAGAAGGGCGAACTCAACAAATTCCTTTTTTTCGTAACTTACGTTATCTAAGTGGGAGAACACCACTTAATAAACATTTAGAAATGAGCGTCACTTAACAATGACGTATAAAAAGTACCAAATGATAGAACGTTGAGTTCACCCTTTCTATTCAGAATTCTTGAAGTGCATGTGAAAGAAACAAAAAAAATATTGGTGTTCTTCATTACATAAGGTACAATAGTCTTGAAGAAATGTTAACATTTTCTTTCTAGTCCGAGTAATGAAACATGATCTAAGAAAGGAATTTACTGTAATCTTAATCTGACTATAATTGTATTATCAGTTGTGCTAAATGGAAATTATTTCTTAGAAAATGGATTTCATCGCGGCTCTGATGTCCAATGTATGTGTTAAAATGCGTGATTTGAAATACACATTTACTGGAATGATGGTTATTTCCACATTTATATATTGCACGAAATATTGCTGCATGCCCGAAATACTACTGTAAGAGATTTTCTTGTACAGTTATCCTCAATCATCAGTTTTCCTAAGACACCCAAATATTTCGTTTGAAACTATAAGATTTGCTTCGTTGTAATCGAAACATCCACGGATAAATATCATCAATGGATATGTTTCGTAGATCGATGTAATTAGGTTAATGTCACTTGTAAAAATTTCAGTTTGAGGTGTAACATTTGAGTAGGTTCGTATCTATCCAAGCATCTCTTCCAACTTCTTCCACAAAACGTTCCTGTTAGGCGGAAAGTATCTGGATCTCTCGCCGTTCATTCTCGGTCTGTCGCGCATAGTTTCCTCCTCGTCCCCGCCCCCGCGCGGTGAGAAGCGTGCTTCGTGACCCGCCGGCGTGGCGTGGGCGGGCGTGATCTAGTGCCGCCACGTATTGGCACTTTGGACGCGGTACATTTGAGCCGCGGCGGGGCGCCCACTCCGGAGCCGGGTCGCCAGAAGAACGGGTCCGCGGCTGCGGTGATGCACGCGGCGCGGTTCCGTACGGCTCATTGCCTCCGCGCTTTCTTTGCCCCGACGCCGCCGCAGCGCCCGCCCACCCGTTAGGAAGAAGCCTTTCCCCGATCCGAAAAAAGGTCTATATTTTTAACCCCCGGGGGCCAAGAAATGTGGTCTACAAGTTCTATGTTAATTGATGTAGTGAAGGTTTTTGCCGGCCCGTAAGTCAAAGTCAGAGCGGTGTATTTACACTGCGTCTAAACAAGACACCCCTTCATCACGTATTATTTGGCTAACCATAAATTTTCGACCCGAAGCCGTATATCTCCCCACCTGTTACCTCATTACCGACTAAAATAATAGCTTTTAGCTCTCGTGGCCGGCAATTTATTACGAAACATTTGCCAAGGAAGAGAAATTTTTCCTCCAAAAGTTGTGCGGAGAGGTCGCGGAGGCGCGTGGGCATGCGCGACGAGGCGCGAGAGGGGTGGGGTGGGGGAGGGGAAGTGCAGGTCTAGGCGCAGGCCACGGCCCGCCCTACTAATTGAGCACAAATCAAGGAACCGACCGGGAGGTGGCGGAGGCTGCGTAGAGGGCGCCTCGCCGCGGCCGATCCGTCAACCTCTGTGCTAATGGCGGTGCCTCGCGCGCAAGAATGCTCCCTCGACCGATGCCCCCGGCGCTGGCAGGGAATTCGTGGGAGGAGGCGCTTCGCTTTTTCACGTGTCCAACGAGTCCCGAACGCGCTTCGTTAACGCCGCCCGTCGCTGCCGCGCCCGCTAAATAAGGTTCGTTACTCGTCGATAACGCTCGCGCTACGCGTCAACCGCATTCCTACGCAGGGTGTGTCCCGACTGCATCCCGCGGTCAACTTTTCCAAAGCCGTTTACCTTCCTCCGAAAAAGGCATAGTCCGACTGCATCCCGCGGCGAACTTTTCCTAAGCCGTTTACCTGTCTCCGAAAAGCCATAGCCCGACTGCATCCCGCGGTGAACTTTTCCTAAACCGTTTACCTACCTCCCCGAAAAGGCATAGCCCGACTGCCACCCCTTCCGATTTCCTCAGTATGAGGATTGATTCTTATGTTTCCTGTGGTCTCCTTAGAATCACATTGATCGATTATAATTTATCCACGTTGTCAGTAACATTTGTATGTTTTTTTTAGAGCACTATCAGCGTTGAGAAACACCGCGTAAAAGTTTGTGGAAACAAATGAACATGAAATTACCTATCACGACCATGTTACCTCGCTGACTTTATGTACACAATTGTGAAGATTCTGCCATATCCACCTGTGTTCGAGGATTTCTCTTGACTCGTGCGAGAACGTATATTTGCAGTACTTAAGAGGGATAACTTAACAAAAATGTTTACTCCTTTGGAGCACCCTCCTTCTAAACGGGGTGAGCGAAATGGGATGCAGTCGGGCTATGCCTTTTCGAGTAAGAACAATTGAAAGAGGGTTAGCTGGGAAGCGATGGTGAGGGAAAACTTATCAGTGAGATGCAGTCGGGCTATGACTTGTCGTGTAATGAGAAGTCAAAGGGGATAAGCTGGGAAGGCGAGGTTGTGGAAAAATTCACTACGGGCTGCAGTCGGGCGATTTCTTCCTGTGCAGATGAGGACTCCGCAATTCTCCGAGCGCAAGGTGAGTTCCGCCTATCCAAATAGGAAAAAATCCTCCGTCTTTCTTTTATTGTGAAAAGCAAGCGGTGTGGGTCACGAGGATTCGATCGGGCGTCCCTTTGTGACGAGAGCGAGTGCACGGCGGAGGCGGGGGGTAGCGTCTGACGGCGCCAGCACGCGGGTGATCAGGGGGGGGGGAGGGCGCACAGCCGCGCGGGTGGAGGTAGAAGGTCCCTAGCTACAGCGCGCACATAAATGGAAAACGGATTGATTAATCGTAGTAATTACCGATCAGCTTTCCCTGCTAATTAGATCTCCACCCCTTGCCTCCGCGCCGCCCGGGGGCACCGGTGCGGTGGGGGAACGGGGCGCAGGCGGCAGCCCGGGGGGGGGCAGGCGGGAGGGGGACAATGGTGGCTAAATGAGATTATTTGCTGAAAATGGCGATTCCTGGTTGTGTTTGAGCTGCGCGCCATGCTCGCACAAACACTCGCGCGCCGAGGGCAATGCCGCAGGGGCAGGGGTGGGGCGAGGGGAGGGGGGAAGCGGAACCCCAGCCAGGGCCGCGCCGCGCGTCGCAAGAATTGGACGCGGAGGAGAAAAAGTGCAGCATGCCGTCCCCGCCCCCGCCGCCGCGCCGGCGGCGCCAGCGGCGGGGGAGCGGTGATATGAAAGAATTGATTGGCGCTGCTCCCGCGACAAAAGGCGCGGCGGCCATGCCAGCGGTGGCGGGGCCGCTGTCAGTTATTGCCATTGTACCAGAGACGTTTGAGTCGTGATGAATGCTCGGTTTTATTAGACTGTGTGTCTGTCGCGGTGGGAGGCGCGCCTGTACAAATCCTTTGGTGCGAGCGGCGCGCCGGTCATGCGAGCCCGCGACGCTAACGTTTCAATTAGGGCCCGCGCGCGGCGCTGCGGTCGCGGCCGGCTGCCGTGTGGTGGCTGCCTCCGCGGTCGCTCAATGGGCAGCGCTTGCCAGCAGTCTTGTTGCTTTCAGGCAGCGTTTTGGGGAAAAAATATCTTCTTTTATCGGAACATTTTGTCAGTCGGATGCAACAAAAGGTGTCTGGCGAAATTTCGCATTTCAGATGAATTTGCTGCATTTTCAAAATATGTTTTGTGACGTCGAAAAATCTAGCTGATATTTAAACTATGGAATCTGAAGTTTATCGTTGTTACTGGAAAATTAAGTAAAGTTTTCTAGCATGTAATTAAATTAAAAATAATATAGTGCCTATCATTTGGGTTTTCTGGTACTTACTTATAAAACTGACAATCTTCTAGCTTGAGGTAAATCGAATTTCCGCAATATCTGGAGTGTTTTCATACTTCATTGTGGTGCGAGAAATTTAATTCCCGACGTCACGTGAGCAAACATCGATAGCTTGACGAAGTATGCCATTAGTCCCGTAAATGAATTGCATGTTTTGAGCGCGTAAGGTAGCAGTGATCATCCCCCTCTGGATGGCGAGATCCGGCCCCAACCTACTCGTCAGTTAGTGTGATTTTCCCAAACCTGGTATCTCCCGCCAACAGGACATAGTCCAAGGTCGGAAGAAGCCTTAAGCTCCCGATCTCCCAGCATGTGTGGTAGTGTAGTGCATATACGTAAGTGTGTGTACATAAGAGCTGAGACACCGCGGCAAGATTGGACCCGGATAGGATACGGAAGAGAAAGGAAATATCGCTGGCGGGCAGTGTTTCCGACATTCACCTGGTATTGACCGAAGAAACCATGGAAAACTGCCGATCAGAGTACACTGCTAGAATTCCCCTCCACAGAGCGTCTGAATTTGACCTAGCCACTATGTAACTAGTATCTAACATCCTCCCACCGTCGAGAATCGAACCCTAGAACCTCCCGTTCAGGGGCACTTCAATGGCAATATTTTGAAACACGGAAAGTGAGCCTTCGTTGTGGCCCGCCTGGCAGGCCCTTATCGCCACCGGAAGCGCCGCCCAGAAGCTGCGTGTTAAAACTGTAACTTCTTAAGCCGCGATTACAACACCCGCGTGCTGCTTAAGCCGCCATAAAGCAGCGGTAGATGTAGGAGTATAAATGTGTCAGCAAGTTGCGCGTACTGCAGCGGTGCAGCGCGGGGCGGGGCGGGCGGAGGGGGCGTGCCCGGCGCCAACTTCTAATCCTCCGGAGACAGCGACCTCGCGCCGCCGCCGCCAGCGCCGCCGTGTCCGCTTTGATTACTGCGGAGGAGGCGTGGGCGGAAGGGGAGCGGCGTCCGCCCGGCAGCTGTTTTCTCACGCAATAATTATCTCGACGGGAGCTCTCTGGTCGGCGGGCGCCCGACGGCAATCAGATGATCTGCCAGACGCCTCCCAGGTCGTCTGCTCCGGCCTCGCCGCCAACTAGCCGTGATGACAAGGCAACCTGGGCCGTCGCCGCGCCGCCGTCACTCGCCGCCCGCCTTCCGTGTGGTCCTTGGTAAACATGTCTCGCTCTACAGCGTTGTCGCACGCCGGATTTGGAACCGTCGTTCCTCACAAGATTCCCGAGGACTCAGAAAACGTTTCGTGTTGGTTCATGGAGTTTGTGTTGACGTCAATGAATGCATTTCTAATACTGTTGTCTTCACAAGCATAAAATCCAAAATCCAGAAAGATATTTTAAAGAATCAGTTACATTTTCTATTTTTTTAAAAATCAATTCGTCACTTTAAACGTAACATATGTATTCTTTGTGTGTGAATTGATTTTTTCTGTTTGTATTGATGTGAAATTAATGTTTAATAAAATATTGATATAGTAGCCTTGATATGTTATTTACAATATACATTTTTTATCATTTGTTGGTTTACGAATCATGTAGCCGCACCAAAACATACAGAAAAACATTGAGTCGTTAAAAAAAATACCCGCAGGTGCCTGAAGATAAAACGGCAACGGATTGTCTTCTGTTGGCGGGGAGGATCTGGAAGGCGTTCGGTGTTATCCGCAGCTGGCGCCAACCATCGCGCGGAGGGCGTTGCGAATCTGGCGCCAAGTGCCGGCGCGCGCTGGCGCGAGGCGCGCGCGGTTGCGACTCCGGGGAGCGCGGGCGTCCGAAAACGCGCGCATCGCACAGGCGCCCTGTTAAACTCCCATTTGTCCGCCCGCGGCAGCGCCACCGCCGTCGCCCTGCGTCGTGCCGGGGCGTCGTTTCAACCCCCTCGGCGCGCCGCGCGGGGAGGGCTCCGCCGCCGCCGCTCCGCCGGCGAAGGAGCGGGCACAGCAGCGGCCGCGGAGGCGGAGGAGGACGAGAGAGAGAGAGAGAGAGAGAGAGAGAGAGAGAGAGAGAGAGAGAGAGAGAGGAAAGAGGACAGGCCCCGGCCGGTGATCCTCAAGTCGCCGTGATGTTGCCATTGTCTCCCGGCGCGGAACGGCCCTATTCCGACTCCCCGTTAGTTGAATCCAACGGCTGGAGATGACGCCGTTTGCGTTTTACGAGGCCGTGCTGGGGATATCAGGCCGCCCCGTCGACCGCACCGCCGCGCCCCGCCCCGCGCCGCGCTCCCCGTTGCTTCCGCCCGCTGCCACCGGCGGCGCTGTCGCTGCGCCCGTCGCCGGGCCACTCGTAAACGCAGCTGTTTAAAACTACAAATGACTGCTTGCCCGAAATGAAGTGGCTCTTTCCCGTTTATATCGTAGTGAAAATATATACAGGGAATATTTTGACACAAGGCCGAGTTTTAAACCTTCCCTTTCGCCGTGGAATGAAACAATTCGGTTCAATAAAAAGCTCTGGGCTGGCGTGAAACGAGGCCGGGAGCGGAAGGGTGGAGCGCGGTGCTGTCTGGTGGGGCGATTCGCGCTGGCGCTGCAAGCGGATTAGGAGCGCGGGCCGCGGCGGCGTTACCGGGCTGCGGGCTAATCTTAATGTGGCGGCGGACGGCTCGCCCCTGCTGCCTTCCCGCCGCCGCCTCGTTCGGCGCGCGGCGCGGTGGCGCTGCCGGCGCGCTGGGGGCGGCGGCGGCGCGGGTGCGAGATGAGCGAGAGGGTGGGAAAACAATTTGCGCTAATTACGGAGGCATTGGCTAATTGTGCAACAGCGGCGGCGGCGGCGCTCGGTGCGAGTGCCAGTCATCTATTATGGATGTTGTAATACGCGCGGGCTCAGGCTGGCGCAGCGCCGACGCCGCCAGCGTCAGCCCTCTAACCCCCACCCCCGGCCCCGCCCCCGCCCCGCCCCGCCCCGCCCCTGCCGACAGCGCCTGGGCCATGCGACGCGCGGGCGCTGAGCCTCGACTGCGAGATGACTGGCCGCTCCTCTAACGAGGATGGGCTCAAAGTTTCAATTCCTTTCATCAGGGCCTGCGGCGGAATTCATTTCTTAGGCTTATTGCGTGAAGGAAATGAAATTACTGGATTGATGTTAGAAAAATAATGTTTGAAAGGGATTTTACGATAGGAAGTGCTATTAAGTGACAATTTATACGGTGGAGATAAATGAATGTTTCAGATATTCAAATAATTAGACGAAATATTTCTATTTTCCTATATTCAGACATTTTTTGGAATAAAAGCGTTTTTTTTCGTAGTAATAATTATTTTCCTTATTTAACTGACCTTATCATTAATATTATGCAATTAACGGTCTCAATAAACGATTTTGTGTTACGTGTTCATTACAGTTTTTGAAGTCGTCATCCACATCATGAATCAATTTTTTGCTAGAGACATGATTCCATTTGGTTAACCCAGAACCTTATGGAACAGAAATTTATGTTCTTTCGTCAAAATTATAGCCTTCTCTTTGTGAATCCAAATAACATTAATACATCTGTCTCAAAACGTCACCCAACACCAAGCTCCAAAGCCAACGAGCAATAAGTTGCTGACAGGTTTACGCAGCAATATGGAAGAACTGATCGTTTGATTAGTTTTTAAAATCGCACAAACTCGGCGAGTGGAGCCGGAGGACGCAGAGGAGTCGTAGCAATCAAACACATCGCAGGATGTCGCCTGTAAAAACTTTGTTTCTGCGCCCGTTACGACAGATGTATAAACCTGCGCGTAACAGCAGTCGTTACGTAGAGCTGCTGCGCGTCGCGCGGCGTCGGCGTCGGTCGTCGGCGCGACGTCGCGACGTCGTCGCTTGTATTCGCTGTCGAAATTAGCAGCAGCAGTTAGGCAGCGTTTCCCTTAGTTTTAATGGAGATATCATATGTAGCGTACGGCCTCGCGGAGTGCCCATGAAACGCGACGTAATACGGCGGGGCGTGTGCTTAAGTAGGGAGAAAATATGGTGTCGAAGTGACGGGGCGGGTGGTTTATGGCGGGCGTGGGCCCCCCGAGGTGGCGCGCAGATGCAGAGGCGATAATTTTCCAGTTTCCGCCCCGCGCCCTCGGCTGCCGCTTTGTTTTGTTTACTTTTGTCGGAACCTGAGGTCCGTTCAGAAACGTTTTAATACTATAAAATTCGCTTTACGCGGCTGTCTCGAGATGCAGTCGTCGCCTTGTGCGGGGGGTCATGAAACGTTGATGTCAAGTTCATTAACACGCAAAATTCATGAACTTTATAATGATTGAACCTCGAAACAAACCGTCCAATAAACGGTTAATGAAACATATTTGTTTATGTCTCTATTATGGTGGTAGGCGCCGGGTTATCTGTTCGCTTGTGACGATCTACGCGGCCGCGGAATGGCCGTGGGCGTGAGGGAGGGGGCGGGGCGGGGGGGGGGGAGGCCTGCGGTGGCGTAGGCGCGACCGCTGGCTTACGGTGAACGACACTCCGGGACTGTTACTGTGCTACTCCGTCGTGTTAACAGGGCTGGCCGTACCTACTACGTTAAATGACGATTCGCAGCTTCATTTCCAAACTCAAGAAGACGAGCTGCCGCTTCTGAGTTGGCGCAGAGGTCTGCCGAAGGGCCCTGCGAGCCGCCTGCCGCCCTCTCGCCGCCCTCGCGGCAGCGGGGCTGTGCAGGGGCGACCGTCAGATGTTTTTAATACGTCTGCTCCCCCGACACCTCGCGCTCCCGGTGGCCTTCCGCGCAGCCTCCTTACTTGCGCGTGAAATGACACTTCTCTTAACGCCGCAGAAGACATTATCAGCGCTCTTTTTTCGCGTTTCGTTCTAGCGTGATATCTAAATAACGTGTTACACACTCTATTCCATTTGCGGCATATTGCATCTGTCTGTCTCCTCGTCCATCGCGCTCGCTCGCTCGCTTCCCTTCGCGTCGTTCTCTTCGGCGACGCGCGCTCTCCCTCTTTCTCCCTCCCTCCCTCCGTGGCCTTCTTCGCCCCCTGGCTGCTCGTCCCGGTGCCCTTCCTTCAGACGCACTCTATTCACCAGCCAGTGTCATCATCATTTTTCATACAGCATCCCATTACCGTTTTCATCTCATTGTCTTGTATAGGCTACATGTAATCTCTCCAGCTCCCGCCAGCCCCGACGAGAACTCTCCCCGCTCCCCCCTCCCCTCACCGCCACACCTGACCTCCTCGCGTCGGCGCCCGGAGGCTAAAGTCGCAGCCAGCTCGAGAATTCCGCGCGTGTGAAATATTGCAAAAAGAAGGAAGGAGGGATGGCTTATCAACTCCTTCTGAAAAGAGCCGGGGGAAAAAACGAAGAGACTCGGTTCCTAATGCAAAAGGAAAGAAATTGTCCTTTGAATATTTTCCATCTCATTCGCTGCTCCCATTTCTTCGCTCTCCCCAGCCTATCTTTTTTCTTACTGCTCACACCACTCCGCACCTCCAACTCATTTTCTACATTTTTTATGTGCATCTTATTTCCAAACTTCCATTTTGGGGGTTATATCATATTCTCCATACTTTCGTTCATTATCTGGTTGCCATGCATTTCTTTTTTTACATACTCGGGGTGGCAACGCAATAATTTATATTGGTACGTCTCGGGGTCATTTTCATGACAACGCGCGCTTCACGTGAGGCATTTTTCTTCATTTACCTTACTTTTCTCAAGCAAACTCATTCATTAGAAATTTTTTTTAGAACGGTAGAAGTATTTGAACGACTTTCGTTCTAGGGATGTAACATTGATGTCGATGTTTTGAAAACATCGCTATTTTTTTAAAATATGCTTTTTAACGTCGCTGTTTTTGTCCGATGTTTTTACATGGGCGATATTTTTAAAATGAAAAACGTAAATCATAAAAAACTTCTCTGATAATTTTCAGATAGCCATAAAATGAATGTTCTTTAGACGAAATTGACAAAGGGTGAAAACTAAATAAAATAGTTTTCGTTAATAAACGAATGTATATTATTTTTTAATTGTCAAATCAGATAATCCAAGTTTTCTTAATTGTTCTAATGTTTTTTTGTCATCGTTTTGGTTGTTCAATTTCAGTTAAGAATATCAGTAAACGAGATCACTTTCAATTTAAATACCCGCTGTGTGAAGTTCAATGGTTACTTATCCAGTTTTAAAAACATTGATCTTTAATAACATCGATGGTTTTGGGTCGATGTGTTACTGACATCGATGATTTAATTTCGAGCATCGATGTCTAGAACTATCGATGTTTCGTTGGCGATGTCGCATCCCTATTTCATATGTGTGTGGGTACCCGCGAAATGAAACCCACATACCGCTGGGACAGAATCCGAAGCACACTCCACCACCGCTTCGTGGCGTCCTCTTCAACTTTTAGCGAAGCGCTCGTTCGATAGATCTGGAAGTCGTCGCGTCTCATCTGGAAGCTCGTACATCACGCGTCAGAGATTTCCGCCGTCCCCACGGCCTGTCCCTCCCCCCCCCCCCCCGCCGCCGCCGTCGCCGCCCCGTCGCTTCGTCTGCCCGGCCGCGCTATCTCTTCCTCGCCACCCTTCTCCTCCGTCTCCTCCGCCCCCAGTGTGTCTTTCGTCTCCTTCTTCGCGTTATCTCACCGTAATTTACGGGTCCGTTTTCATTGTCGCCGCTCCGCGCCGCCACCCCGCCACGTCGCCGCCTGCGCAGCCTCCGGCCGTGGCCCGAACGACTCTCCAGGGAGTCATATTGGCCCCTCTAATAGCCTCTGAAACACATTTTTAATGAACTATTGTTACAGGAAATGAAAATAGGGAAAAGGAAGCCTCCTTCGCCTTCGCGTTTGCTGCGCCTCCCTTTCGCGTCGGCTCTTTTGCGCCTTACTTTCCGCAGTAGTGCGCGGGATGCTGATGGTGGTTTACTGGGCCGGACCGGGGGAGAGGGGGTAAGGAGGCTGTTTTATGCGTGGTAACCGTTCCTTGGGCGTTTATCCTGGACGTTTGGTAGTTAAGCGGCAGTAAATTGCGGAGTTTTAATCGTTTCGCTCGGCCCGCCGCTCCGCGTCCGCGCCTTGGGGCCGACTGGGGACGCTGCATGCCAGCTCGCGCTCCCCTCTGCGCTCCGGCAGATAGAAGTAATTCTTCCTAGATGCTTGCGCCGGAGAGATTCGTTCAGAGCTTTCTTTGGCTTAGTTTAAAGCGGAATTGTTTCTTGGAATGTCAAAGGATAATGAAATGTTATAACTAGGTTCTGTTGGAAACATTATTAGAGCGGTCGAATGTAAATAAAGCTCAAAATTTCTCGGAACAACAAGATTTCCTTCGGCGACCTTTCATTCATTGTTTTTTTCGGACATTTTTTAAAAGAGATGAAGAGTATTTTAAGGAAGTGCGCGCTGTGATGGAGTGCGGGGGCGGTGGGAGGTACCCGCGCACTCGTCTACTGCGTCGCGAGCCTCTTTCTTGCAGTGGACGGAGAGGAGCGCCCGCGCAGGCCTTGACAAATCGCCTGCATGTTTTCTCTCGCTTCTTTTCCATTTCCATCTCCAGGAAAAAGCCCCCTTGCTCCGGCTGCCTAATTTGCCGGAATGCTTCGCTTCGCCTGAGCTGAGTTATACCCCCGGAAAACTTGGCGGGGCGGGCGAGCGGGCATGCGTGTTCGGGTGGGCGAGGGGGCGACGCTAGGCGGAGAGCCCGCCGGAGAGCACGAGGAAGAATAAAGGAAAGGAGAGAGAGAAAGAAAAAGAGAGACGGGAAGAGCGTTTCTTCTGAAAGTTGCAGGGAAGATGGTCGCCAAAAACTCGTTTTCTGCAGCTGTCAAAGGAAGCGTTGTTTTGAAGCCGATTGTCGTCTGCTGTGCCGTTTACTGAAAGGGTGGAATTTCGTTGAAATGCTGTGTTGGTGCAGTGGTGGAGGATAGTTGCACTTCACATTAGGGTTCATTTTGAGTGATTTTTTTCCTTTCTTTACATTTGCGGAACTATCAGTATTTTTCCTTCTCAACAATTTTTGAGAAGTCGCGTTATTCTTTCGTATCGTCTCCATAACGTCATTGGCGTTCTGTTTAAGAAAGCCGCCAGCCTCCTGAGAACGCGCCCCGCCTACCTCTTCCCCGCCGCCCCCGCGCCGCCCGTCTCCCGCGGGGAGCGACCCGTGAAAGAGCCTCGACGCCTTCGTCGCCGTAATCCTCTTACCAACCTTTCCGCTTCAACTTAAGATGACGACGAATTATTAGCGCAGGTCTTTCCCGCCGCCTATCTTAGCTCCGGCATGCCCGCGCCCCGCCCCGCCCCGCCCCGCGTGCGTCGCGCGGCCCGCGTTGAATTATGTGCCGGCCGAGGTGACAGCCCTTAATGCGCGCGCCGCCCGCGCCGGTGCCGTCGATACGGCGCTGCCAACGCGCTCTCGCGGGCAGCGGAGACGTGCCTCCCCTGGGAGTAGGGACGTGAAATCCTGCCCATCTCGCCTGCTTGGGAGTAAGGACGTGAAATCGATGTCGCTGTTTTCAAAACATCATCGATGATTTTTAAGAAACATCCATGTTTTAAACATCGGTTTATTGAAACCGATGTTTTTAACACCGATGTTTTGTGGTCGATGTTTTTGTTTTCGATGATTTGTTAGTGAGTGGAAAAAATCCCATAATAATATTTTGTAAAACTTAGAATATGAAGTAATAACTGATGTTATCACTGTCAGTTGTGTGTTGGAACGCAGTAAACTTTTTTATATTACCTTCATCGAGCGGTCTATCTCTCCCTCCGAGAGATGACCCCGATGCTCTGGTATTTCCTACGTCTTTTCTCGTTCTTTCGCACGTGCAGATGCGGTGACCGCATGTGCAGTGGGGATAGGGTTTCCCTTTCTCACATCCTTCTGCAGCGAAGTGAGGAAGCTCTGACTCTTTCAGATATCCCTTAGCGCCCATTCTTGCTAGTCCAGTTTTGTTAATATTTTTTCTTTTTTGACATTTTTGTCGCTTAAATCTTAATTCTACATTAACATATAAGATCACTGTCAATTACTATTTCACAAGCGTTTCAGACTACTAAACCACTTTTAAAAATATCGATGATTAAAAACACAGATGCTTTTCGACCGAAATACATCTAAATTTTGAAACATCGATGCTTTGGTGTCGATGTCGCAACTGTACGTGGGGGGCCACATGTGTGTTGTGAGTGGAGCTGGTGCGAGGTAAACGGGTGCTTAAACATGAGAAAGCTTTGTGGCGGCTGTGGCTTTAATCTTCGGGATTGAAATGAGATCCGAGGATCTTGAGCTGCGCTGCTGCGAGCCTCCTGAAAAATATTTTGAAAATGAACAGTATCCTGCTGTTTGAAATCGTTTCTTCTAAAACTTTTTCAGAACTATAAGGAACTGTTTTTCATTCCTTCTTCGGACTACGGAGATACAATAATAATTTCGAAAATATTAACACAAATAGCTCAACTCTAATAAAGTTGCTGAATCACAAAATTAAACCACCTTTCTATGATATAAAATATCTACGTAATCAACTTAAATATTTTAGTTTGGTTTTGAAATTTCCTTTATCTTCGATGTATTCTTTTGATACCTTATACATTAAGGGAGAGCCTTATTATTATGATAGTTAATTTTCAAATCTAGAATACGTCACCGCATTCCGACCTCTGCCTTAACGCGTTTTCCCCGGCGATGCAGAGGAGAAAGAAGGAGAAGCAAAAAAAAAAAAAAGTCATTTAAAATAAAGTCTAAGAGGCATTAAAGGAGCTTATTATAATGGTATATCGGCGAGTCCCCGCGCGCCTCCCTGGCGCCTCTTTGCATGATCTCCGTCCATTAGAGCGGAGAGCGTCGCGGGAGGCGAGAGGAGAGTCGCAGCCAATTACGCTGGGCGATTGGCCTTTATTGATTCCGGCCTCTGCCTTGGGTCGCGCCGCCTCGCCCCCCCCTCCCCCCCGTCCTTCGTCGCTCTCCGGCGCCCCCGCTGCGCCTCCGCCGTCAGGGTGGCCACTTTCTGGAAAACCGGGGAAAAAATCAGGGAATTTCTTTGCTGAGGAAAAGATAGGGTAAAATCAGGGAATTTGTGGAAGAATCGTTAGAAGACGGAAAATGTGGAGACTGTTATGAAACTAGATGTTATTTCTAAAAATATAATGTAGCATTGTTTTTTTGTTCAATTTTTATTTGTTGAGATTTTTTAGAATTATACTTTCTCACGGCGAAAACAGGGAGCTGACATATTAGTTATGTGCGTGCGTTAATATTTTCTTTAAATAGAGCGAAGAAATCGTATTATATCGTATATTTAGCGAGATTAATAGAGCGAAAAAATCGTATATTTAAATAGAGCGAAAAATGTAAAAAGAACCCTCTGGAAAACCGGAAGGGCCAGCGTGTGCAGCCCCTTCCCATCGCATCGTAACGTCTCCTTTTCCGACTCGTCACACCGCGTCTCAACCGCTCCTGGTTATTTATTTATTTATTTGTGAATGCTGACTTGTCAGAGTTCAGAGGCAAAGAAGCTTCACTTTCGAATCCCGTGAAGGACAAGATGTTCTCATCACTTACCTGTGACACGGCTTCTCGACCATCGCGGGGTTCCATCTTAGTCATTCATCTGATCATTCTCACGATAAACCTGCCATCTTTCATGCAGGTAAAGCAAAGGCAAGGCACTCAACACTATCATTTGTATTGTATTGTTGACGCACACGGCACGTCACGCGTATAAATATCTGTTTCGCTCGTTATCTGTAGGTAGTTTTGAATCTTGTGCGTTCTATCACTTAAATTGCTATCGTTAAAAATACTGGCTAGATGCTTCTTTTTCAGTTGTCATTTTTTGAACCGCTTCTTCTTTTGTCACTCATACCGCCCAGAAAATCAACGCGGATTATACAGGATGTACATCATTCGTGACGAGTTGCAAAGTCTGAGTTTCATGTTCGCTCCCATCATTTCACCCCCACTGCGACCAGTAGCCACCTTTTCAAAATAAAATGCCGCGTCTGGATTTCGCTCAGCGCCGCGGCGAGCAAGGCGGGGCCGTAAACACTGACAGGGGTGCGAACGATTTGGAGTATCAGTCGTATTTCACAGCAGCGAGCGGTCGAACAATCCGGTCCGACGTGAACTGCTCGTTTCTTGACGCGATGATGTGCGGTGGTCAGGTCCCTTTTCCGGCGGAGCACATTCCCACCGGGGTGTTCGTATTCCTATGGTAAGTTGCCGAGAGGAGGGAGGGGGCGTTAGGGGGGCGAATATGTATTCATATTTGTCGGTGGCGGCCGCGGCAGCAGAAGACAGCGGGAGGGAGAGTGGAAGAAGACACTTAGGATGGCAGGGTGGGGAAAAAAAAAAAAGAAACCAAGTCGCCAGGACGGCTCTGTGCTCACGACCCTCCGGGCGAAGGGCTGTGCGGACCTCACCCGGGTGGGAGGGGGTGCAAGGCGAGGTGCCAGGGGGAGAAGGAGGGTGGTGGAGGGGGTGTCCGACCTTCCCCTCCCCGGCCGGACCGCGCGCCCGCCCCGCCAGATCACGCGGAATGGTAATCACAAAATAAATTTTCTACTTGCATTCCCAATGATTTCCTCTGAGACCTGAATAGAAATTGTTGCCAAGAGTGCGGCTGAGACCGGGGCGGGGCGGGGTGGGGCGGAAGGAAGTGGAGGTGGCGTTAGCAGGGAAGTGTGCTTGCAGGCGGAGGACGTGGTTTATTTCAATTCGTTCTGTATAACCTATACGGCGGTCGTATTCCCTTAAGAGACCCCCTCTTTTGGTTCTGCGAAAGGAAGTTGAAAGGAAGAGAAAAGAAACAGAAGGGTCATCTGATCATCTTAACATTCAATTACTTCAAATGGATATTGGCAGGAATTTATGATCGTTTTATGACACTTAAAAATGCGAGGAGAAACTAATAGGCCTCTCGGAATTTTAATCTTCCAAACTTTCCTTCACTTCTCTTTGCGTAATGAGTTTTATTGGAAGGCATATGTCTGTTCTGAACTAATTACGAAGTAAAGGTGAATTCATTTAAAGTTTAACTCTTCATCAGAGAGAGGCGCGGTAATGAGGAACTCGCGGGAGGCCCCGCCGTGAAGGAGCGGGGCAGGGGGACTTTCTGACGGAAGCTCTTCGTTTAGAGCCGTGTCGACGTCAATAAAACGTGCCACTGATTGGAAATCGTGGGATTTATGGCGTTCATTTGCGGTTCGTGGAAATTGAGCCCGCTGCCTCTCGCCCGCTTGCCCGCAACTTCCGCGAGTTTCTAATGCCCTTCTCGTAATTGAACAGATTGTTTGACGTGGCGTAGACGAGCTTCTCCAGGTCTCCGGTGTCATGTTCTGAAGGCGTGTAACCGCCGCGCCGCGGCGAGCGGGGGCGGCGAGAAGGAGCGCTCTGAAGGGCTCTTCGTCATATCCTGCGGAGACGGAGGCTATCATGTAACGAGGGGACTCGTGGTTGAAGAGAGAGCACGGGAGGTGTTCCACAAGGACACTTTAGTTCACGTTGCTGCTGTTTTGCTTTCTTCCCTACGGTTTCATTGCTTCTACCATATTGTCCGCAAATATGTTTTGGGATGCGTTGTCATGTGTCACTAATTTTTATAGACATAAAACTAGCGACGCGCTACGATCTGTACTCGCCAGGGGTTCTGTTTTAATCTTTTATATGTTTTCTATCGTACTCTATCTGCAATCATTTGAAAATTTTATTGTAGTGAGTTGGAGGAGCAAAACTCGTGATGTCGTCTGTGTGGAAAATGGGTTTCGGGTTCTGGAGGAGCAAAAATCAGTTGCTCTGATACGGCGCACGTGAATACCGAAGCTTCTATCTTTGTCGCGTGATGTCAGTTGTGTCATAAACAGGCACGCAATGTATATGAGAATAGGCGGAATAATGCAGTCAAATATTTGCATTTTTCATCGAAAACGGAAACTGTTTCATTGTTTTTTAATGTTTTCGAGTTCCTGGATGTCTAACGAAACTATACGCATATGGACATGGGCTTGGTTTTCCGACAATGTATGCGTGCTATTAGTAATATATCGTTGACCCCGGTTAGTAAGCTGACGAGTCATGGAAACTTAATTTTACAAGAGAGACAAAAAAATACCTTTCAACTGATGTAAATCAGGGATTAAAGATCTTCAAACGAGGATGATATTGAAACAAAACTATTTGTGTGTAGGTTTCATTTGCATATCATTAATCCCTGATTTACAGCACCAATTGAAATTTGCTTGTTGTTTTCACGTAAAATTAAGTTTTCTAGACTTATTCACCGGGGTCCAAGATACATTTCTTTTAAAATTCGCCTCATAATTTGGACATCCGTTGGATCGGCGGATCGAGTGGCGACGAAGCCTTTCGTCTGCTGGCGGAAGGCAGAAGGCGGCCGGGGGCAGTGGGAGCGTCGGCGCGCCCGCGGGAAATTCGCAGCCGTCTGCGGCGGCCGCCTCATGATTTATTCGGGCGCGGCCCCGCCGCCGCTGCCCCCGGGGTTGTCCGCGCGCGCGATGCTATCTGATAGCAAATAAAAGAGCAGCGCCGCGCCGCACCTCGCGTAGGCGGCAATCATATTTCGCTGCCACGGGAGACAATGGGGGGGCCCACGGCGCGCGGGCGGCGGGTCGCGCCAGCTGCCTTTGTGGCGGCGCCGCCAGATGCGCCCTGCCGATAGGCAGCGGTTGACACCTGATGGCTCTAATGCGCGGCTTACGACGAGCGGACGCGCCTTTCGGCCGCCGCCGCCGCGGCCACGCCCAAGCCGTTAACCCCGCGGGAATCGCCTCTCGGGACAGCGGTAGCACCTCTGTCGGAGCCGCTCCTTTTCTGTAGGCGGTGACTAAGTGAGCCTGTAGGCGGTGAGGCTTCGGGGCATCCAACTCTCGGTTAGGGGAGTATGATTTCTTCTTTAGAAAAATAAAGTTTTCCTCCTACAATGAGTTGCATTTTTAGGGCAACGTGAACGTTTGTCGAGTTTTTGGGCATGTCATTTAAACATGTATTTTAAGAAAAGTTAATTAAATATCTTTTAAATTTAAAAAAAATGCTATCAAAAAGCCAGTAACTATAACATACGTTTGACTGATGTCCTGAATAGTCTGGTGAAAATTTTATCTCAGTATCTTGAACCGTTCAGAAAATATTCGAGGTGGACTTTTTTATTGTCTCTCTCTCTCTCTCTCTCTCTCTCTCTCTCTCTCTCTCTATATATATATATATATATATATATATATATATATATATATATATATATGGTTGTAAGATAATGTCATTGATTGCTAAGAATTTAACGAAAAGTAAATTAATGCAATATTACCTGTTCTTGTACGTAAAAATTTCCAATCATGCACCTTGTAAACCTCACTGTACTAAAGACGGCGTGGCAGTATCTTGAAAGGGAATCGCCCCGAGGGCGTGGCTCAAGGTCAAACGCATGGGGAAGTTGGTTGCGTCTCCGCGGGGCGCCCTCCGACGGAGCTCCTTTATTCCGCGCGTCCTTCGCGGCTCATTCCGCGGCGCAGCCCCACTTTAAAACGCGGTCATTGTTCGTGGAAACTCGCTTAATTTCGGCGGCAGAAAGGGGCGTGCATCGTAACGCGAGCCGCCCTCGGTGGGCGTGGCCTGGCGCACCAGCAGCGGCGAGGGTGTCCGCCCCCGCCCCCGCCCCGCCCCGCGCCGCCCGCCCGCCCGGCCTGCTTGCTCTCTCCTGTATTGGAAACGACGCACAAAGTAACCTGGTTAATGGAACCCGGCTGCACAACAATGGGATGTTGCTCTCACAAAGCGTGGGGCCTCCGGTGAGGGATTGGCGCGCCCGGGGCGTGGCGAAGGGGGCGGGGCGGGGGAAAGGGGTCACAGATACGCAAACAGTGCTGGCCGCACGTAATAAAAGGACGTGCTGGAATAATACGGCGCTATTGTTAACGCGCTGTGTTTAGTGGCCACCGCGGCCGCACAACGGCGCCACCGTCGCCGCGTCTCTCACCCCCGCCGCCGGCCGGGAGCCGCCCTCCGCTGCCGCCGGAAAAATCGATCGAAAAAGAGATGAGGGGGCGTAGGTGAAAGATAATACGGGGGAAGGTCTACCGGCATCCCCTTTTGTTCCGGGAGGCTCATAAAACCTTCGCCAGGTGACCGCGTGGAGGACGAGCGGCGGGTGGGTGGCGGTGACGTCACGGGTACCCGTTGTGCCCGGATTCTTGCGGGTGAGCGGACGGAAACGGGCGGCGAAGCACGTTGCCGCTACGGCGCCGATATTATAAAGGAGGCGTTAGCGGCGGAGGACGGGAGAGAAAACCGCTATAAATTACGTCGGCCGCGTCCTGACTGCAGCCGACGCCGCTGTTTCTTTACCGCGGCGTCGCTGGCGTCGGCGTCGGCGGCGACGGCGGCGTCTCGGTCGCCCTGCGGTATCTCTCACCTCACGCCGGCGCGAAATATGAGGGGGGGGGGAGCGTGAAGGAGGAAGGGCGAGCTTCCTGGGAGATTGGGGAACAAGCGACTGCCATAAATAAACACGATGGGGCGGGATAGAGCGGAGGACACGCGGGGGCGGGGCGGGGCTGACTCACCTGCACTCTGCTCTCCCCCGGTGCGCGACGAGGCCGGCCGCTGGGTGGATGGGAAACAGCGGCGGGCATTTTGCTTGGGTGTTGCTGGGTTTTAATAATTATTTGCCTGACTAGTTCGGAAAATGAGTCTTTCGCGAACGAATGAAATGATGACGACCTGGGTGATGATAGTTTAGTCAGCGTATTGAAATGAATACAACAAAGACTTATGTCCGAGTTACGTAGGTATTTTTTAGTAAGAATTCAAGAAAAATTACAAGTTCACTTGGGATCATCCACAATATGCTAGGCAGAGCCACGTTGATTATTGTTGCCTCAGTGTTTTGTTTAACATTGGCGGCTCTTGGCTGAGATGTTAGGTAAAGGGCTAGTAAGCGAATATAAATTTACACACGGTTATCTTAATAACAGAACTCATTTATGGTTTTACAAATCGATCCTTCCATGGTGCTTTCAAGGCGGAAGAATTGCCCGTGATGTCTTTATTTATCTGTTTTCTTATTAACTGCAAAGCAAGTTTCTTTTGAATTACAATGTTTCTCTAAAAAGAAAGGCATTATTCTCTAAATGTATTCTTGAGGTATGTTTTTGTGCATATCAGGCAAAAAAGGTTCTTTCCACCGAAGCTTATTAGAGAGGTGGACGGAATGGGGGGAACAATTTTGAACGTCCGTAAAAATGTCATCCTCATGAAGATTTTAAAACTCGTTTCAGTACTTTCTTATCTGTACTTTTCACCTGCGTATAAAATAGTTCGTAATTTTCTTTTGGGGAAATAAATATTTCGGATTTTCAAATGCCTTAAAGGAAATTTTGTATTGTATTTTTAAAATATTTTGCGCTGTCAGCAAGGCAGACTCATTCTATGTTTTCACGTAGGAAAATCTCTCATCCATTTCCAACAAAATATCCAAAATTTCATAATACTAATCGATAAATCAGAACACATTCATCTTCCGAAAAGGGAGCTTCAATTTTTCTAATTTCTTTCATTCTAATTTTAGTAGTTCACTTTGTAGGATGCGTTTCACTTCATCGCATATCTTCCACTTCACTTTCTGAAAACATTATTTGGACATGTGGCGCGACGTATTTAAAACCGCCGTCTGCAACGAGGGTGTCCCTGCACCGGGCCGAGAGGCTGCTGATGAAGTGCGTCTGTTCACGGCGCGTGCCCGCACCTGCCCGTGCTAAGCGGCCACCGCCATTGTCAGAAGTCAGCAGACGCCCGCGTGCAGGGTGCCAAAGAAAGAACGGAGCTGAATTATGACCGGGGCCACTCCAAACATAGTAGTCACATTTCGAAAGAAATGACTCGTTAAAAATAACGCCACACCGACTTTTCTTTTCGTTTGACGCCGGTCGTCGGCGTCGGCGTCTCTATTGATAGCTCGCGAACGATAGCGATAGTGTGTTTCGCCGACCGGAGGCGTGAGCGCGCTCGAAATATCCGGGCACCGAAAGTCGGACGCGTCGCACGTGCATGTAGAGGCAGTAACGACGGCGCTGTGCCTGTGGCGGGAGCGGGGTTCATTTCCCCTCCTTTTTTTCCCCTCTTCTTTTCGTTCCTTTTCTTTTGCCGTTCCTTTGTGTTTGGCGGTCGTAACTCAGACTGACCGTGCGGGCGAGTGGCCCGGCCGGCGCGGTCCACGCATTATGCGTGCTCGGAGCACGCGCACGGCTGGAGGACACGCGCGTCCGCCCGACACACACACCCACGCGCGCGCGCTCACGCACGGACACACACACACAGAGGGGATGTCTGCAGATCGCTTCTCCGCCGACTTGCTCTGTTCCTCCGTGCTCTCTTCGCGTGCCGTCGCGTTTCGGACGTGTCCCGACTGCATCCCGTTGTCAAGTTTTCGTATTACCTACCTCTCTACACAGACATAGGCCTACTCCACCTCGTTCTTTTTTCCCTCCTTGGTGTAAACATTGATTTGTACGTTTCCCCAAGGTCTGCTTAAAATCACCATGATCGATTATAATTTATCCTCCTCTTATCTGTTTTGAACATTTGCATGCCCTTATAAGCATTGCTGACGTTAAAAACCACCGCATAAAAGTTTAGAGAAATAAAACTTCAAACTTGTGACGAGCCTAAAACTCCTAGACTTAATACACACAATTTCAAAGATTCTGTCATGTTCATATGTGTTCCAAGTTTGCTCTCGACTAGTGCGAGAACATCTATTTGTGCCATTTCTGAATGCAAACTTAACAAAAATATTGTCTCCTGTCCAAAAATTCGATGAACGAAACGGGGTGGAGTCGAGCTATGCCCTCACACAAAACGAGCAGTGAAAGGGGTTTAGAGGGTGAGGGCTAAGAGACCGCGGGATGCAGTTGGGCCATCTCCCCTCCGCCGTCACGACCACCCGTATTGGCGGCCGGCAGCGGGGCGGCGGCGAAATTCGGCGGGGCGTGCGTCCTGGATTAGACGTCCCTTCGTCTCGGCGCACCTGTCGCGAACGCCCAGCTGCCGCGCGCGCCCCTTATCTCGCGACAGCGCGCGGCGGCGCGGGCCCCGTCCGTCATCCAGCGCCGCGCCTTGGGGCGGCGACGGCGACGGCGATTCCATTCGCTAATTAGCGCCGGAAATTCCGGCTCCGATTACAATCGCCTGGCGCGCGGGCGCCGCGACGCGCGGAAGCCATGCTTCACGGGCGACTGCGCCCGCGCGCGGGACCGGGGGCGGACCCTGCCGATCGTTTTTGGGGGAGGGCATCGTAGATTTTTGTTCAATTATAAACATATTTGTTATGATATTGTATATTTATGTGGTATAGATATGATACCAAATAATGTTATTGTTTAAATAATGACGTAATTCGAGCGTAAATGAATATTTTAATTAATTTTGCCAGTTAAAGGAAGGTAAACGAAAAATCTAGGATTTTAGGGGGAGGACCATGGCCTCTTTGGATTCGCCAGTACGCGGGAAATCAGAGGAAATAAGCCGCACTAGGATTGCGTCTTGATTCCAGTGCAGCGGCGAGACAAAGAAGCCGCGTTTCAAAAGATGCTTTTGCTGACACGGTGCTACAAATATTGTGTGCAAATGATTAGAAAAGTACTAGGCACTCAGATCGTGAATAATAAATAAAATACTCTTAAAATAGTACTGCAATAAATTAAATATTTTTCCAAAAATGTCTTCACAAATGCTACAATTGCGAAGATCTCATTGCACTATTGCGTAGTGCATATGCGGAAGCTCAGTAGATTCTAGGAATATGAAATTGCTTATCCAAAATATTCAGTGGCGGTCGGTCAGTCGTTTCCGTGGAGCCTTGCAGTCGTTTAATGTCAGCAGTGAGTAAGAGTATTCAGTCCACACGCAGTAGGAGAACAGCCAGAATAGGTTCAAATATTTGCATTTTTTAAAGAGAGGATCGAAATTCTTTTATTTCCATTTTAATTTCTTGCATTACCTGAGTGTCTTCACCAAACTATAGACACCTTTCACATGACCGGAGACAGCATTGTTTTCTTTCAATTTCTGCTCGAATCGGGAATTGGTGATATAGATTTGAGCCATCACTCGCCCAATATTCAAGTCGTGGCAGTGAACGAAGCGGGCGCTGTTGGAAGTGGCCGGGGTAGTCGGGCGGGAACGCGGGGCGGCCTGGTGGGGCTCGCGGGGGAGGCGTCGGGCGGGGCGAGCAGGGTGGGCGGGGCGGAGGCGAGCAGGGTGGGCAGGGCGGGGCGAGCAGGGTGGGCGGGGCGAGGCGGGTGGGGTGACAGGCGAGGCGAGCAGGGCGGGCGGGGCGAGTAGGGTGGGCGGGGCGAGCGGGACGAGGCGGACGGGGCGAGCGGGGCGAGGCGGGCGGGGTGGCGGACGGGGCGAGCTTGCGGTGGCGGGCGCGAGTGCAGGGACGCGCCCTCGCCGCCGCACACAACGGCCGCCTCCGCGCGCGCGTCGCTGCCAATTTGCGCGCGGGCGAATGGCCGCCCTCCGTCCTCGCAAATGAGCGCGCCCACCGCCGCCGCCGCCGCCGCCGCCGCCGCCGCCGCCGCCGCTGCGCAGTCTTGCGCTATTGATACCCTGTCGCCCCGCGGTGGCAGCGCCCGCCAGCTCCAAGGCGATCCACTGCATACACAACAGCGCGTACTGCACTCTCCTCTACTTTACATCGCACTTATTTGCCCTTCTTTCCATATCGTGCCCTCTCTCACGTATCCTCCCTATACTATAGTAGTATTGGAACCATATCAACGGTACGACCCTTTTTGCTCGTAAAATCCGTGTGTAAGGTTCTTTTGATCTGTACTTTCCCACACACGTCTGGAAATTAAGATGTATTGGAGCAGGTGGCGAGGCAATTTTGTACTCAGAAATCGAGATTTACGTGTTATGTGTGAATGTATGTGTGATTCACAACGCTGTAAGATTAGGAGGTTTTTTTTCTTTAATTAGTAAATACGGAAGGAGTGGTCTTCTAGAGGCTATTAAGACATTTTAATTAATATGGATAGTTTCATGAATCCCCTGAAATATTTTCAAAATTGTCTGCATCGTGGCTGAAATATTTTTCTTTTAGTTTTTTATTCGAATACAAAAGGGGAATCCCTAAACATGATGCAGTTCCGAATTTTGTTAAAACTTCTGAAATTTTGAAAATTATAGAAGTTAAAATGTATTATTCCTTACTTATGATTAAAGCCAAAGATTTCTTTCTTAACGCACTTTATGCTTCTATTTTAGATCATTAAATGATGTCATGAAGTGTTTTAAAAAATGAGTTTTAATTGAGCAATAACATGAGAAAAAGTGGCATGCATTCCCAGTGGTTTCGTTCGTCGCACGGTCGAGTTCGTCATTATATCCTACGTGCCGCCTCCTTTCTTCTCTCCACTTCGAATCCTTTCTCCGGTGTTCCAACGGGCGTTCATTTACCGAACGCAGTGCACAGCCCAGCGCTGCTCGCCACCCCTCTCCGCCCCTTCAGCACAGCGGGCGTCTCACAGTTTCACCGATCCATTGACGGTGCCATTGACTGGCACTCGTCTTTTTCACGTCTGGGCGTGGTGTCCCCCGGGGACGCAGTGGAGTCGAGGGCCTCCCGGCACGGCCCCCCACGCGGCGACGCCCCCCCCCCCCCCCGCATCGCGGGAGGAACAAAAGGGCGGCGGGGCAGGGGGCGCTGCGGAGCTGTGTAAACACGCGCGGCTACAGGCGCGCAGAAAAGGAGCCTAATTACATTTTGAGGTAACTCCCGGGGAACGGAATGGGATATATAGAGGCGGGACGCGACGGAATGTATGCATCATGCATATCGTATTTTAATGCAATTCCATCCATTATTCCGCGACTGCCATTAACGCGGGGCCGGCTACCAGTGCGAGAGCGCTGCGCTGCGGTGCGGCTCGGAGGAGGCGAGGCGAGGAGAGGCGGCGTTGGCGCTCTCTCCCGCCCTTCTGTCTCGCCCCGGGCGCCGAGGTACACGCGCGTCGCGTGTTAACAGTCTCGAGCAGCCGTGCGCTGCGCCCGGCGCGCTGAGGGCCGCGGCCGGGCGTTCGTCCTCGACGGAGAAATTGGTTCGAAGCGCGGTTTTTCTTGTTGCTTTCAGAGCAGAGAAGCTCGTGGTGGGTAATGGGGTTTTCTCTTTTTACTTTTTGGGGGTGTTCGCGTCGTGGTTTCGAGATTGCGTTTGGTTGAGAGTTTTTTATTTTTTTAACAAGGAAGGATCTGTAATAAAATGGAAAGTACATTTTATTATAAAAATTTAAATAATTTAGAAATAAAATATAATTTTGTTTTTTTTTTTGTCACACTTCTTCCCAATGATTGGTTTTAAAGTCATCTGTGAAGAGTTCAAAAATTGAGTTTTTTGTGTGACGGATCGACTGGTTGGATTCCGAGGTCTTACTCGGGTCATACTTTGATACTCGTGCGACCGTTGTGGACCCACTTTGCATCGCCGTGTGTGTAGCGGACTCCTCAATTACGAGGTGCGACACGGCCTACTCGTGGCTGCCATTGTCTGCTCGAACTGGCGCCTGGGCTCGAGTGGAACACGCACCAGAAGGTCCTCACTCTGGCTCCCCGTTCTCTCCCTCCCACCCTCCGTCTCTCTCTCTGTTCCGTCCTCTCTCCTTCACCCCTTGCCCCGCCCCGTTTCCTCCCGGCTGCGTGGCTCGCCCGCCCGTCCTGCCCTCGAGCTGTCTGTGATCCAATTTGAATGCGGAGTGGAGTAATAGGCCTTCTCTTCAGTAATGTACACCTGTCACTCAAACCCGCAGTCGCCGTCGAGAAATGCATATCGATAGTAGCTCTCCGGCGCGCGAGAGAGGTCCCTCCGCAGGCGAGGCGAGGCGGGCGCAGCGCTGCGCGCGCAGTCGGCACTCCGGGCACGCGCCCGCGCGCAGCCACTCCGCTAAGCGAATTAAGATAAACCCGGACCCGACAGCTTAGTGGGAACTGCCAATACACGCCTCCAGAAAAGACGCGAGATTCAATTGAATCGGAATGAAAGCTACGCGGCCGGCGACAATGGGGGGGATTGAGTAATGCGCTGTCTCAAATGACGCCCCCTGAAAGCGAGACAGAGCGCGCTTGGGGGCCCCGTCGGTGCCGCCATCTCGTTGCAAAAAAGAGTTCCGCTAATTCCCCGGCGAATGGCGCCCTCGTAAGTGTCCTGATTGCGCCGGGAGGGGGCGCCTCGGCGGAGCCTCAGCCGCCGCATGAGGTGCAGCGGGCCCGCGGGCGCTTTTTGTTTACGATGAACCGACACATTCCTGCCGCCTTCACCGCCGCCGACGAGATGTAATATCTAAACGAACAACCGGCGGCAATTTACTAATGAGCCCAAATTAGTCGCCTCGGGCTGGTCGTAAAGCGACCTTATCGAGTTCGGCAGCTGAAGTTCTGTGATTTCCGCGGCTCTAATTATGACGAAGATCGTCATATCGCCGGACCCCGCCCGCCTCCTCTTCATTCCACGGCCCTACAGTGGGCCTTTCCGATTCTCAAGGGACAAGGTCGTAAACAGGTGTGTATGGGAAGAAAAGTAGCTCATCGGGCTATTCTACTACCTCTTCCACAAATGCCGAAGTCCTTCAAATGAGGTGGATGGCATCGGGGAACGTGCATCTGGCATGCTGGTTGTGTCGCGGGAATAGTAATAAGTATTTTACCACAGCTTCCGGGTCAGTGGCCCCATCTTGATCAGGTTTTTCGCCCAGTTTACCTGATCCTTTAAGTTAATGCTGAAATGGCCTCTTGTTTCGCTTCTAGAAACACCCGCTCGCCCGCCCACCCCCCTCGCCACCAAACCCTTCTTCCACCCTCAGGCCCGTCCATCCGCCCAGCCCCACCCAGAAGGCCCGTCCCGCTTTCTTTGCTCTGCTCATCCCGCTCCGCTCGCTCGCCCGCCCCGCCCGCCCCGCTCCCCCCCCCCCGCCCGCCCGCCCCACTCGCCGGCCCGCTCGCCCGCCCCGCTCATCAGCGCACTCGCCAGCCCGTTCGCCCCGCCCCACCCCGCCAGCCCCGCCCGCCCCGCCCGCCCGACCGTCCGCTCGCCCGCCCGCCCGCCCACCCACCCGCTCGCCCGCTCACCCGCTCGCCCGCCCACCCTCCTGGCCGGTACACCCCGCTCGTCAGCGCACTCGCCAGCCCGTCCGCCGGAGGGAGGCTTGGGCGCGAGCGGGCGGCGATGCGGACACGGCCAATGGGCGGCTGCCTTGGCGGTTACGCCCCTGCCGGCCACCCGCCCACCCGCCCACCTGCCCTCCGCCCATCACCCTCCGCCGGCGCGATGGCCGCCAAGCACATGCTGATGCAGGGCGTTGCCTCCACGCGTGGGCTTCGTACGGGAACGGGTCGCAAGCGCTTGAACGTTCCACCTCTTTATCGCTTCTGGTGCAACGCTCATTCATGTTATGGAATTTCTCTTGTCCGCACCTACACATAGGCTATTTTATTTATTACCGAATTATTTTTGTACATTTTTCATGCTGTGTAGGATTTACACTTGTGTACGTTCGTTTGTGGGCGGTCATCAATGCTTTGAGTTAGTTTATCATAAAATAGTTATCATCGTAATTTTAAAAAAAATCTAAATAAATATTCTGATTGAACTAGTTTTGTTCTAAGCTCATCATTAAACATGACGTGGTCAGTCGTTGGTACTCCCTTGAAAAGGCAGCTGCCCTAAGATTCTAAGCACGCCTATGTGTACCCAAGCGATCGAGGCACATCATCGAGCATGAAAAATACACGCGGGTCCATTCCCAAGTAAGCGCTTTCGTAATGGAACGTCTAAATAATTTAGCTGGGCTCCGCGGCGGTCGCGCTCCCCTTCAATGCCGGGGACTTTTCCTCGGAGACTGTCCGCGCGCCCGCCCGCCCGCCCGCCGTCCCTGGCTTTTACGACGCAGCCGCCCATCACTTGATCGCCCCGGGCGCGTCGCCTCGCCTCGCGTCGCCTCAAGACCGCACCGGCCAGGAATGCGCGCGGCGCGGGGGCGGAGCGGCGGGGTGGGGTGGGGGCAGATCCCGCCGACGCGGCCGCCCGATAAGCTGGCCACATTGTCGTTGCGCGGCGTCGCATACCTCGCCCGGCGCGGGGCGGCTTAGGCCCTAACAAGGCCCGCTCCCCCCCCCACCCCACCCCACCCACCCCTAGCCGGGGTTCCCCCCCGCTCGCCAGCCGCCCGACTCAAATTTCTTTAGAAACTTTGTTCGTTTTGTTTTGACCCGGTGTCTTTTTTACGTCGGGGCCTGTTTTTTGTGTTTTTTTGTAGAGTCCATGTATTCATTGTGCGAGAATGCGAGGAACGCGGGTACTTGACCGTGTAGTATACCTGTGGAATGCCCGTGACCTTCGTAGCCGTCGCGTTGTGTTGCTTCCTTTTGGTCGTCGTGTGATGCCCGCGCTCCGCCCGCGCCCGCTGCAGTTAAACGCGCGTCGCGCTGCTCGTGTGTCTGGAGCCCTGGGCGTCACCGCGCTCTCCGTTTCCGACCTCCCGCGTGCGCCCGTGCAGCAGCCCTCGCTCGGAGGAACGGCTCGCTGGATGTGGAGTTTCCAGTGGAGAAGGGAAACCGGCTGAGGTGCGTCAACTGATGACGCTCTGTGCCTCTGACCAGGAGGTCCTAGAGTTTGAGTTCCGACGGGGGCAGGATTCTCACAACACCACCTACATAGCTGAGTCGAGTTCAACCGCTGTCTGGAGGATTCGTAGTTTTCTGTGGTTTCTCCGATCAACATGAGGCGGATGCCGGAGCAGTACCCTAACAAACGGGCCACGGACGACGCGCGATATTTCCTTCTTCCTTGTCCCATCCTCACCCCTTCCACACACGTACACTAACATGCACTACTCTAGCACACTATGAGGGGAAACAGTCGGGAGCATAGAACGTATACCGGCTGGGGCGGTGCCCCGCTGGTGGAAGGATGTGTGGTTAGGGAAAACCCCCCGCTAGTCGACGGTAGGTCAGCGTCGGATCTCACCACAGATCTGGCGAAGGAAGATCACCGCCACCTCCCGAGGAAAATACACGCACTAGATTTACGGGACTTATGGCCTTAGCAGTTGTCGCGATCCGATACACAAAGTAGTCAGTGAATGAAAACCCCGTAGGGCACACAGCGATCCACGTTCATCCATTGTTCTGTCTCTCTCTCTCTAAACATCAGATTTCATGTTTCCGTTTCTCGCTCTAGTCTGTGGGTCTTGTTCCAATGTGCACAATGCATACAAATTATTTGGACGACTGAGCCTTTCATTTATCTGCTTCTATTTTTTATATTAATATATATTGTTTTAGTAAAACATTTCAGTTCAATTGCACTTGTTCGTTGTTACACTCATTTCTACGTTAAGCTGGACGTAGAGCAATCTCGTGGAACAAATTAAGATTTTCTTGCCATTGCCTTATTCTTTGTAGTTGCCACATCTCCCTGCGTACTTTACTGCTTGATTTGTCGCTCTCGGCCCAATTCCCCTCGTTGCGAAATTATCGAGTGAGCACTTCTTTATTTAGAAATGAATTGGAGACTTGTAGCGTGCATATGGAGCGCCTATAAATTTGGCGCAGTTTTAATTAGGCGAAGTCTCCGTCCGGCGGCGCGCCGCGCCGCGCTGCAGCCGTGGCCGCCGTCTTCGGAATTCATGACGACCGTAAAACTGCCGTTCCTGTCGCACGGTAGGAGCCGCCTGTCGTTGCCACCGCCCCCTTCCCCTCCGCGCAATATCACCGGCTGCCGCCCGCTGTTGCCGCCGCCATTTTACGGTGGCCAACCCCCACTTGTTACTTCACTCGCCTCTTTCCATCGCTCGCCTGTGCGAGTCGCCCGCGCGACTCGTGTCGCCGCAGCTGCACTCACCAGCTACTCGCGCCTCCCCTCGCCTGCCCGGGCGCGCGGCAGGGCTTGTCGCAGGCCGCGCCGCGCCGCGCCGGCCGGCCGGCTGCGGGCGAGAGGGTTACCGCTCCGACTGCTTGGCATTCCGAGGGCCCGGTGGGCGGATCAGGGCGGGTGATGGGCGGCGATTTCGTGCATCTGGTCCTCCGGAGAGCGCGGAACTCGCGGCGAGAGGAAACCGGGCACCGGGAACGTAATTTACGTGGCTGTCGGCCGGCGCGGCGCGGCGGGGCGCGGGGCGCTGCGGGGGTTTAATCTCGCGGCGAGCGACCTGGGCCGATAGACATCGCGCGTCGGCCGCCCGCGCGCCTAGAGCGGAGACGCTCGCCATGACGAAGACGCCTCGGGCTCTTTAATGCCTCCGGGCGGGGCTTCATGCGGGGCGCCGAATCGCTCAACACTCCCGCTCAGGTTCAACGCCACTTGCACATTTTCACATCAGATCTCACATGAGTCTCCTAGAACATGAGAGTGCCAGCTCCTTTTCAGATATGCTTGAAAGTTGTGCATTTTGGTTTAAGCGATGTTTTTCTTCTTTCTGGGTATATTTAACAATTTTGAATGATCTATCGTTAATAAATGCGAAATAACTTTTAAACACTTTTAATAAAATATTATCAAAACAAAATTACCATTACAAGAAACTGGAACATCTACAAATAGGTTCGTTTTGTGGTAATTATTAGAATTCTCTTACTTTTTGTACTTTTTCTTTCGTCAAGTATCTCTTAAATCGTAGTTTGATAAAAATTAAATGAGCTATTGCTTCTCAAATGATAGCACTCGTATTCCAAGTTGTTTCAGAATTACTCGCGATTATACTTGTTTTTTTTTTCTAACGTGGCATCTGAGGGTTATATCTCGGAGATGAAATACGGCACGACTTTAGGCGTCTTTCTCGGTCCTGCCGCAAGATGTCGCATGACCGCGACCTATCAAGCAGAGCTAGCGTTTCTAGCGGCAGGGCTGAGAATGACGCAAAAAGTCGTGCCGAATTCCATCTTGGAGATACTACCCACAGACGCCACGTTAGAAAAACCCAAGTATAGTGAAATTCCTCGCCAGCCAGGGTATAGCGGGAGCGAGTGTTCGTTATTGAGTAAAACTCGAAGCCACGTGAAGGAGAACGCTCCTGCAGCGATCGGAGGGGGCGGGGCGGGGCGGTGCGCCGGGCCAGAAACGCCAGTCAGTGCTCCGCGCGGGCGGGCGGGCAGGCGGGCGGGCGCGGCGAATGAGTTCCGGGAAACCATTTCACGGCTGCCACCTGAATCGCGTGTTCATAAGGGCTTACCGAGCCCCGCATGCGTCTCGCCCCTACCTCCTCTCCTCATTCGCCGTGTCATCAGAGGACGTGCCCGTTTTTTTGCGCGTTGATGTAATTTTGTAATGAGGAAATGACGGAATTGTTTTGTGTTAATGTATGGATGTCAAACTGCCATAGACCTGCGTTCTAGATTTATTGTACTCAATGTAACTGTAACAACAAATACTGTAAAAATATAGTGTGTTATGTTAAACGAGTATTAATCAAAAATGTTCAAAAAGTTCACCGGTTTATTAATAAACCAATCGTTTTCTTTTGGCCCAATAAGTATAAGTCTGAAAACTAAATTTCTAGAATTTCAGAGCTTACATATATTTCTTGGAAGTAAAGAAAATATTTTTCCCCCATAAACCGGCGTTTTGTTCGTTTTGTCATTTATACTCTTTTTACCCTAAGACCTATATTCTAGTAACGTATAGTATTTTATCTTGCATTTTGTTATTGGTTACATTTTCATTTACATTTAATTTACATTAGGCCTACATTAATTATTGGTGTTCATACTCCCAGAATACCAAAATATTTCAAATGAATGCAGATATTTCGATTGTAACGTGAAGATATTTTCTGAATTTAAAATTTTTCTTTTTTACGTTTCTTGGAAAACTAATTATTCTTTTCTTCCTGTTTATCGGAAAACCATTTTTGAATGTATTATATAATGCGTCACCGGTGATAAAGAAATGGCCAACGTCATCCAAAGAAGTATCCTCGAATGAAGTGTTTCCCAATATGTACGACATATGTTGCATTAGCACTCTGACTTATTAATCTCTCGTTTTCTCTCAGTAAAATTAATCTTCCGATGTTCTTTCTTCATACCTTAGTGCATTTTCTTGTCAATGGCTCTATGTGATATTGCAATGTATATTCGAACTTGTTGCTATAATGGTATGTACTCTAACTTGAAAGTACTGCTACGTGACATCGCGCTTGTCTCGTGGCAGCTGCGCGTTCTATTATTTATTGCATCCTTGAACAAGATTACAACTGGTACTTGCTCTCAGGTGATATTTTATCTCTGGCTAAATGGATACTTAACATTTGCATAAACACACATACTAGCTGGTATTCTTAGCACCGAAGTGTCCGACATTTCTTATGTGTTTGTTTATTTTGTTTCAGGTAAGTTCTGGTCTCGGCTTGGCTGAAAACGTCCCCGGCAGCGTTTGATTATGCGGTAAAGGGACGCGGCGCCGTCCTCGACGCATGCGCCTTGCAACGACTTCCCTTTGCACTCCATCCGAGGCTCTTTTAACAATTTCCCCTCCACGATACCCCCGTGGAGGCGGGAATTCATTTTCATAATTCGGATACATTGAGCTACTGCCTTGCGACTGAGCAGCTTGAAGGGGAGGGGGACTTTATTTGATAACTAAAACTAATTTAATTTTAGTTAAGATCTAATTTAACAGTTACTATGCAGGCACGTTAGCATACCTAACTTGAACACTTTCCCCCCCTAATGTTATTTATTTACTTCCGAGGCTGCTCAGTAAGAAAGACAAATATGATGCTAACCATCCCTGCAGTTAGTGCATTATATTATAAATAAATATTATTATACTTTCGCAATAAGCTGTACTACTTTTTCTACATTCTCAGTTCATTGAATATTTGGGATGTTTTTTAGTCATTGCCTTTTGATTGAAAATACTATCTTTAGCACATTTCAGTTAATACAACGAAAACATCTGTAGAAACTACAGGAGTTCACAACTCGCATATCAATGTATCCATCAACTGGGAGGTAGAACATGAATATGGAATACAAAGGGAATTCGTAAATCGATGATTAACTAAAAATATTCTCTCCGTAGTTGAAGAAATTTTGGGCACATTATTTGCTTTTCTTAATATTCCCAAACAAAGAACTATTTTGCAATTTTTCGAAAAAGTGGATAATCTTTCTGGTAGTCGAAATTTGATGACTTTTCTTTGGATATGTCTATTTATCTTCTAAAGTAGTTACTTGCATGAGTATCTTGCTCTTGTAAGACTTACAGATATTATTTTTAATATTTTCTTGTTGCCAAATGAAATTTTCTCTTGGAAAGGATATTTTCAGTATTGGAAAGCATGTTACCTAATATTTAGTGATGTGTTGCTGTGATTGAAAACTGTTGCATGGTAAAGTGATATATGTTTGTATTTTTTGTATTCGAAAGAATTTGCAATCCACCAACAACTTGCGACCACTAGGCCTAGACATTCTTACGATTTTTGTCCCTGGAATCAACACCTGACTCAGTGAGGGCGTAGACTCAACGCAAAGACGACGGCAGTGTTTGTTTCGGAGTCTGTCCGTCCAAGTAATTGTTTTTCCCCGCCGACTCACGAGATTGAAACTCATTTTCTTGAATCACGAACTATCAATAAGACGATTCGTGACAAAACCTCCCGATTTACACGCTCGCACGTCTGATGGCGATCCATTAAATCAGAAATAGCTTCATTGGGGCGGCGCGGGATGGGGGTGGTGGGTCGCGGGGGGTGGGGGAGGGGGCGTTTTTGTGGGCGGCGGCGTCTCAAAGAGCGGCGCACGTGAGACGGCACCGCCCCCGCCCCCACCCCCGCCCCCGCCCCCGACCGCACCGCCGCTGCTGCGTCATCGGACCGGAGAGGATAATTCCCCGGGACATTGATAACCATCCTTACCGCGGCCCATCAACATCTTAATGCACTCCTTCTTGTGCTCCTACTGCCGGCACCTGCCGTTGTCCCTGGCGCCCGAGAATTGTATCCGGACGCCTCTCTGGAGATCTTTTGGGGAGGATTTGGGAATGTTTTCGTGATAGGTGACAGTATGGAAGAAAATTTTGTATCTCGATTCACGACTCGCAAGCTAAGAGATGCATATTGGTAGTTAATGTTACTAATATACATATCTCGTTTAGCAAGCGTATGTGGGATGATCATTAGAACAAAAGAAAGTTCATCTCTAATAGATAACGTGTGAGAAAATTCAGCTTGAAATGATATATTTGGATTCACTCTAAACACGGTCCCTCAGGACAAATGTTACAAACTTCTATGACGTGTAGAGAAGTCTAAAATGATTTTGTTTACCAATGAACAAACGTGAGAAATTTCATATATTAGAGGCATTTGCTGATTGTGTGGCAACCTCGTACGAATAGAAGTTGAATAGGTAGGCCATATGAAATGTTTGACTGTGTCAAAACACAATCAGCCGAACACTTGTGCATAAGAAGTTGCATTGCAATCGGGTGTCTATGTAATATGTGTAACTGCAATTTCCCAGTATATGCCACGTTCCAAAACAACGTAATCGTTTTAGACCCCTTTACGTCTCGTAGAAGTTTGTAACGTTTATACCGAAACAGCTGGATATTTCGGATACGAGACGAGTTCCTGGGGCCCAGAGCCGAGGCGCCCATGCCCCGTGCGCCGCATCCGGCGCCGGCCTGCCCCCACGCGTAAATTCGTTAAGTGGAACCTTCCTCTCTCTTCGTCGGGGCCCCCGGGCGACAGCGGTCTGCCGCACAATAGCGTCGGCGCGCGGAAAAACCGCGGAAAGCGGGAGGGAGGGAGGGAGGGAGAGAGAGTGAGCCGGTTGGCGCAGGGCGGGGGCGTGCCCTCTGGCACGAGACAATAGCGGCCGCCGCCCGCCAAGACGACGCGAAGCACGTCGCGCCGCGCCGCCGCGGGTCACGCTTCGCCGGGGACGGCGGCCGACGCTCTCGCCCACGCACGGAGGGGGCGGTCACCGTGGCTCGGTGGCACTGAGATCCGAAATTTCCGTCGGCCGACGTCGGACGGACAAAACCTAACGAAGCAGATGTTCGTCCGACAGCCTAAGTTTTTGGATGCCGTCGGAAGAGATAGTTCGGGTTGACTACGATCATTTCTATTTACTATCACGTGCTTGAAAGAATCCGGAACGTTATACACAAAAATGTGAAATTTCTATCGCCCGATTTTGGACAGATCTTTGTGCGGCAGTCAAAGTTTTCTGACAGAGTCGGAAGAGATAGTTCGGGTTGACTATAATCATTTCTATTTACTATTACGTGCTGAAAGTATCCGGACCGTACGACACAAAAAGGTGAAATTTCGATCGGCCGATATTGGACAGATAAAACCAAACGAAACAGATCTTCTTCCTACAGCCAAAGTTCTCGGATGCAGTCGGAAGAAATAGTTCGGGTTGTCTACGATCATTTCTATTTACTATCACGTGCTTGAAAGAATCTGGAACGTACGACACGAAGAGCTGACATTTCGATCGCCCAATATTGGACAGATAAAACCCAACGAAACAGATCTTTGTGCGACAGCCGAAGTTTTCTGACGGAGTCGGAAGAGATAGTCAGGGTTGACTATGATAATTTCTATTTTATCATCACGTGTTTGAACGAATCCGGAACATGTGAGAGAAAAGGCCGAAATTTTGGTCGGCCTACGTTCGACGTTTCTGTCCGATGTGCTGGATTCCTTCAAACACGTGATGGTAAATAGAAATGATAGCCAACCCGAACGACATCTTCCGACAGGGTCCGAAATCATCGCTTGTTGGACGAACTTCTGTTTGGTTTGGTTTTGTCCTTTCAACGTCGCCCGACAAATTTCTGGCCAAAATTGACTTCTTTGCGAACGTAGCTTTACTTCTTTGATACGTCGGTGATTTTTGGTCGATGTTTTATTATCACCGATATTTTAATTTTGAGCATTAATGTTTAGAAACATCACTAGTTCCAGATAGCCCTATGCCATATCGAATGCATTCTGAAAAAAAAGATAAATGTTTCTATCCGATAATAAACGATATGGAGAGTAGGTTAGTAGGGTTATCTTATACTTGTCGAAAATGTGGCACTAGACTGTCTACAGCGGAGCTATTCAGTTCATCAAAAATCAAATAATGAATAGCAAGATTGGCTCAGATTTGAGAGATTATACACTAACTTATAGTTTTGAAGAACAATCTCCCATTAATAGTTTGCTTACTCGCCGACGTTTGGTTGCGGTGGTTAGATGACTTTCACAAAACATTTCCAATCCTTAAAACAAGCGCCACCGTGAGAACTAGACAGAAAACTTATTCACGTATACGGGACCTGTTCCTTCCAAACGCCGCTTGTAATTCGCAGTGAATAAAAACCTAATCGCTCTCTGATTGTTCCAAGAAAGAGCTTTCTTTGGGCAACGTGTAAAAAGAGCGTGCAGGATCGCAGAGACCGGGACGGAAGAATTTTTTAATTTTTTTTTTCTTTTTTTTTTTTTTTTGCGAAGACGTGTTGTTATTTTTGTGTTGAATGTCCGCGTTACCTCATTAGAAACTGTGATGTGTTTGACGATATTCGTGTCAAATTGCCGCATTGCGGACGCGACCGCCTCCGCCGCCTCCGTGACGATGACATCGCCTGTTTTGAAAATTAGCCCATCAAGTCCGCGCGGTGTTCCTTCTCGACGGGGCCGCGTCCAATGGGCTCATTAGTTCTCGTCGCGGCCGTTGGCCGCAGCTGTTGCGGCGGAGCTACGCCCTGAACGAGCAGGACTAGTGGATCTGGAATCCTCAAGTCATTAAAAGGCTATGGGATGTTTGGAATAGGTCTGCACGTTGTTCTGTAGGAAGGATGGTCTAAGGAGTCATAGTTTCCACTTATTTCTTTGCATTATTATTGTGAATTATTATTATTATTATTATTATTATTATTATTATTATTATATTATTTCTATTATTTTAAAAATATCTGAGATTAAGTTGAATATTATTCTGAAGATTGCAATAAAATAATCGTCTAGCCACTCACATTTGCTTCCTAATCAGAAAGGTTTTGACATGAATCACTGACATAAGACTAATTTTTTCTTGTCTGACTGAGCCTAATCCCTTGGAAAAAGATACATAAAAAATTGAGTAAAACTTTCCCTCCAGTTACGCTAAGAAGTGAGCTAAAATCGGTCATGATAAAAGTAATAATTATTATTAAAATGAAGCTTATCATTTTACAATAACTTACTTTTCGTTCGGAAGCTTTTCCGTCGATTGTAGAACGTATCCTGTAATTGAGGTAAGATTCGTTTTCAAGCGACCAGACGTCCACGTGTTACCGCACATCCCCGTCCGCCACGTGATAGAGCCGCCCGCAAAGCCGTCGCTGAACACCTGCGCGAAGCACCGCCGTCGGAACAGCGCGCGTCGCCCTAATACCGTGCAGCGCGGGTTGCCCTCCGCCGCCGCGACACAAACGCGATTTAGAGCGTCGCGACGCGCGCGCGCGCCCAGTCGCGCGAGCGTGACAGCGCGGCGGCGCCGCTAAAACCGCGCGCGCACGTAACGGGCTTCATTAGACCGCCCGCGCCAAGACGTAATGCCCGGCGCGGGCGGGCGGGCGATGCATGGCCACCGCGATCCTCATCTCGGCGGCCTCGCGACCCCGCGCGCCGGCCACCGCCAAATCCTTGGTGCGCAGGGCCTCCGCCGGCGCCGGTAGCGCCGCGACATGACGAATGGAGCCGCGCATACGCTGCTCGATAGTGCGTGACGTATTGCTACGGGAGCAGGAGCCGGCCCGATGACCCGCGCCCGACCCGCCGCCGTCGCGCCGCGCCGGCCAGCGCCAGCGGCCGATATATTTACGCCCGATAGTAGCGCGGACGTGCGGCCGAGTGCGAACTAAATCCCTTGGCCGCCCCGCGCGCCACCGCCGGCTGTGTGCGTGCATGCGTGCCGCCCCCTCTCTCCCTCTCTCTCTCTCGCTCTCCGGCGTCGGTGGCCCCGCCCCCGCCCCTGGCTGCGCTGCCCCTCGCCGCCGCCGCCGCCGCCGGCTCGCCGAGTCTGCGCCGTGTGCAGTAATGCGGCGCTGTGCGTTGCCCCGCTGCGCTATCCGGGACTGAAGAGATAAGAGAATTGCGCTGTCAAGCCAGGATGATATATTTGACCAACATTTCCATACAGCCCGAGCGCTGAGCCAAGCTTGAGGGTGGGGGAAGCGACGGTGGGGGTTGATCTAAACCGTCCCCTTTTCCCGACCGCCCCCCTCGCCGCCCTCACGCGCGCGCTCCGACGCTCGCACGCGCGTGGTGGCGCGCCCGCGCACGCAGCCTCCGCCCGGCCCCCGCCCCCACCCCCTCCCCGCCCCACGGCCTCCCCGCGCGCGCGTTTTTTCGCTCCGATGATAGCTTTCCCAGGGTAGAAAAGCCCGAACGTGTGTAATCTCACCGATTCAAATTAACACGGGAGGGCGGTGAAGGGGGCGGGAGAAAGGGCGTATCTGCATAGGGACCTCTCACCTCCCATCGGCGAGCGCCGCAAAGCTGCGCGCTAATACCTAACTGGCATATCTGCGATGGCCAGGCCGGGCCGGGAGGGGGCGGGGCGGGGCGGCTGGGACGGGCCGCGCGTCTTTCCTCGCGTCCCGCCCCCACCCCCGCCCCGTGGGCGACGCCACCCCCGCGCCGCCCGCCGCGCCCGCCTGCGCGCCGGGCGGCCTACGCCCAGGCGCTCGCTCCCTGCAGCGCTCGCCGCTCATTCTCATACGATTCTTCTGACTCAATACGGTCGCTTGTCACTTGCAGCCCCTCTTGAGAAGGAGGGTACCATGCTACGTCTGCTAGCTCTCCCGTGAGGTCAGGGAATTCGTGCGTCTGCGTCTATTCTATAAAACTGGAGTATTCCCAGGTCAACTCACATATTTACTACATTGGAGTCTACACATCCCATTTTTTTTAAACCTGTACAATGAATTACTATATCTCTCCCTTTAAAAAATGAAAATAATTTTACTCTATTTATTTCACGTTGTATCTATTCTAAATCTTTAACACTATATATTATGTATCATTCAGTATACATCTGTAGTTTAAGACCCATTTATCAGTTAAAACTATATTGTTTAATGTGCTTCTTTTTCATTTTTATTTTAAGAAGATCAATTCTCGCGAGTTATCTTTCCAAACTTAATATTACTTTAGAACGAAGTCTTGTTCGGGTTGCGTCTTGAAGTTGTGTGCGAAGAGCGTGAGTTCCAAGCAGTGAGGGACCCAGTTGCTTGGGGCGCTGGCTGTCCCACTCGCCCTATTCCCCGCCGCCGCCTCGCGCACTCATTCCGGCTACTGTATTTCGTCGCGCTGCTCCGCCGCCGTTCGCCTCCTTGCGCCCGCCGCCCCGCCCCCCCCGCCCCGCCCCCGCCGCTGGCAATTGGAATCCCGCTAGCCATCCATCACTGGCCCCCAGCTGCAGGCGACACAATGAGACAGGGCGGCGGCCGCCCGTCCCCGCCGGCGGCGCCGCGCCCCGCCCCGACGCCACCCCCAACACGCCGCTTCCACCGCCCCGGCGGCTCGTTCACGCCACCGCCGCGTCGCGCCGCTACTGTCGTCACCTCCGCATTCCTCCCTTCACCCATCGTGCACTACCGGACACGCACACACACATGTAGGCATGTATTTTGTTTAGTTCAGATAGTGGATTTTTCGTCTTCGGAATACGCATACGCACATTTGTTGACACCGAAACGAAAACCGTAGTTTCAAACCAATATTTACATCGACATTCATTTAGAATATTTTTTGTTTCTGATAAATGATGTTTTCGGTGATAAGCAGTGGCGATGACGCCACCACCGCCCCACCCCTGCACTTTACCCGTCGCCCATCAGCGGGTGGCGCAGGAAAGTTCCTCCCTCGCTCCGCTTCGTGCACCCTCGGCCGCGGCCGGAAATGGCCGAAGCGTCATTACACCCCCCGCGTCCTTCTCCACGCTTCATTGCCACGCGGCCTGGCAGCGCGCCGCGCCGCGCCGCTCGCATGACGCTCGCCGCCTCTGCATTTGGGTCACTCCTCCCGCGCCCCGCCCCGCCCCCTCCCGGCCCCAATATCCCTTGATCAACATGGCGAAGCAGCCAGCTTACCCCGGGGGCAAATTGAAAAAGAGGCGGGGAACGCGAAGTCTGCATCCTGGTTCGGCGTGATCCGCATACGCCACGGGAACCCATCCTCGACGTCTCCTCGGCTCTGCTTTTTCCTCCCTTACGCCCGCGTATGCTCCATTTACCTTTCATCCCGTTCGTCACGGGCTGAATGACGCCGCCGACAGGTGCGGTGGAACGGGGGCTACGCGAAGGAGAGGGTCGTTCCTCTGTGCTCCGCATCTCACAAAGCGGGACCGGTGGGTGAGGGGGGGAGGCACTTGCTGTATCGCGCGCTCCAGACGCGCCGACCTTCCAGGCGCGCCCGCCCTCGTCTCCCAACGCAGGGCGGACGTCATTTGTACGGGCGCCCGGACTGTATTTCAATCAGTGCTGCCAATATCCCGGCGAGGGCGCCGCGCAGCGCCTGCCGCCCCCCGCCGCCTAATAACGCGCGCGGCTCCCCGGCGGGCGCGCGGGTAATCCTCCCAGCGGCGCCCGGACGCGCCGGAAACGTCGGGACATCAGTCACGGGGCGCGAGGCGAGGGCGGCCCGCCGCTCCGGGGGAAAACAACGGCGAGTCGCGGCGGGCGGGTGCAGATCTCCGGGGGGAGATACCGCCGGCCCTGGGGTGCCCCCCGAGATTTCCGCGCGCGGCTCCGCGATGCGGTCGCCACCGCCCCCCGCAGTCGACCGGGCGACCGACGCGCGAGCGGCGACGCCGCGTGATTGAGAGGAGCCGCGCGACGGAGACGCAGGAAATGACAGCGCCCACGCACGGGAGGTGGCTCTCCGAACTGAAGATGCGAAGAGCGACCTGCCTAGGAACGTGCGATAGTGAGAGTCGTGTCGGAGGTGAGACGGAAAGAAGAAGTTCTGCACCTAAAGGCGGCTACACTCATTCGGTATTCGCGGAGTACCGAGCGACTGCCCGCCCAATTCCGAGGAACTGATGTGCTCTGTGATTGTTCGCTTGGATGTGCCCAAAAGATCGACACGCGGTGGGTAGGGCAAGCGGTGAACGTTTGTCGCTCGATATAGCAAGCAACCCATCCACATTGCTCGGGATTCGCCGAGCAGTCCATCGGTATTCGCAATACTGACTTGAGGAGCCGCCTCAGTAGTAACCTGAAGCGCGATCTTGAGAAGATTCGTGTCGAATGAAGAAATTGCACCTTTTTAAGCTAAATTTGTATCCCTGTTTTATGAGGAACAATTTTTCACATGTTGCTTTGGCAGCTTTAAATTCTTTAATTTACATCTAAATAGTTGGAATTGGTAGTATGTAGGGCATCGCAATTCCGTTTTAATTCATCAAGAAGACGCGCGTATACAGTATTATTAAAGGCATTTTATGAAAACGTCTCTTTGACGTGGTGATGGAGAAACATCACAAAAGCAACAACACGACACTTCGCAGTTTTGAACTCCCTGTGTATTAACTTCAGAAAACTATTTGTTCGCTCTCTCAGTTGTGTTTTTTTTTTTTTTTTCGGGGAAGGGGAGGGGAAGGGCTTCTCCACCGCTTTCCCAATCTATTACCTCCTTCCGTCGCGAAACAATTGCAGCAAGCTCCTACGTTCAAGGCGGCACAGCGGGTCGCTTTCTAATATTTTAAATGCAGCCGCTGCTTCATGTTCCGAGGCCTGGCGCACCTTCAGCGGAGGCGTCCCTCGCCGCGGTGTCCCTCCCCTCCGTCGCCGGCCGGCGCCGTAATACCGCGGAGGATTCCCCGTTCGTCGCCTCCGCCTCCGCCCCCGCCCCCATCGCGCTCTGCGCGGGACTATGAAGCTTGTGGATCCCAATTAAGAGGAAGCAGCTGTGGAAATTAATGGGGCACAGCTTTTAAGATGTAATTGGGAACATTCATAACGCGGCGGCAGCCGCTGCCTCCGGTGCTGCGCCCTGGCGCTTCGGCTGCATACGTGCGGGCGACCCCTCCCCCTCCCCCTTCCCCCTTCCTACTCGCTCCGCCACGCCCACACGCCTCGCTGTGTTGTTACTCTCGGGATGGCGACCGCGAAAGGGTTAACGGCGTCGCTGAAGCATCCTTCACTTACGAGTATTGCGAAACAATGGTCTCATGTTTAATTTGGCTGTTTTTGCTCGTGCTCAACGCGCATGGGTCCCTACGCGTAGTAATTGTTTAGTCTTTTACCGAAACATTCCAGATTTAATATACGTAATCGCATGTGCCAAGGTACAATGAAGGAGTATCAGTTCTCTCTTAAAACATTCATTTTCGAAAATGTTGGCAATTAGGCAATGAAAATTAAATCTGATTTAGGATTTTTTGAATATTTTTAAAATAAACGGTTGAAGAAAGAATGTGTTAGAGATTAGGTCGTTGGGTGTACGTTAAATTCACACGTGTTATGCACAGACAATAAATCATACTCGAAAGGTTGCTCCGAATTTAGAAACCCCATAATAAAATCAACTTTCGTGTCTCTAATCATTTGCTACAAGACGGCCCGATAGTATCCGCGAGGCCTTGTGTTTCTTTTTATATTTTCGCGATGCGATAAATCCGTCAGACTCCGCTCCTACCGCCACTTATCACCCACACCGCTACCACTACTCTATTCTTCCCCTTCCAATGTCACCTACTCCTGGACTTGTCTCTGCCGCGTCGGTTTGTGTGCTCCATCGAACCGTCACCCGCTTGGTGTGCCCACCTGCGCCCTCTGTGGCACGAGTACCCCACACCGCCTGCAGCCCCTCTCCGCCGCCACCCTTCATCACCACCCCGACGCCGTCACCACCCGCGCCCGCGGAACATGCAAATGTTAACTGCGGCGCCGGCGTCACAGGCGCAGTTTAAATCTTTCAGTCGGGGCAGAGAGCGGAGGTACCGCGGCGCGAGGGAGCCGAAGAGAGCATTATTTTTAAACGCGAAATGGCGAAAGTCACGTAGACCGCGCGGCTTACAAGAGGCCGTTTTCCATTTTGCGCACGGCGCCATTAGGCTACTTAGGGCCGGCGCGGCCCTCGCCGTTCTAAACACTTCGCCCGCCATTCTCGGCAGTCGGCGGGCGCGCCGGGCCTCCTGTAATGGCCCAATCATCATACGCCACTCCAAACTGTGTTCACGGGGGCTACTCTGCTGGGACAAATCAGAAACTGCTTCGTGCATTGTGCTAAAGGGTCATTCATTCCCGGCCCGTCACTTGCAAAAGGGAATGCCCCCTAGAGAGAGCCGCCGCGCCCTCCCCCGACCCAAGTTCGCGATATTATACACACACACACGCGCGCGTGGGCGCGCACTCGGGTGACGGGGAGCACACACATACACGCATTCACGTACGCGCGCTCACGCACACAAAAAGGCCCGCCTGCGTGGCGCGCACCCCTTTCTCTCCAGGGGCAGCGGGCGAGGGCGGGCGGGCGCAGGCGCCGTGTACGTGCGGGGGAGAGAATAATACTCATTTGAGTCTAATCGGGCTAGCAAAACTCCATCACACCGCGCGCCGGCAAGAGGGCGGCGGGGCGGGAGGGTAAGGAGCGCCCGGCGGAGGGGGAGGTCGAGGGTTCGGTGTTTAGGGAAAACTGCGCGGCAATAACAACACACATCGCGGCGAGCGGAGGGGCAGCGGGCGCGCCGGGGCGGCGCTATATATTAACCCTTCCGGGCAGCCCGCGGACGCCATTGGACGGCGCAATCCTGGAGGGTGATTAGCGCTCCGCCGGGCCTCCCGCCGGCGCACCCTCTAATGCGATTGTGTCGCTCTTTCTCTGCCCTGCGCCGCCGCGCTGCTCGACCGGCGGGCAGCGGCGCCCGCTCAGGCGGCGGCGGCCCGAGAAAAGCAAATTGCCCCCTCGATCATTAGCCGGGATTATCCCGGCCAAGTTTGTGCGCCTCGTGCTCGACCGAGGCGAGGCGAGGCGGGGCGACCCGCCCAGAGGAGAGCACCCGGTAATGGAAGGGTTGCGAGGACTTGGAAAACACAGGCAGCGTTCCGGAAGAAGGGGCGAAAGAGGGCGCGCGCGACGCGGGAAAGAAAAGATTTAGATGAATCCCCAGGAGCCGCGCGGGGGAGGCAGGGGAGCGGAGAAAGTGAAACGCGGAAGCGAAAGGAACCGTTGGACGGTGGTGGGCGGCGGGGGGCTATTAAGCGACGCGGGGGGGGAGGGGGGAGGAGAGGGGAAGGCAATATTGCAAGTGTAGAGCGGTGGTGTTGATGGATAATTCCCGAGGATTAGAGCGCGGAAGGCGGCGGCGCGCATGTGTTTCCCTCGTGTCCAGCTGGCCCGCGTCGCTGATGCCTTGATTGATAACGGCGGCTATTGTGGGCGGGCGTCGGGGGCGGGAAGAAAGGCTTAGTACGCCCGCCTGTCGCCCCCGAGGGCGTAATGAGGCCCCGCCGGGCGTTTGACGAATGGGCCCCGCGGCGCGTGCGCCGGGCGGGGCCTCGCGATTGAGTGCCGCCGGCGCGGCGCGGCGCGGCGCGGCTGCCTCGGCTCTACGCCGCTCGACCCAAATTGTGTCCATGTCTTGTTCCGCACGTTCTGGGGATTCGGGCGTATTCGTTCCCCTGATGCGATTTCCACGAAGCGGCCTCCTGCACCCGGGATGACAGGGGAGCAGGCACACATCTGCTACACTGCTGCCCATGTATTGTTCGTTTTATAATTATTCTGCTGAAAAATAAGTTAAATAAATTTTGAAATGTAGTACTCATATTCTTCATAAAATACGTTTCTAATTGATTGAATTTTCTTTATTTGAAATAATTTCAAATAGAGGAAAATGCAATTCAGTTGTTGGTGACATATTTGAAGGAGGCCTATTGATTTGGGTTGCTTTGGGTAAAGAGTTCTTTGACCAGACCGTCTGTACATATACTACTAGAGACAGTGGTTTGTATATCCCGGAATTACCGTGTAAATATCGATCCTTCTTATGGTGAAAACTCTTCGGTACGTAAGTATGGGGCACTCGCCGTGTGGGTCATTATTCCCACGTCACTTGTCGTTTCCTACATCACTAGCAACGCGTCCGAAGTTTATTTATTCAATTATTGAATAAATAAGGCAACGGACATTTTTGTCGCCATTGGCGTACGTAACAGCTTCGTAGTTTCCTTCGCTTCGTGTTACCAATAAAATCTAATTTGCCTTGCAATTCGGGAATTGGAATTCCGTGGGTGTGGCTTTGACGGCCGCCGCCATAAAGCAGGGCACGTCCACGCTGTGTGTGCGTCAGCGTCCGCGGCGCGGCGGTGTGGGCGTGGGGGGGGGGGTCGGGTCGGCGTGGCGGATCAGCTGACCGCGGTGACGCGACGCGGCCATAACGAACGCTCGCGCCGCGCCGCGCCGCGTCGGCGGGCAGTGGACAATGGCCGGCAGCGGCAGCGAGGGCGACGCGGCCTCGGTGGTTGCCACGGCAACGGCCCTCCGATGCCCGGCTCGCGCCGCGCCGCCATAAAATGGTCGAGCGAGCAGAGAGCGGCTCCGCTACCCTCCGTTCTGCAGCCGCTGCCCTCTCCGCTCGCTTCTGCGCCTCCTGTTTATCCATCTTGTATTCCACACTCTGTGTATTGTCCGTCTCTCCAACCTTTATCACTCCTAACTTCGCCACGCAATCCTCTCTCTCCTCAGAGGCGCGGCTGCCCTGAACCTGCCCCGCCCGCGAGCTCTTCCTCCGAGAGCTCGCGCGAGTTACGTGCGGACGGCCGCTCCTCCGGCGACACGCACGATAAACACGGCCCCGCCCCACTCCGCCCCGCCGCCTCGCCTCTCCCTGATTGCTGCTTAGGGCTGCAGTTTCGGTCCCCGTGGCGCGCTGCCGTCGCCGCCGGCGGAACTTCGCTTAACGTGCCGCCAAGACGTTGCTCTGCTTGAACTTCGACGGCGCGGCTGAAAGGTCTTAACTGCCCTCGGGGGCGCCTCCCGCCCCGCCCCCTTCCCCGCCTCGCTCCGCGGACGCCCTGCGCGCCGAGCTAACGGACGCCGTAATTATTGAAACGCGCCGCGTGAAACTTGCATGGGAGCAGCGCGGCGCGGCGTGGATGGGGCGCGGCGCCGCGGGTTAAAGCGGAGCTGCCGTGGCCTTCCGCGCTCGCGCCGCGTTGCCGCCATGTTCTTGACAAGATGTCGATGGCGGCTCTTGAAGCGTGGTGTCGACGTTTAGAAGTGGTACTTGTGGAGAATGGCGGGAACGTTTGCGTCGGCGTGGAGTGAGAATGCGTTTCCGGAAGAATGTTTTGGTGTTGACCTAACAGTTTATGTCGGAAATGTCTTATTGTCAAGTGCAATTCTTAGTTGCGGAACCAATAATGGAAATGGAAATTTCTTTACGATAGTTTTGAACCAAATTGGTTGTACTAGCAGAACCCGAGAGCTGTTTTCTTATTGCGCTTTAACTCTACGACTATATTTTTTTTGCGTCCTTCGAACATCAGTGTCGAAGCTACTCAATGGAAAATTTAATATAGCATTCATATTTTTACCACAAATGCTGTAAAATAGTGTTGTTTAATTAGATTTGACTTTAATACGAGTTACTGAAATATTTTGGCGATTTTAACGATGTAGACACAATAGTATAACTTCAGTCCACAACAAATCTCTCACAAACCCCGGCTTTCCACATAACCTCATCACATTACGAAAACACGATCAAGGTGATATAAATACAAGCTCTAGTGAGACTCTATACCAAAAGACGTTTTTGATAAGATTTTTCTGGTTAATCAGTAAAAAGGAACTAAATAAGATATCGACATGATAAGTTATTAGAAAATAATTTTAAAAAATCATTAAATATGCATCGGAGATAACTTGAGTTACCGCGGTCGGTAGTCCAAGATTAAATGTCTATCTTCAGGCCTATGTGACCCGCAGGCTCCAAGCGTAGCAGTTTTAATGTGGCCGGCATTGGTATGCGCAGGAAGTTGGAGGCGACTTCTCCAGAAACTCGCAGCATGAGGGTTGGCACGCGCTCCCCATTAGCATAACCAGTGTTCTTATCGATGGCAGTTTCCCTTCGCCTTTTTGCCCCCTGCACTAACAAACGACAAATTGTCAGAATAATTGAAAGAGATACGCTCACATTCTGGTCAACCGTCTGAAGACGTGACTATTATCAAATATAGTAATTTCAGACCTTAAATTACGTTTAAATTTTCATTTAAAGCCTTTAGGAGAATCCTGACAATTGATGTATATTGGAATTTACAGTTCGAGCCAATATTTAAGTTATAATGTATGACAGTTTTTGACCAATTCTTAAAGTACCTACTTCGTAAAATAAAACAAGTGACACATTTTTGTAATAAGACGTTCGCACTATGAGAGTTCCCTTGTGGGTGAGAGATAAACACATTGGCGGAAGTAGTTGGGCAGGGTTGCTAGATCGTCCCGTTCTGCCTTTGGAGAGTTGGCTCGTATGCCCTCTCTGCGCACGCTCCGCCTCTGAAGCACGACTTTCCGAACTCGCCCTCACCCCCTGCCGGGGCGCGGGCCCGTGACGATTGACTCAGCATTCTCCTGAGAGAAGGGATGAAAAATGCCCTCGGACGTGTTACTCTTAAAGTATAACTTCGCACCACTCTTTGACTTCTACCCACCCCGCCGTGACCAGCAACATTGTCCCCTCTTTCTGTTCCTTTGCCGTTTCTCTTCTCGGATACTTTGTGATCCTTCCTGCTGCCTTGACCCCAGAAATACCCTCGGCTGAAGCAGTACGATTGCTACCTTCCCTGTTTGAGATATTTATCTGGAACACATGTGGATACCCCCCGGTTCCGGGCCAGATTGGCTCCTCCATCCCTTTTTGATCCGGCCCTCGTTCGACTTTTGTCTTTGTCTTGAGCTAGCGGAGTGCGTGAACGCACGCCCCGACAAGACGTGTTCTTGTACGAAGTATCTTGCGCTCTCTCACGGGACATTCCAGAGCTAACTACCCTTCTTGCCACATCTTGCGCGCTGCAGTTGCACTGATGGACGCTGCCATTCCGACAAGTTTTTTTCGAAAGATGAAATAGACTAAATCGAACATGTGGCAAAGATTGCAGATATTAATCTGGAAAGTCTATACGAGTATCCTTAAATAATATCAAAGTCAGTATTGATAGTATCATGGGTCTCGTTCAAGGCCAATCATCAACCTAATGTTTTAGATTGTTCATAATATTGTAAAATTTATGTTGAGCTTGATATCGATGTCTTGTTATAAATAAATGAATTATGACGTGACAACCTAATTTAATTCACTTATATTAATTTATTTCGTTTAGTAATTTGGCCCAAAACTTGACTAGGAGTCTTCATGGTAATTTCGTCCCTACCTACAAAAGGTTGCTCATGCTTGATTTAGAACATAAATTATTCGTTTTTGTCACAACCTAATCATACATTTGAAGCACGTACATATTTCACTGATCTGATCCAACTCCTTTCCCGTTCTCGGTGCCTGTTGCGCAAGATACTGTGTAACGCATTAAACAATTAGTTCTTTTCAGTCGCCGCCGCAGCCCTTACACTTCAGTCTTTCCTACGCGTTCTCGCGTCTTCCCATTCTACGCCTCCTCCCCCAGCATCCAGAGTGCGCCACACCCCACGCAATCGTCGCGCGTGCCAGGCCCGCGGGAAATTTCTGCTTGGGATTCCGTTCATACATGCCGTTCGGACGTAACAACAATTCCCCTCCAGCCGCGCGGCGCCCACGAAAATCTGAGGAAATTGGCGGCGAGGGTCGTGGGAGGTGGGCTAACGGCTATTATTGGCTGCTTGGCGGCGATTTCTATGCGCGTCACAGGCGCCTCTCACTCACGGCCCCGGCGAAGGCGGAGCGACCCCGCCGCCGAAGTGTTTGACATTTGGGCCCTTGGTCGCGCGCCAATTTGCAGCGCACGTGTTTCCGGGGCCCTAAGTATGATTGGCTGCGGGCCGCGGTCAGTGCCAGCGCGCGCCGCTGTTGGGAACAATTAGAGGCCCCCGGGGCGCGGTGCTGCATGTGTATGCCACCCACGCACGCGAAGCCATTTTTGGATCTTCGTGGGTTTCCGCAAACGCTCGGAGCCTGCTTGAATTTGATACGTATGATCCGCTAATTGTCAGAAAGATCAATAATATATTTTTTGTGACTGCATTCTGGCGGTACTTAAGAACACGATGTATTTAGGAATAATGATTTTTACGTAGTAAGTTTGTGGTTTTCTGTCAATTTTGGGACGTGAAATTTGTATATTCGAGTAGTCTGAAATCGAGTCAGTCTTCTCTGAGGTTATATTATTGAGTATAAGCGTGCCATTATGCAACCATACCTTCCGTATTGAAAAATATGGTCTCGAAGTCTGCATTTTTACGGCTTCTTTCAATGCGAATTAAAAATGTAAACACTTTCTCATTCGAGAATTGCCCTTTCAGACACTCCTCACAATTCTGTAGGTATGGTTATAAACCCAAGTCATTTGTGCATTTTATTATGTCTCGTTCATTAAAGTTCCTTTTTTTTGCGTTCAGCTCTGTGCACATCAGTTGTATAGGTCGTTGAAAATCTGTAGAAAACATATTTTTGTATGAACTTTAATTTTGTGACACGGTTTTAACGTCGAAGGAGACAGACTGGCCGGTCAATCTCTCAGAACTATAAGAAAAATAGCGCACCAGGAAAATATCGCCGCAGTGGCACCTTGCTGACTAGAGTGTTTGCTATAGAAATTATGTTGACAGCACGAACTGCAGCTTGTGACAAAAGAAAACTAAATTACGCACTCACCACTATCATAACTGATGCTGGAAGTGCCCTGGTAACTGCTCACATAAAACCAATTTTTATTAGGAGACCCTGATGCAGAAAGACTTTCCTGACGCACTGTACAAATGTTCAAAAGTCGAGGTCTGATTTCGAATCCCGGCACTCGGCGCGCTCTGGTGCCTGCCGAGTCGATCCGCGTCGCCGACCGGCGCCCGTGAGGTCATCTCGGGGGCGGGGTCGCTATCACGCGGCTAATGGGCGGCGGCGACGCACGCGCGACGTGCGATTTATGCGTCTGCGTTCGCAACTTCACGCAAACGACCTCCGCCGAACGCTAAATATATCGCGCGGTGACGCTGCAAGGCCTCGCTCGAGCCACGCGGGGCACGCGTGCGACGCGGTTATGGCCGTTCGTCCTTATTCGGCGCAGAGTTCACTCCATTCATGAGGTTTCCGTCGAGGCAGTGTCTTAAGATAGATTCTTCATACGTAATCGCACCCCATTACCGTAATATTTTATGGCTGTGAAGTGATATTTCTGGAACTGGAGGCATGCAACTCTTACGTAATTATATTTCTTTGACGTCGACATTTCATTTCTTTTTCTATTCACCACTCGAAGCGCTAGTGCTAACGATATTGTTTGTTCGTAGGCGGGCGCTCTGGAAAGGCCAGAGGGTCGTGGTTACCCAGCGAAGTTTGAATGGGGCTTCGTGGTCTCAGACAATAAAGAATCTAATCTTCGTAAACATGTTCAAGAACTTATTTTTACCTTATAAAACTCAGAATTTGGAGAAATGGTATTGGTACATTTGGGGCAGAGGCTGTCCAAATCATCTGGCAAGCCTGAAAATGGTTGAACGTTAAATGAGTTGTACTTATGAATTGTATCATTACACTTATAATTGCATATTCCTTGCTATATATTTTAAATATTTACTAGTAAACTACGTTATAAGTGGGGTAAAAAGGAAAGAAAAGGGGACCCAGAAGTTTACCTCTCATTTGGTTTAGACTGTGCACGCCTGTGCGCTTATGACTTGTGCATGCATTCAACAACATATTCAGCCTAACTTGTTCTCCGACACATTCATGCCATTACATTCCAAAAGACACGTCACTGTCATGAGCTGGCTACACTATCGTTTTAGTGATAATTCCAATGTTTGCTCGACCACAATTCAACCGTTTCCGACGAGTGATGAAACGCCCCTCGGAACCGAGAGGTCAAGACCTCCCTTCCCGTGCCTCCACTCCTGAAAGCCTCGTCGCCCTGCGCCGCGCAGTTGTGACTATCACCTTCGACCCGCGGCGCGTGAGGGCGAGAGGCCTCAGCACGCGTGTGCGCACGCGGCGGCGCGAGCTGTCGCTCCCAATTACGCGCGAGATCGCCGCCCCGCCCCCGCCGCCCTCGCCACGCTGCCGCCCGGCGCAGCTGGCGCCCTGTGTTTATGGGGTGCGCGTCCGGCGCCGACTCCATCATGTGCCGCCAGGGGTCACGCGCTCATAAGGGCGGCTCTTCCAATAAAGGGCCTCCCCGCCCCGCCCCGCCCCCTCGCGCCTCGGCCCGTCCGCCGCCGCCGCCTCGGGTGCTACGACGCACCAGCTGAGATAAAACACACGGCGCTCGGAGAGGAAAGCGACCTCCTCATCACGCGCCCCTTCACGCTTCTCCGCCTCACCCTTTCTTTTTTCTTTTTTTTACTCGCCACGTGCTGCTACGTTCCTTCCGTTCTTCGTTTCATTCTTAGGAGCAATATTTTGCTTTGTACTTCAGTTGATGCTGCGTTAAAATTCCCATTATTAAATCTGTTATCCTCCAATAAGCCACGCATTTTTAATTATCTGCTGTTCAAATTTCTCCAATTTCTCCGAACTTATTTGTTTTCATTTCAGTATAGAGAAAAATTCTCCAATTTATCCGAACTTATTTATTTTCATTTCAGTATAAAGAAAAAGTATATTCCTCCGACTATTTCTACAAAAATTTAATAATTTGCATTCTAAAATGTCACACATAAAAACCATATTTGATAATATAATTCTAGTAAGAACACCTTGAATACAATATTGAAATGATCGACGTGTCGTTTAATATTATTGTTACATTTCTTTCATGAAATGAACTGAATTTCATTGTTAATTTGAAATACACGAAAGTAAATAACACGTAGAAATGCCTTGCTCACGAAATTGAATGGAAGCCTAACCACCAGCTCACAACGAGAGTCTTGTTACTTCTATTATTTTTAAACAAAGATCATCGCACACGCCTTCATGTAAATGTATTTGGGGCCTCTCCTCCACCCCTCATCCCATTTCCCACTCTTATAAATATTCTGAATTTTAAAAAAATGAACGCGAAAAAAACGAGAAAAGCTTTCCTGCGGATGTATGGAGAAGCGGAAGTGACATCATGTCGCGCGCGAGGGGGGGGGGGCTCCGAGGGCGGTGTGAAAGGGTGCGCGTGGGCGAGAGGGCGACGCATGAAAGGGCGAGAGGGATTACTGGCAAGGAGGACGTGTGGGGTGGCAGGGCGGCGTATGTAAGTAAGGGCTCACCGCCGCCGCCCCCGTTGCCCCTTTTTATTCTTCTGGACGATTTATTCGCAGGGACATTAATCACAAATAGGGTTAGCACGCGATAGCTGAGCAGTGTAAGTCGTGAAAAGAATCTTGTATGTGTGAAATGACTGCGCGTGTTGGGGGTTGGTGATTAAGTCGGAGGGAGAAGTAAGGCAGTAAGGGGTGGGTAACTATGTTGTCGTGCCGAACGTGACAAGTTTTTCGTATTTTCCGGGGACGGATTTGGGATTCGTGGTTGACGTGTTACTTGAATGCGACGTTGCTAATTTTAAGATAATTTGCGAGGTAAACTAATTAAGGAAATGTTTATGGTTTTGCCCGACGGGTAGGTCGGCGCCGGATCTCGCCATCCAGCGGGCGAAGATTATGCCACCTCCCGTGATTTAAAAAAAAAAATACACGACACTAACGGAACCAATACCCTTATCAGTTGAAGGCTCAAAAATCACTAGTCAATGTTGTAAGGTTTTGCTTTGCGAATCGTTTGAAGCTCTGACTTGAGTTTTTCTACAGTTTGAAGTCCTAGTCTGAATACATGGTCATACGCTGTGCTCGGGCGTTTCCCTGCTTGCGTTGGGCCCTCGCCTCGCCCGCCCCCGCTGTACCGTTGGTACTCGGGGCGCTGCGGTCTCGGCTCCCGGAGGTGCGAAGTTGGAAGCCGAGTTGACGGCGTCGGCTGCTCTGCGGCTGCGTCGGCGTCTTGGGGCGGGGGGAGGGGGCGCCCTGTTGCATTGTTCTCCCCTGGCGTCGCCCCTCGCCACCCCCTCGCGACTATTAGAGCGTCGCCGCTGCCTCGGCGGGGCCGCCGCGCCGCGCGCAGTTTCACCCCTCGCCCTCGCTGCCGGCTGCCAGCTGCGAGTGACAAGCGCGTGATCAAAACATGAAGACAGGCCGCGGGGCGCCACCTCCATCAACTGCATCGCAGGCGGGGGCCCGGCCCTCTGTGCCTCGCTTTCCCTCGCCCTTCCTTCCTGCCTGCCTGCCTGCCTTCCTCCGAGCGCACTCGTTCTGCGTCTTTCCGACTGTCCTCCCTCTCTCTCGGGATTTCTCGCTCACCTTCTGCCGCGTTGCTTGCTGCCTGCATCCCAACAGCTTTGTCTTACTTTTATCTTTATTCGTCGCCCGCACGCATTCATTCTGCGTCATTCCGCCCATATCCCCTCTTCTTAGTATTTCTCTTTCCATCTTCTGTAGCATTGTTTGCTGTCTATATGCCCCTCAATGCATATATGCAATCTCAAATATGTTTCTCAAAAGCCTTTTCTTATTTTGTATTTTTGTCCATCCTTCACTCTCGCCCATTTTTCGTCTTTCCGTCCACCTCATTCTTTCTTTCTTTGTCATCTTTCTTTCTCCTTCTGCCGCATTGTTCTTTGCGTGTATCCCAGCAGCTTATTCGTACGTTTTTTATCTTTACACGCCTTTTCTTGTGGGGAAGGTGTTCGCTACTTTAATCATTCTCTCCATTTTCTGTTTTCATACGCTATTCATTCAATCCATCTTTTATATTTCTAGATGATACTTTGTTTTCTATTTCTTTTGTATAATTTATTTTCAACCCTCCATGACCTTACAAGGACATGCTTCTCCATGCCATTCCTACATTTCCCTATACTTCTGCTTTTTGTAATTTCCGTTTCCTTCGTATTCAGTCAAGTAGTATCTGCCCTTCGCGTTCGCCCGCGTGAGTTGCACACGGGGCCCCGCCCTTTGGCAGCCCAGCGCCCCGCCCCCTCCCGCGCCCTCTTCATTACCTGGCGGCGCATTCCGCGAGCGAGCGGGCGGGCGCCGCGCATTCGATTCGCCGCCCATTCTACTTGGGCGCGGTTCATTTCGGGCAGGTATTGCGCCTGGAATTCCAGCCCTGATGGAGGCAATTTGACATCCTCAAGCAACGCTGCGTCTGCCATTGATTTCGGATGGCGGGCGGCAAGCGCCGTGCCGGGGCGGAGGCGGAGCAGGCATTCGCGCGTTCGCTACGCGCCAGGAACCTCTCGTTCTCTGCTTCAGAGTTGCGGTGGTTGTACTCGTTAGTCCGACTCGTAGGAACCGCCTGTGCTGATGACGAGAGGGATTCTTCACTCGATCCTCTTATTGGAACACCTCTGTGTAAGAAGTAAATTGTGCACTTTCGAATAAAAAAGGGGCACCTGTATTTTGCGAATTATAGCGTGAGCTTATTCACAAAAATATTTACTGAAAAAAAACGTGATGTTCGTTCCTCTCGCCGAAAAGAGTTTTGAATTATGAAACTCAAATGTTGACATGGATTTGGCATGCAAAATTCCAGTATTGCAGACACGTATTTGTTGCCATTACGAATATTAAAAACAATTTAGAAATGTTGAGATTTGTGTTCTTCCATGTGAAAACTGTGGGTTCTTCTCGATGCGAGATTATCATGCAGATTATTTTCTAACATTTGGCAGACGTGAATATGATTAACCGAGGTCGTGTTTTGGTAATTATGGAATAGATCTGGTCGTTCGCTGGCGATCGCTTCGTAGCTACCCTGTGCCCATTCCTCCCCCGCCCGCTGCTTCCGTCGCCCGCGCCATTCACGCCCCTCAAGGAAGTGCATATAATGGAGACATGGGCGCACAAAGGACCCTCGACCCACCGGGCGCTTTGCATTAATTACAGCATTGATTTTTCCCTTCTCATTGGCGGTGGCGACCGGCACTTTTCCTTGCCTCCGCCCGCCCCGCCCCGCCACTTCCACCCCCTGCGTCGCCCACCCGCCCCACGCCTCCTTACCCCGCGTCGCCCCGACCCGCGCCGCCCGGTGCTGCCTCGCGCCGCACCGCCCTGCCCCGCCCCACCCCACCACGCTCGACCCCGCCCCACTCCGTCCCACCCCGCCCCCTCCGCCCTGCGCCGCCCACCCGCACCACGCCTCCTCACCCTGCGTCGCCCCGCCCCGCGCCACCCAGTGCTGCCTCGCGCCGCACCGACCTGCCCCGCCCCATCCCGCCCCACCCCGCCCCGCCCCGCTGCGCTCTCCGCCACCCCACGCCGTGCGTAATCTTCCGCGCTCCCCATCTGGGTGTGGCCCGAGGATTACAAAGGTAAAGCACGCGGCCACTCCCCCAATTGACACCTCGCGCCTCGCCGCCCCTCGGCCCCACCCACCCTTCAACTCTATTACTGCGCCCGCCGCACGCGACCCTGGCCCTGCCCCGACCTGCGCCAAGTGATGCTGCCGCCTCGCTCGGCGATCGCGCAGGGGAGGCGGGTGATAGATGGAGGGAGAGCTAATGATTCAGGAGATTTTTTTCTTAAATTTTTTTATATTGACTGGTTCTTTACATGAATTACGTATTTGGGTATACATCCATTATTCTCTTGTTAATGTACTTACTCGAGGATGTCGACTGTTGGACTCATATGCTTACGAAGAATTGAGAACTGCTGTTCTGCAAATACAAATAATTTTTAATACGTTATTTCAATCGTATCGAAAGTAATATTTCAAAATTAATTATTTTTTTAAAGATAGTTTGCAACTGTGGGCAAGACAAATTTTTCTTAATGTTCGTTGTCGTTTCTTACGATTTCTGATTAGTTTTATTGTTGCTGAAATAGCTCACTGATCAGTAAAAAATATCCTTTCAGAAATCACTAATCTCCACACTTCAAAAAAGGTACTATATCAACTCTTGTGAATTATTTTCTAAACGTCTAGTTTTGTGGATTCATTTACAAAGGCCAAACATTTCTGAAAGGATTTACAATGCTGTTTACTAAATTCTTTTGAGAACTAATTTCATCTGTGCTTGAATTCTTTGAGGGGCAAGTTCTCATTATTTGAAACAATTATTTATTTTGTTTAATTTTAATGTAAAATCTATATATACTAGGTTTCAGTCGCAGTTACATTCAGATTTGCGAATATCTAGAATAAATGAACGCGCCTCTTCAGTAGTCATTTCAGATTGAGCACTTCAATGTCTTAAAGCCAATCAATCCAATGTCTAAGACCTGTATTGGCTAGTCGTTAGTTACTCATTTTATCACCTGCAACAACTAACGACTTGTCTGCATTGTGAATCATCGGTTGGAAACATAACTCCCGTTTTCCCTCCAGTTTCCTCAGTGTTTTGTAGTTATTGAAAAACCGGCATCTCCGGACCGAATGCAGAGCACAGTTCCACCTCGGGGCGGGTCCTGCCATAACGCGACCGCCCGCCCGCTCGCCCGCTCGCCCGTCCGCCCGTCCGCCCGCCCGTCCGCCCGTCCGCCCGTCCGCCCGTCCGCCCGTCCGCCCGCCCGCCCGCCCGCCCGCCCGCCCGCCCGCCCGTCCGCCCGCCCGCCCGCCCGCCCGCCGTCCGCCCGTCCGCCCGTCCGTCCGTCTGTCTGTCTGCGGCTCCAGGTCCGCGTGTTCCTGCTGTCCGTCCGTCCGCCTGCCTGCCTGCCTGCCTGCCTGCCTGCCCGCCTGCCTGCCTGCCCGCCCGCCCGACCGACCGCTCGCCCGACCGCCCGCCCGACCGCCTGCCCGACCGCCCGACCGCCCGTCCGCCCGTCCGCCCGTCCTGCCCGCCTCGCCCGTCCGCTCGCCCGTCCGCTCGCCCGCCCTCTCGCCCGCTCGCCCGCCCGCCCGCCCTCCCGCCCGCCCGTCAGCCGCGTGTAAATCACGAGCGCGGAATACATTACGGCGCCGCGCTGATGGAAGGAAAATAAGCTCGGGCAGCAGACGCGCCCAAGGATATGAATGGAAACGGCGTCCGGCGCGTGTTGACTCGCGGCGATACTTCTCTCCGACGAAATAATGAATTTGTAATGAAATTAAAACGCGCTTAGGCCGGGCGCCTGCGCCGCCGTCTCCGCCGCGCGAGCGATGGCGACGGCGGGCGGCGCTGGCGGCGGCGTGACTCACAGCGTTCTGCCTTATCGGCAGCGGGCGCCGCGCGGCCTAATGGGACAAAAGACATTACGCGGCCGGGTCGGGCCTCCGATACACGCCGGGGAAATGAGGCATGGAGCGGCGGCGGCGGGGGCGCCGCGGCCCCCTCGGAGGGCACCACACGTCCCCCTCCCGGGGGCGTCCCCCGAGACGCCCCCGCGCCGCATAAAATATGCGACGCGTTCGCTGGCGCGCGCGCTCTCGAATTCGAATAAGAACGGCGCGGCGCGGCGGGCGCGTGTAACCGGAGTCGCAGGTCTGGGTCGCTGGGTCGGGACTCCAGTGGCGCAGCTGCCGGGCGCCAGGTGCAGCGGGGATGGGCGCTGTCGTGCTTGAAACATCGCTTTGAATTTTAACAGGTTTATTGTGTGAAGGTGTCGTATTTCTGTTGTGTCCGCAGGAATAAGATGACGGGGTATCAGTTGTGAAATTTAGGGGAGCTTCGAAATATAGGGTTGCGAAACAATTGTGCTGCTACAATATATATATATATATATATATATATATATATATATATATATATATATATATATTTTATCAGTTGTATGACAAATACATGTCAGCCTAAAAATGTCTGGAGGAGAATTCTAGCAGCCGGCTGCTCTGATCGGTAGTTTTCCGTGGTTTCTACGATCAACACCAGGCGAATGCCGGAGCAGTACCCTACCAAACGGGCTACGGACCGCCCGCGATCTGTCCTTCCTCTTCCTTGTCCTATTCTCTTCCCTTACACACACACACTTACACTAACATGCACTACACTACCACATATTCCGGGAGAGCGGTCGGGAGCTTAGAGCTTGTCCCGACTGGGGCGGTGCCCCGCCGGTGGGAGAGTCCTGGTTAGGGGGAAACCCCACTAGCCGACGGTAGGTCGGCGCCGGATCTTGCGATCCAGCGGGGGAAGATCACCGCCATCTCCCGAGAAAAAACATGCACTACTCTAACGGGACTAATGACCAAAGCTGTTGACGCGCCCAGAAACACGAAAAAATCAATCAATCTAAAAATGTCTGTTTTTCCTTCTTACTACGAATTTTTTATCATTTCATAACTTAAATTTACAAAAACATTTTCGTGGAGTAACGATCTTTCCCTCCGCCCCCGCCCAGGCCTTTTTCCCTGCCCGATAGCCGCGCGGGAATCGCGCGTGCCGCGTGCGCCGAGGCTCTTTGATGAATGACGCGCCGTCCTCCTCCGCGGCGCGTGCTCTTTGAGCCGAGTCCATCCCGCCTTCGGCTGATCCCCTTCAAGAACCATTACGAAGCAATTCCTATCGGAGCTATTATGGTCTCCCATGGCAAATTTTTATGTAACATTAATAAAAAAAGAGAGGGGAGAAGAAAGGAAGAATGCAGTGTCATCGTCCGTTTTTTACGCAACCTGATGGAGGGTGATGGAGAGCGGGGAGTATGGACTTTATATCGCATCTTTTGTGGGCGGATGCGCGGGGCTGCACGGGCACCCTCCTGCGCGGTGCATATGGTTTATGCTCCGAGATGACATAGTTATTTTCTTTGTTACGCTCCACCCCTGAGTTCTCCGTCGGCCGCACTCCACTCGCCCGCCGCTCTCGTCTTCTGGTCTGTTCCCACCCTGTCATTATGTTTTGCCTTCTGTTTTCTTCGTCTCATGCACTTTGTTTACCCACTTCCTGGATCGATGTGTTATTTTTTCGTTATCGTTATCTTTTGAGTCTTCATATTTTTTCTATCCTTGCTGCTTTATCTTCGTTATCCCTGTACGCTTTCGACAGCTCCATTTCTTCACGATGCCATTTTATCTTCCCTTCTATTTTCTTCATTTCGTACATTTTCTTTCCCCACTTCCTACATCTGTCTTATTTATTCGTTGTTCTCTTTTGCATCTTCATATTTCTTCTATTCATGTTCCGTTATTTGGCTTTGTTGTTCTTGATCTCTTTTCATAACTTCAATTCTTCGCGATATCATTTTATCTTGCATTTATTGTCTTCATCTCGTACACTTTGTTTTTCCACTTCCTACGTCTAACCTCTTCCTCATTAACTTCCGTGTTTCAATATTTCTTATACCCATTCTCAGTTCTTTTTCTTCTTTATCCTTCCAGTCCCCCCTTTCTTCGCCTCTTGCCTCACCTTCAATCGCTCTCCCCACCCTCGTCCCCGAACGCTCCTTCCGCGACCGACGGCCGTAAAGTTTATACTCTCTTTTCCTGGCGCCGCGACAACCCCCGATACGTGCCATAAAGGCCTGAATGGAAGCGCGGAATCTTCGCTGGGGGCGTGTTTGCGGAGCGGCGACCCGGACGCAGATTAGCCGGCGGCGGCTGGGCGTTTGTCGCTCCGCGTCAGGTAGACGCCGCGCCGGGGTGACGCATCCGCGGGAAGGATGTTTGGGAATTATATTGCGGGCTGAAGTCGCGGCGGCGGCGTTTGAATGTCTCGCCCGTTTCCGCTGACTTGGATCGTCAACCGCCTGTAACAACGCGTGCTCGCTGTGACGATTCGCGTCTGAACTAGTCGTAAAACACGTCGTGTGGGGTTGTTGTGTTCGCGAGTGGAGATGTTAACGAGAACTGCCGAAACGTTGCAATTCTCTTAATGAAAGTTAATTTTGCAGGGTGGCAGAAATGTTTGCATTGGCTGAAGGGAATGGTGTTCTTCCTGGTACTGTTTCGAAACACCGATATGCCGATGCTGTTTGTTCTCATTCTAGTCTTAATTTAACACTGAAAAGAGGTGAATGACTTGTAATAATGTTATGCGGTAATAATATACGTATCATTAATAGCATGCAGCAGCAAAATGATGCGGAAGAAAACCACGCAAATAATTTTCCAAGAAGCGCACTTCTGAAGTACATTACAAAATTAAATATCTGAATTTTTCAATGAGAATCGAACTTGTTTAATTGGTTTTGTATTTTTCCCGAGTTCTTGGGTATCTAAATAGTGATGTGAGATTGATAAAAAAAACTCGATTTTACTAAATATAGATAAAATTTTAACCATCGACATTAATATTACATCGGCGGAAAACCGTCGATGTTTTAGAACTGGTTAAAAACTTTAATTTTCCGGCGACCGTTTTCATATTATATTTCTAATTAAGATTTAACAATAAACAAAGTTAAAGTATAATAAAAAACAATTGACATACGATAAAGATAACACACACAGGGTTTTGTGGTTCCAACACACAAACTGGCAGTGGTGCCTTCAGTTATTATTGAATATATTATTTTGCACCACGTTGGTTATGGGCATTTTTCATTTACAAAAAAAGCATCGTAAATGTAAAACCTGGAACACAAAATATCGATGTTATAAACCATCAGCTTTAATATATCGATGTTTCTATAAAAAAAGTGTGCAAAACATCGCCATCGACGTCGCATTCCTATAAGAAGCCGTAGTCACCTCCGACATTGCCGGAGAGCGCATGGTTTTCATTCGGTTCGTGTGCGCATTCCAAATTAGTCCTACAGATTCCCGTGTATATTCCTGCCCGCGAAGTGCACTGCGAGAGGCCTTGCCGCAGCGGAGGGGCGTGGCTGTCGGAGCCACGCGGGGCGGGCGGGCGGGTGGCGCGGGGCGGAAACCGGATCCGCGCGGCAGATTCGGGGCCTCATTTGCGCCGCGGAGCGGGGACGGCGGCGGGGGCGGGGCGGGGCGGGGGCGGCGTACACAGTCGGCGGGATCGAGCGATCAGTCGGCTGAAAACCCAATCGTTTCCGGTGTCCGCGCGTGTTAGGCCGCGTGTGAAGGTGATGCGCTCTGACAAGTGATCGGTGGGCGCGGCGGAGGGGGAGGGGAGGGGTGGGGGTGGGGGGCGCCGACGCCTCCGCGCTTCACAATGGGCGCATTGTGCGCGGCGGCGGCGCGCGGGCGCCAAGACGCGGGGGCGGCGTGGGAGGCTATTGTCCCTCCAGTGGGGGAGGGAGCCGCCCCGCCATCTCGCGCTCTGCTAATCGCGGGCCTCCGCGCACGCACTCGCGGCCACACACAGGGAATTTGCGGTTTCATTCTTGTTACTCGTTCGGGAATATTTATTAAGTGCGCATGGTCCTTGTGATTGCTCAAGAGAAAAAGGGAAAGCTTTTATATTTTACTGATACGTTATTGGAGATTTCCTTCGATGTGGAGATCGATTTACGCGGCATAACTTACGTGGATTGAGAAGATCGTGGTTACGTGGGAAATATGATAACAGTTGAATGATGCTACTCGTTCTCCTATGGAGGGAAATGTGATAATGATATGAAATATGAAAATAGTAGAATGACGCTACATGTTCTCTTATGAATGAAATTATGAGATAAAAATATGAAAGACAAATCGAGTGAAGTTACAATCTCAATCAATAAATAAATAAATCTGCATCATTAAAATTAGGGAAAAAATAAAATCTTGTGTACCACGGACATTAACTGGTTTTAATGATCTGTCTCTCCATCATTAGAACCCTTAAAACGTCCTGGGTGCTTAAATAACTGTTCTCTTAATCGCGTTAATGTTTTAATATTTAAAACTTCAATTTTAATTGCGTATGTGTAATTTATCCACAATAATGTCATGATAACTATTTTGTTGAAATCACTTTTGTGTTTAATTCGTAAAAAGATCTTGTTCTGGTTATAATATTTGATTATTTTTTGTTGCTGAAATTTTCAACGGAGAAATGTTGTCGGTTCGAACACAGCAACAGATCTATTCATTACGTCAAGTCGTTTACCAACGAATCGACCTATTCCTGAATCTGCCTGTGAAAGCTTCTGCCGTCCTACTTCTCAGTGAAGTTACACGAACAGTTTTACCGCAGTGTTGTTAGCGCCTTCCAAAGGTTAGTAGACCAAACAAGTCGTCGACATACATCTCCGAGAGATTGTACTTATGTATTCTTATCCAGGAGAAATCTGACGTGGAGACCTAAGACTCCTCACAGCTTGCGTATTTGCGGGACGTTGCAACTCCGTACCTACCTTGTTACGCAAGTTTTCTGCGTCCCTGTTTCGTCCTCGAAGCGTTTTCTCCACGTCCTCGCCATCCCCCGCGTCCTCAGCGCACCATCATTATCGTCCTCATCGTTTCCTCGCCACAACCCCATCGCACCTGTGTCAGGGCCGCTGCTCTCACCCATTTACTACAGTATAAAGAGCTGTGGCGTTGCTCCAGTTTTAGAATGGACGGACTTAACACGTAATTGCACGGGTCTGCCATAACAGCACATGCATCTGTAACCGACATGAAACATTGGTGTTTACGATGCATAAAATAACCTCCACGTAAATTATGCTCTTGTTTGCGCCACCCTCGCTCGCTTCGCCCTCGTGGCCGAGCGCAGCCTAATTTTCTGGGTCACAAAAATATCCGGGAATAGTTCGCAAGTTGTTGGTGGATTTAACTACATGTTTCTCTAGGTTTCTAGATCCCGTATATTGTATGTGGGTGTATTAACGTATTTGTGTGTGTATATGTGTGTGTGAGAACGAGATTATGTTGTCAGTTTTTAAAACATCCGTTGCAAACATTGTACTGTAACGACCCTCATCTTTGGAGGAACATTTTTATTACCAAAATGTATGTGCAACAGGTGTTAAAGCCTAATGCTTGTGTGACTAACAGTTCTAGAAATGAATACTGCGAGGATGCAACACAGTTTCTGGAGCTGTTAGCGGGCGTGGTTGTGAGTAGAGTTCTAATACTGTAGTAGTCGTTTGCTTCCAAAGTAAATATTTCTCAACTTTTGACGTATTAATGTTTCAACTATTTATGTTGTGTCAAATATATGCGTATATTCAAAACGTTTGGCAAATTATTCTAAAATAGAATGAGAAGTAGAGTTTCATGGAAATATGTAACGTTTCTATTTATATGTTGAGAAATAAATACTAGTGGATTTTACAGTTGCTGCGTTGGGATCTTGCAGGTGTCGGCAAGACGCGGGTGGCGGCGACGGCGCGACGGCTGACGTCAAAGCGAGACGCTGATGTCATTGGTCTTTTTTTATCTGTTCCTTCAGGTTCATCAACGCGAGACGGCGGATCGTTCAACCTCTCATTGACCAATCAAATCGCGCAGGCGGTGTGGGCGGTAAGTTTGGACTCAACTTCCTTTCGTTCAGCTCCTAACCCTCTCTCTTCTTTTCTCTTCTTTTCCCAAGGTTCATCAATGCTCGGCGGCGAATCGTGCAGCCTATGATAGACCAATCGAACCGGGCGGGTAAGTTCGCCCCAAGCACGTGCGATGTCTTGGTGCGTGGAGAGGCGCATTTGCTCGCTGAAGGACACTGTTGGACCTGCTTCTTCCTTCTCTCGATTCACACCTGCCAGTTTTACGCTGTGCAACTTATTTCTGCAATGCCTGTTTTTACAGTCTCTTTGCAAACACATCCAGTTTTAATGAGAATTACATTTTTATTATTGGATTACATTCTCAACAATTATTTTTATCAAACGAGATTTTCTATCAAAGTATTTTAGTTGTTTTAGACCCATTAGTTATTATTTAATTTTTGTTTCGTATAAATTCAGTAGAAACTGTATTTAACGTATGCGGGAGAATCATAATCTGCCCCCAAGTTACCTTTTTTTAAGGAATATAAACGTCCGTAATCCTTAATTGTATTAGTTTTCTGACATATATGAAAAATGCTTTAATAATATTGACACTTTCTTACAAAGTGTTACTTCGCTTTTTACTAAGTGTTTTCAACAAACCTAGATGTTTTGAGAAAGATCCCAACTAAGATCGAAAAGTCAAAGAAATAAATTATTAAAAAAAATAGTTTTGTGTCTTTTAGTTAGGTCAGAAAACTATTACAATTGCCTTCTTTCATGATCCACAAATCAGTGTAAGGTTTGAGTGCCTGGAAAATGTTGAATTGCAATTATCAGAATAATGATCTCCCCACGGGGAATCGAGAGAATAAAGAGGCTGGACAATAGGAAGATCCAGATCTGAACTCTTACGAACATGAGCTCCGTTAATGCGACCCTCCACCATCACGATGTCAGTAGTCTTCTTTGTTTCCTAAATTTCTTTCGTTTCTGTTTCCAGTCAAAACGCATGGTTGTTAAAACAATAATATTCATTACTTTTTTTTATTGAACAGAAAATTGGTTGCATCTTCAGTACCCATCCGACGACTCGTACTTACACTACATGTAACGTCAACAGTTTTAGGCACATCTTTGATATTTAAATTAATTTATTGCAGTGATATTTTCTGTTAAAATGTTCCCATTATAAATGATGCGTGTAGGTAATATTGTGCTATCGTGCTTCTTGCCATTTTACAAATACACTAATGATCTATGCATTTGGGCCAAGCATGGGTTGTCGTGAGAATGCGCTGAGGTTCAAAAAATCGCGACAGTTTCTTACACTGTGCACAACCAGACCACATTAATTTCAATAATGCATTACATTTTAAAATTCCTCTCGACATTTCATATATCAAAAATATAATTAAATACGCTTCAATGGCAAAAAGCACTGTCTCCTTTTCTTTTTCAGTTTTTTGTTCGTTTAGGAGTAATAAACATTCATTGTGAATTAAGGGTTAGTTTATCAACATCTTAAGCAATGGGTACATTACTTTATTGTACAAAACAACGCACACTTCCAAGATTTATATACAACATTCGAGTCAATCGTGATGGTGTGACTACTGTTGAAGAATTCTCCAAGAAGATAGAAGATCATACAGAACGAACCGGCTGAAACTGAATGCAGAAGACACAGGACACCGAAGACTTCAAGAACGTTTCTCGAAGAATAAACCCACATACCGATTGCAGAGTTGACGTTATTTCTGTAAGTTCTAGTTAGGAGTTGTTAGCTTAGAGTTATTGTGTGAGAGACGGCGCGGCGGCAGGTGGGCTGGGAGGTCGCGCCGACGCGACGCGCTCGGAGTGGAGAACCGTGTCCGAGAGGCGGTGTCGCGGCAGGACTCGATCGCAAGACCCGCGCTATCAGCGCCGCGCGCGGCGACACGGGAACCTCATTCGAGGCGATACGGCGGGCGCGCCACACTCGCTCTGCCGAGGAGGCCTACCGCCCCCCGCCCCCCGCCCCCGCCGTCTCCAGGGCTTAGTGTTCAACTGTGTACCAGCATCCACTTTCAGAGTTTCGCTCTCAAGGCGTCGTTGTCGTTGTCCTTATTCCATATCGACGTCTGTCAAGTAGATTTATTGTTAGATGTGTCGATTTAATTGAATTGAGTAGTAATGTTTTGTGTTTGAATTTTTGTTTTTTTGTGAATGTAAATTTAGTTTACATTAGTTTACATCATGTGCCAGTATTAATTTTGTAAGTTTTGTTGTATTACCATTTTTCTTTCTAATAAATTTGCATTTCTTATTTTTTGTAGTTTTTTTTGTCAGTAGATATTTGAGAAATCTTAGTTGTATCCAGTTTTTATTGGATTTAATTTTTTTCGTTTTCCGAATGTAAGTTTTCATTTTTATTTAACGTTGCTGTTGATGAGGTTCCTGACTTATTAGTAGATTTCGTGATTGTAAAACAAATTTGTTCAACCTGAGGGTCATGGAAAAACAGGTCTCGTCTTTTCGCTCCTCCTTTACGATACTGTAAAACACTCGGGCGCCGACCCGACTTTATTCGGGCCCGATTTTAAAAGGGCCTGCTCTTCGTATCCATCAGTCGGAATGGACCCATCGCCTTGAAATAACCCGACATACTTGGCTCCTGGGACCCGGGGCGGCGTATAAGATTTTTACGTCCAGGTTGCCCTATGGTTTTCCATCCGCACGCCTCCCCTCCGCCATCAATCAGGCGCGTCAATTTGTAATGGCGGGGGCGGGGGCCGTGTCCACTCGGCGGCCCCTCGCCCCGAAATGACCGCCTGGTGGTTTAGATACTCCCTATCAACGACGCAGGCGCCCTCGAGGCGCAGGCGGCGCGGGCGCGCGTGACTCATGCGCGCATAAACGCCCGCCGCGGCGCGCCGATTGCATTTGCGGCCTCGCGCGCGGCGCCCGCTCCCGCCCTTCGGGGCAGGTGGTCCATGTTTTAAAGATGGCAGGGCTTCTTTTTGAAACCCACATGTTCACTATGCACGCTGACTTTTTGGAAAGTTGAAATTACTGAGCCAAAGCAAAGCTACCGAAGGTCAAAACAAGGTTGGTACTGACATACTGTATTGGTTTGTTGGTGATGTTTTGGGAAGGTTTCTTTTTGAAGGCCATATATTCACAATTAACTCTTGTGTTTTTGAAAACTTGAAATTACTGTGGCGAAGAGATGCTTCCAAAGGTCAAAACAAGGTTGGTACTAACATATTCAATTGGGGTTTTTGGGATGTGTTGAAGGCATTCCAAATATATGAATAAAAGGCGTTGTCGTTGCCAACATTTTTACTTATTTGCGTACTACTACGTACGCAGTATAGAGAAGGTATTGTGAAGGTGCCAAAGGTGATTTTTCCTCAGAAAAATTCGTATTGTGGGGCCTGTCACCGTATAAGTGGATAAACCTTGTCCCTACTTACTGTAAATTACTTCATCTGATACGTTGTGTAGCCAGAAATCACGTTTTGTGGGTCTTTAATACCCAAAAGGACAAAACAGTATATATGTGAACAACACTAGCGACTAAACCGTGGGCAGTATTTTCACCAAAATTGATATTCCTCAATGGATCTGCCCGATGTCACGGTCTCAAGAATTTGAAACTGATATTTTCGTTTTAAGGGATACTTTACATATGAACCCTCGACTTTCTCAAAATGTTCTCAAAAATGGCTTCAAATTGTTTGTTTATATATTTTCTCAGATGTAATTAAAACGCTTATAAAAATGGCGCATGCCTCATTTTTTTTATTCTCTAAATTTTCGAAAATTGTAAAAGTTTAAAATTTTTCGGTGCCTTCCTAAGACTACAATATTGACAATAGAGATTTCTTTCGTAATGCAATTTGCTCTTCAAAGCTGGATATTTAAGTAGAGTATGAACATATTTTTTCATAAATCTTAGTAAGTTTTGCGTAATTTGCAATTCTAGAGTGATGAGTGAAAATTTCCTTTTGTTTCGTGTGTCAACCTTTCCCGATGGAATGTTAACGGTTTTAAATAGTATATAGTAATTAATTTATATATCATATTCAAGATGACTTGTGTATTTTGCTATCGAAAATCTTGCTAATAAATATAGTAATAATATTAGTGTTAGAAACAGCTCTACGCAATCGGACAATGCTCTCACAACTTGAAAAGGAATATTCTGAACTACTGTGAAATCGTTAGGTTACAATTAACCAGAAACATTCTGAAGATTTTACGTTCCGTAATACTTGAAATCCGGAGCTGTTCAATTGGTGATCACCGTCGATATCTGAATGCGAGGAGACAGAGGCGGTCGTCAATGGAGTGATGACCGAATCACCCCATCTTCGTGGTGAATGGCGGAAGCATCATAAAGACGATTGGCGTTGAACGAGGGATGAGCACGAAATGAAACTTCATTGCCGTCGATCCATCGGTTTAAAAGTTATGACCCATATTCTTACGGGGTTGAAACTGTCTCTCTTAAACTGTTCTTTTCCATCCGGTAATTTGGCGGATTGATGGTCGCGTGTCTGACAGCAATCTCTGAGGAGTAGAATACCTTTCTTGTTGGCAAATGATTTTTCTGAGAATCTTGTCCATTAAAGTTAGATACCAGAAAAGTGGATAGAAAATTAAGACCTCACTTAGTTTATTCGTGTATTATGATAAAATTATTCACAATGCTATATATATATATATATATATATATATATATATATATATATATATAATCATTAATTATAAATTCTAATCCATATCGGTATCTAATACATCAAATCAGACTATTGAATAAAAAATTATTTTTTCGAAACTCCTATATACTGTCCTAGGTTTAAAAAAAGTGTTTTAAAAACTGAGAAAGCTAAAATTAGGTAAACCAAAACGTTAATAACTGAATACCCAAAATAAATTCACCAATAATAAACAAATATAAATATGTTCTCATTGAGAAAGAAAATGTGATTTTTGTATATGATAGTAAGAAGTTTTGCCTCTTCTTACAACTGTGCATTGTTTTAAATATTAAGAAAAACACGTTTCAACTTTCTGCTGTAATTATCAAATATTTAAAAGAATCACTCGTTTTAAAAATCGCTAATTGTTCATGTATGAATTTTAAGAGAAAGGTTTGTTCGAATATACGAATAATTGGTATTAAAGAATACCTGATTAAGAGAATGAGTAATACAATTTATAATTATTTTCAATAAATATTTTGTTTGTTGTGAACTTCATTATAGTTTCGAAAATTGGAGAGAAAACAAAAGTACTCCTATTTAATAAATAATAATAATAATAATAATAATCTTATGTTGCATCTTTCTTGAGATATATTTCTGAATTTACGGAAGTATAAATTCGTAATGCGCCTTACATTACTTCCATGAACTAACATTGTACGTATTAGTGCTCTATCTGTAAGAATTCACCCAATAAAAAAAAAGTAAGCGTGGTATAAAAATGTTCGCGCCTCGGCTTACGCTCTCAACCTAAAATGAGATTTTTCTTCACGGTTGGGGCATTTCGGCGAGGTCACCAAAGCGGGTCTCCGGATCCTCCTCGCGGCGGCAGGGGGGAGCTGTCTTCTCCGTGGCCTTTTATTAGATCGTCTGTCACTTGGCTGAGGTGACATCCTCCGCCCCCACCGGCGCGCCTAGCTCAGCAAACGCCGGCATCCCGCTCGCCCCGCTGCATTAGGGCGGCGAAGGCGGAGATGCCGGCAGCGGCGGCGAGGTTGACGGATAGCAGGCTATACGTTGGGCTACATTTGATACCCCGGAACGGCGGGCGCCCGGCCGGCCCTACCCTGCCTTAGTTTGTTCTTATCCCCCCGGAGCATTAAGGCGGGGCGGCCCGCCAGCGGCGGCGGGGAAGAAGAAATTAATAAATAGCGCCGGCGGTCGATACCTCGAGGCCTCCGCCACCTTGAGCACTCTGCTGGCTCGGATGCGACAGCCGGGGCCGCGTAGGGTATTTTATGTTTGTGAAATTTGTTCATGTTTATCAACATTCGGGATTACAAGTGACTCCAACACAAAAATTAAAGAATAGATGGTTGCCCAGGTAGTATAATATTATCCAAGTAAACTTCCAGGAGGAATTGTTTCATTGTGTGAATGTCAGGAGACATTAGCAGTGGACCCGGCTTAATTAAATAATATACTCAGAAAACCGAAAATTGAAATCTGACGGGAACTTCCACATTTTCCTCCGCTGGGCACAGATGCATCATATTCATGTCTCGCAATAGTTGTCCTTTTCGTCTGTTAATTTGCCTTCTTGATATCCGCATCTCCACCCGGTCCTTTGCGTGTGGAAGATTTCTTTCGTCCGTGGGGAAAGTGCGTCCGAAGAGCGAGGGCGAGTGCTCAGCAGGCCTTGTGCGCCTGTGATTCGACAGGCGGTCTCTCGTACCTCAAGAGCCTGCGCCCTCGCCCCTGGGAGGCCCTGAGAACGTTAGTGTTGTTAGTTGCAACCAAGGGCTTCATTCACAATTCTTGAATGTAGACGCCCTGGCCGGAAATAAAAGCTCGTGACTTCTTGGGCGTAGGAGTACTAGTGAGAACATTCGAAATTATATAGAAAAAGACATTTATGTTAAATAAATTGGTGTCTGTGAAACGATCGAATATTAAAGATAAAAAGGTGATTGTAAATCGTTCCCATTATTCAGAACCCGTACAGCACGACATTATTCAGAATACGTACCTCACGAAACACAACTGCGAGCGGAGCCAAAGCAGCCGCTTTCGCATTGCGCGCGGTGTAGATGTTCGCTGCCTTTCCGCGCGTAACTTCTTTACGGGGCGCGCATAGCGAACGTGTCTTTTGTCCGGGGCTGCGCCGCGAGTCGCCGCAGATAAAGCGCCATTGAGGGCGCGTGTGCAGCGGCGCAGCTCGCATGCCACGACCCAGGCGCGCTCGCAACGGTGCGCCCGCCGTGCGTGATAGTTGGCGCCGCCCGCCCGTCCGCCCAACCGCTCGCCCGCCCGCCCAACCGCTCGCTCGCCCGCGCAACCGCTCGCTCGCTCGCTCGCCCGCCCGCCCGCCCGCCCGCCCGCCCCGCCCCGCCCCGCCCCGCCCGCCCCGCCCCGCCCCGCCCCGCCCCGCCCCGCTCCGCCCCGCCCGCCGCCCGCCCGCCCCGCGCCCGCTCGCCCGCCCGCCCGCCCGCTCGCCCGCCCGCCCCGCCCGCCCGCCCGCCCGCCCGCCCGCCCGCCCGCGCCCGCGCCTTGAATGGGCGGCGCCCGAGCACGCGTCCTCGCCCGCGCACGCACAATGCGTGCCGCCCGCTTCGTGCAATCTCCACGCGCGCCCCGTTCATTTCCCCGCCACGCCACACCGCGCCGCGCCGCGAAAGGTCTCGCGCGGTCGGCCGGGAGTTTAGGGCGCGTGACGAGCGTGCGGCCCCGTTGTCGCGAATTTTCGCGCTGAACAAAACTTCCGTAGACGCGGTGCGCGGGGCGGGTTCGAGAGCGACAAAAGCGCGGGGCGGGGCGGGGGCGGGGCGGGGCGGCGGCCAACCGCGGCGCGGGCGCATCCGCGCGATACGCCGCCCCGTCGATGCGGGGGCGTGAAAAGGCCGCGTCCGCCCCGGGCGTCGCCCGGCGCTTCCTGCGCGGCGGCGCAATGGGCGGCGGCAGGGGGCGGGGCGCGGACACCGGCCGTTGTGGCACACACCCAGAGAGGCTCCAGGGTAGAAGGTGGGGGCGACAGAGCGAAACTAGCGGCTGCAAAACACAGTAGGCGAAGAGTAGAGTAGTAATTGTCTGTGTGGGTGAGGAAGAATTTATTGAAAATATAATATACAATATGATATTCGATAGTGATTTTAAGTGGGAGGTAAGAATGAAAGGAATGACAAAGAGTCGAGGCAACTGATTATGAAGTACGCCGCGACAACGGCAGTGTACGAATAATATTGGTGAAACTGTATTGTTGTTTATATCTAGAACTTTGAATTCTTTATTGAAGGAAATGTACTTATTTTGTTAACTGCTATCATTCATGTGCAATTCCTTGGGACTTAAAAGATCGTTGGGGCTTAAAATATACACACTGTTATTTCTAGCCCTTCTGTATACGTGCGAAAGAAGGAAAGTGGTATGAAGGATAGCTTTTTTCGTTTGGGTGAACGAAATGTTGTTTCGAAATGTCGAAATACTGTAGTGAAGAATGAACTGAATCAAACAAACTCCATCGTTACAGGTAATCCTAAGGTGAAGTTAAAAGATAAGGAAACAAAACTAAAATATTTCAAATTAAAATTTTGAAGAAATGGAAATGAATTTCATGAAGAGATAGGTACTAGTAAACATTTCTATTTAGGAAGCAATTCCGAGAATGATGATATGCGTATTACCCTCATTCGAAATTAATACTATGCCGAATGTTGGAAATTCTCGCAGGCAATTTTCGATCACAATTGTAAAATGAATTGGCAAGCGTAACTTCACGATTATCAGATCAAAAATATTCAGAATATTGAGTGAAAATCAACTCAATCTATATAAATTTATAATTATTAAATCAGTTATGGTATTGTAGAGCAATCGGTGCATTTGCCAAATAGGATACAATGATCTTGTTTTCTCTTCATTTAACATTTTACTATGAAGATTTTTTAAAAACCATTTCCGCGGAAAATATGTTTATCCTTGGGTTATTATTTATTACTTCTACCAAAAACCATATTTTACATTGCTGAAAAACTAGGTCGTAAGTATTCATGAGATTACATAATTATCTGTAGTATATCTGATTGATCTTGAAAACACAAAAGTTAGGCACATCTGATGAATGGCGCAAATCACAAACGGTAGCCGTAGTTTCCGTGTGATTGGGGGGTTGAGAATGTTAATGTTGAGCTGAAATGTCTCCTTCGAAGTGTAATCGTCTGAGAGTAAGCGCCTTTTGTTGTGTGTACGGTAAGATGGTACGTTTTCTAAAGTCCACATCAAATAATCAATTTCTCGTGTATCTAATAACCAAGTTCTCCAGCACAAGAGAAGTTGCCAGACCAACTTTCCCATTGTACTGGAAGTATTGAACGACACCAATCGCCAGCAGTGACAGTCGCCGTGTGTAGTTGACAAACGTTCGGCTGAGCAAACTGCCCGCCACACCTTGGAGGTGGGCGTGTCTGGGGTAGCGTCGTGCTGTTCCCCGCCGTCCGCGTCCTCCCCACCCGTTCGCGCCGTGTCGATGCGCAAGCTGTCCGTTTCCCGCCGCGCTGCGTTTGCTCGTCGCCGCGAGGGGGCGTGGTTGGCTCGTTATGCCGTCTGCTGGGCGGGCATTAAAACGCTGGCGATTATGACAGATGCACCCTCGGCGAGTATTCACAATTGTATCGGCGCCATCTACGTGCGTGGCGGGTCTTTGGAAACAACACGTCGTTCTTTGGCGGGCGGTCGTATTAGCGCGCTCTGAAGGACCCCGGCTCAATTACAGGCTGGAAGGAACGAGCGCGGGTTAGCGTAAGGCCAACGGGCGAAGGGAAGAGGAGGCGGACGAGGCCCAGATTTGAAGGGAAAATTACACCCGCGCGCCGCGTGGTGCGTTTGCCGTAATAGCCGCTTGTTGCCAGACCGCCTCATTTTACCCGGTCGGCGCAGCCTGCCCGCCCGCCCGCCCGCGTTTGTTTTCGATGGCTGCGATATGCGCACCCCTGGCGTGGGAAATCGGAGTTCGATCGTGTGGGTGGGGGCGGAGGGGACGCGAGGCTTTGATGGGACTGAGGAAGTTTTCCTTTGTTGTTTTAAGACAATGTGTGTGGTCGGATAACTGGCGTTTCTCGTGTGGTTTTCATAATTCAGTTTTTGGGACAACTCATTTTATTTCAGATGATTGATGAAACTTCTTTCGATATCAGTTCTTTGGAGCAGGTCTATGTCCGTAAACGCCAGTGATTGTTTTCTTGACTGACGCTTGCGATTCTCAATGTTTAAATACATTCAATTCAACGAACCCTTATTTTACATGGCGAGATTCAGGCTATCATACCTGCTCTTCCGTCCGACACACAAATTTCGCTCTGCTCCTTTCACCATCTAACGGAAAAAGATCACTCGGGCGAGGAAATGGGGTTTAAACTTAGCTCAGAAGATTCTTGTACGTTTAAGAATATTTTACACGCAGTTAATCTACTACATGGGACAGCCGGCTTTACTTCCCCTCCGAAGGAAAGTTTACGAAGGATTTTTTCGCCCTTAAAAATCCACGTCTTCAATGGCGTTTGAACCCGCAATCTTGGGTTTAACAGCCTGACTCTCTATACGTTATACCTCGGAAACCGAACATGCATTTTCAGTTTAATTACAACGGAAATTTTATGAATTGTTGTGAAATGAAATTTGGAAAACTATGGTGTTCTTTACATTGCGACCCTCAATTCAAAATCTGTCAACGTAAACCAGCATCCACAACAATCCACTTGAACTCGGTGTGCGTGGTTGTACGTGCTGGAGAGGCTGTCAAGTGGCCTTCCGGGCTGCGCGCCGAGCGGACAGCCGCCGCCAGGGCGAGCGCGCGTAGCCTTTTCGGTTTAATTAAAAGACGTGTCGCGCGGCCCGGGGCGCCGCCGTCAATCGCTTGACGGGACCGCGGGCGGGTGCCGCGCCGCTGCCGGGCCGAAGGCGACGCGGAAGGGCAGCGCCCGGCCGGGCCTGGCGCGGCGCGGCGCGGCAAGCCACCTGGGCGCGGGGCGCCCCGCCACAAATAAACCGGAGACAAGTCGATAATTGAAATCAGCCTCCGTCGGGTACGCGCGGGTCTCGGGCCGCACCGCGCTCCCCGATAAATAACGCCAGATAGACAGCAGCTCGTTCTGAAGTCCGGTCAGGGCCGTGGCCCCGCGGCGGGGCGGGGCGGGGCGGGGGCCGAGGGCGGCGATGGAGACCGGGAGCGCCCGCCCGCCCGCGCCGCCGCCGCGGGTTTCATTTGAGCAAGTGAAAATCTCTCCGGCCTCCCCACCGGCCGCCGGCCGTTGGATTGTCTGCGGAGCGCGTGATGGATTGGCCCGTGGAGGTCAATGACTTCGGCCATTTCTCTTCGGCTGTCTCCAGCAGGAGCAGCGGGAGGCTGGCTGGCGAGAAGGGGTGGAGCGGGGCGGGGCGGGGCGGGGCGGGAAACGGCTGCCGGCTGGCGGGGGTGACACTGCGCGAGGGAGACCTCGGAGAGAGGAAGTTGCGTCGGGGAGGGGGACGGAGCACTCTTTGATATCGCCGTATCCATTTCCATCGGCCGCCGCCGCCGCCGAGTGACTCGTACCGCTCCGCGCGGAGGGTTGCAAGTGAGGGGCGCTGCGAGGCGAGGCGAGGCGGGGAGTGGTCAGGGGAAGCGCGAGGTGCGGCGTGGCGCGGAGTGGCGAGGCGGGGAGCCCCGGGCTCTGGGCGTTTCTTGCGCGGCGCGCGGCGCATCTTGATGGCGGTGGACAAAAACGGAGCGCCCGGCGCAGGCTCGTCTTGGCGGAATGGCGGACGACTCGCAGTCGTCCCATCCGTGCGTAGAACGGAACCGAGAACAAAGTGTATGGATGAGGGTTCTCGGCGTCATTAATCACCTCTTTCGCGATTTTTGTTTTGACGCGCAAGGAAATATACAAATTTCTGTGGAATTGAAGAAGTGTCGAATTCAGTCGCTGTCTGGAGGAGAATTCTAGCGGCCGGCTGCTCTGATCGGTAGTTTTCCGTGGTCTCTCCAATCAACACCAGGACAATGCCGGAGCAGTACCCTACCAAACGGGCCATGGACCGCGCGCGCTCTGTCCTTTCTCTTCCTTGTCCTATCCTCTCCTCTTACACACACACTTACACTAACATGCACTACATTACCACATATTCCGGGAGATCGGTCGGGAGCTTAGAGCTTGTCCCAGCTGGGGCGGTGCCCCGCTGGTGGGAGTGTCCTGGTTAGGGGGAAACCCCACTAGCCGACGGTAGGTCGGCGCCGGATCTCGCCATCCAGCGGGAGAAGATCATCGCCATCTCCCACGAAAAAAACATGTACTACACTAACGGAACTAATGACCAAAACAATTGACGCGTCCGGAAACACGAAAAAATCAATCAATCAATCAAGAAGTGTCGATCTGTTGACAGTTTATTTTTATATGTGTGATGCGCTGTTTATGTCAAGACTGCTCTTCCTAACTTCTGAAGTAGTTTCTGCCTTCTTGAAAGGGTAAAATGTCCCGAGCTCTGGACCCAGCTCGTGTACTGTGAGATTGGCGAGTGAGCCTGTTCGACGCGTGACCCTCCACAACAGCAACTCGGTTCACGCTCGTGCGGCTCTGGGAATAGGCTGTGACGTAATGATGACCGCTTCCCCAATAACTGGGAACTTCAACCACTCGCTCGTTTAAGTTAATTTCGGTGGACGACGTGATGAGTGCAGCCAGCACATCCGTTCACGCGATGGCCTTAAACCATAAAGAATAAATTGGCGAAAAGAATAAGAACAAAGCAAATTAAACCTATACGCTCGTTACTGTAATACACGTGGCAACAAACTTTGCAAATGTTGCATAGACTTACAGGAAGCACTTGTTGGAGCCAATTTTTTTTCTGCGAAAATTTCTGCGTTCTAATCGACGTTTTGAAAAACTTATGTCAGCAAATTATGTATTTAAACAATTACTTACAATCAAAATGCGGTTCAGGGCAACATTATTTAAGTTTCTATGGACGAAACTACAGATTCATTCGATGCTCTAGACTCGAGTAAAGCAGGTAAGTATTTTTAATTAATACAAAAGAGGAAGAATAGACAAACCATCCTACAATTGCTCACTGTTTTGAAAATGTAGTGCGGACATTTTATCACAGAGGGTTTTTTTTAATTTATTAATTTTTGAAGAATTTGCATAGATCAGTAAAAAATAACTATACATATGTATTTACAGACTTACATGCTAACCTTAAATATAATCTTACATACTATTACAAGAGGGAGGAAATCCCTTTTCGGGTCCTCAGTCCGGATCTAAATCTGCAAATTTTTTTAGGAATATGTGATATGGATATTTGTTTCTGATTCGTGTTTGGTAATTGTGGTTTTTTGGCTAGTTTGAATGGTGAAAGTGCTGGGATTTGAGATAGATTATGATAGAAGTTGGTGGTCAGATGTGTGATGTATTGTTCAATGGGTTCCAAATTAAATTCGTTGTGAAGTTGATTGTTGGTTATATACCATGGGGCCTGAGCAACTATTTTTAAGAACTTATTTTGCAGGATATCTCAGAGGTATTGAGCGTCTTTTTTGTTTGTCAACGATGCTGCTCCTTATTGTGTGAAGGACTCATTGAATCTACCGAGAGCTTAAAAATTGCACATCCTAACTTTCTCGCCCATGCACTTCGTTGAGTTTCTAAAGAAGTTTGTTCAAAGTACCAAGAAATTAACAGATTCATTTCAAATATGAAAATGTTTTTCTCAAGTCACGATCGAGATATCGAATTTTCGAAGAAACTGCACCTCATGTACTAAAATTAGTTCTAACAATAAAGGGTCTGTTGTTGGATGCTGTTTCACAGAAATTTCGTCATTATCGTACAAGAGGATGACAAATTACATCGTGAATGTACATTTAAGTGGAATTCTTGCATTTATGTGGAATGCACTAATGCATTCTTGTTTAGTAACAAAAAAGTTGAGCTACATTTCTTCTATTCTCGGAATTTTATTATCAAAATCACTCATATAAGAGGCAAAAGATGTGCAATTTTATAGCTCCTTAGAATTAATTGAAATAGAGAACACATTGGATGCAGCAAGGGGATCTGTATCAAAAGCAATTGAAAGTAAATTGAACTTCTTTTTTTTAAAATCTTGGAAGGTCCTTTAATTTTTCATATTATTCAATTCATATTATATCAATTTTTATTGATGATTTTTTTTACATTTTTATAGACCTAAATGATATTTTTTAAAAAATATCAAGAAAGGCAGTCCTTTAAGTAATATCAAAAAATTTAACCTTCGGAAAGGACATTGAACTGCCTCTAAGAAATCCTGAATATTCAACTTAATATTGTGTCAGGAATACTTATATAGACAACAATTTTCGATTGGACAGCATTGAGCTGGATTTTCCGCCAGAAGATATAATTAATATATCAATATTGCCCTATCACATCTTTCGAAATCGAACGATCTTTTGCCCGCAACAAGACCGTGATAGCTGATAACCGACAGTTTCATCTTCAGTAACCTTCGGATGATGTTTTTGGAGTGTTGAAAATCTCAATAAAGGTAATATTTTATTTGTTTTATTTTTTAAAATGATACATTCTTTTAATTTCATTCACTCTTCCCTCCTTTCAGATCGAGCCAAATCTAGTTTTCATTTCACCAAAACTGGCCGAATTAGATTTATTGAATTTGATAGCAAACTTGTAGTTTTGTATTTGATCATGTAAATTGTAAATTTTTGTATTTGTTAATGAAATATAGTAAAATAAATTAATCTCAGAGCATATTTTAATTGTTTTGCATATTTCACTCGTCAATAAATCCAACAATTTTAGGGCATATTTGCATAGCTATGTCTTTTGATAGAGCATTAACTTCCAGACCCTAATCGTTATGACCCGAATAACAGGAAGAAAAATGTTTAATTTTATGAATTGCCTTTATAGAATTTCACAATTGACACCAAGCGTTAAGTATCTGCATAGTGAGTTGAAATTGAAAAACCTTGTGGAAGAATTGTTGAGAATTGCAATCGTACGCTCCCCTCTTTCGATCACAGCATGCAAAACCAAGCGAGGGTGAGGAAGGAGCCGATTTGATCGGCGCCAGCCCTTCGGGAGAGGGTCTCGGGGCTGGCCGTGGCCGACGCCCGGTCTCCATCACCGGGGCTTCCTTCTCCGCCCCCGCCCCCGCCGCCGCCGCCGCCGCCGCCTCCCTTGGGCGCGCCGCTCCCGTCCCGTCAGCCCAGCCAATGATCCGAGAAGCTCGTTGGTGGTTTAAGGGAAACTACCGGAACCCGGAAATGTGGCCCGGAATCCCTCAACAATCCGGCGGAATGGCTGTTGTTGGTCATTCCGGGTCTTTCATCCTCTTCCCTTGTTTCCGCCAGCGCCCGGATCTCCAGCGGTGGCGACGCCGCCCCTTGCGCGGGCGGGGGCGGGGCCTTGCTTCCGAACAGCATGGAGCCCTTGAGCCCCGCCCCCGCCCCCGCCCCCACCGCCCCTCGCTCCGTCTGTTCCGCTCGCCCCCGCGCCCCGCAGACATTTCTCTTGCTTGTTGAACTCGTTCCACCAGCCTCCTGTTCGTCACCTGATGTCGGTCCTTGCCTCCGAGTGGAGAAGGTCGGTGGTTCCGCCTTCGGTAGCTCAGCGCTCCTTCCCGGTGGCTGGAGCAGCCGTCGGCACCCTCGCCTTCGCTCGCGTCCGAGTGTACGGGAAGGGCCTTTCCTAATCTCGCAGACGCATGAACACAGGCTCCCCTCCCATAAGAGACTTAATTGCTCCGCACCTTAATGCTTCTTGCCGCGGGAGGCGCCAAGATAAGACCGCCGCGAGGGCCATTCCCGCGATCCCCTCGACCGCGTGCCCCCTCCCTCCCCCCTCCCCCCGGCGCCCACGAGATATTGGCGGCCACCCGTGGGGCACGAGGTGGGTGGGGGGCTCTTCGGTGCCCCCTGGGATTCATGTGTCTCGGGCGGTGGTTGACACCTTGCGAGTTGCGGAGCGTCAAACGACCGTTACTGCGTCTTCATCGTGCAGGATTTATTTCAGGGGCTGTTAAATAAAGGTGTCATTACCTTTTATGGTGTAGTTCGATGCTTTGAAACTTCTGGTAATGATTGGTCTGTCAATGTGGGATTTGGATGCATAATAGTATTATTAAGTTTCTGATTCGATTAGCCCGATATTTAAGTGAATATTGATAGTTGTATAGTGAAATATCCCTCCTTTTCAGAAAAAACCCTTGTCTTCAGCTTCAGTTTCCTCCAACATAGCTACGACAGTCCAGTGATTGGTAGCTAATTTATGGATAAAAATTATGATTGTTTTATGGGGTCTTAGCAAATAAATCCTAGTGGTGTTATTCTGATGTGGTATTGGTTCATGGAAGACATGATGGAAGAGTAGTAACTATTATATCAAGCAAAACTAATTATCCAGAAGATCTACGAATGTCTTGTGAATCGTTTTAAATATTACGCAGTTTAATGGTGAGTAAGCATTGACATTGTGATTATTCAACATTGAAGTGTTGAGTTGTGCACGTCATCTGTATTTCACAAGTGGTGAAGAATGATTCTTCAAAGTGAGATAACTTTTGCACTCATCCGGCCGGCGCCCAGTGTCATAAGTCGACGAAAGCAAGAGCTCTTTATGGCACTCACTAGTGATGACAAACTCAGTGGTCGCGCACGAGATACGCACGTGTGGCCGACAGCTGCCGTCGCGGATGAGTGCGTCGGAGTACTTCGGTGATGGCGTACTTGAAGTTGCAACCTCCCAAGTCGAGTAGGAAGCTCATTCGTCGCCTTGCATTGCTCTTTATCTCTACATCCTCATTTTCTTTATGTTGTTTTGTGAATTATGTTTTGTTTAAAAGCTGGCGCCCACGCCGTGATTCAGCAGCGTCCAACTCGCCGGGTTTACTACTTACTCGTTTATCGTAGTTATAATGTAGCAGTTAAACTAGAAAGCATAGTATAATATTCACAACACTTGAGTTAATTGTTTCGTATATAATATTTTGAAATAGATTTCTAAATTCATAATTAAAATTCTTTTATATTGAACCTGACCAATGAGTTCCTGAGGATAGTAATATTGAATACTGATTGACATTCTGTTCAGATTGTATGTTAGATACCTGAAAAGTATGATAAACAGAATGTCAAATGTTTTAGAATTCCGAAACTGAATTAGAGTAACTTCTTAGAATTTCAATGTTTTAGAATTTTTCAACTGAATTAGAGATTTAATGGTATTAATCTTTAACAACATTGGTTTTTGATCAATATAAACGAAGTATCAAAATATTGTCAGTTGATGTAAGTCAGTATTTGCCAATTTCAAGGGGAGCATTTGGTTGGGAGGTATACATGCTATACATTGGGGTGTCCTCTTGGGCGGTTGGACATAGGTTTTTGATACATGTAAATGTATCAAAAGCAACAAATGAAGTAGCAAAGTATTGTCAGATGATGTAGGTTAGTAAAGGAAATATTTTGTTTTGGAGGTATACATGATATACATTGGGGTGTCATCTTGGACGGTTAGACGTAGATTTTTGATACATGTAAATGAAGTATCAAAGTATTGTCAGATTAGTAAAGGAAAGTTTTTGTTTTGAAGGTATACATGCTATACATTGGTGTGTCATCTTGGGCGTAGATTTTTAATACATGTAAATGAAGTGTGGATGAGTGCAGGGAGGTATGAGGGGGGCGTTGTGAGGGTTGGACGCTGCGGCGTGGGCGGCGCCGGCGGCGGCCGCGGGGCCGCGAGGCAGCCCCGGCCGGCAGCAGGGCGCGCCGCGCGGGCGAGCGCCCTCTCTCGGGGCAGGACAGGGATGTGACCCCGGTGACGTGTAGTGTTCTCTCCTCACGCAGGGCCGAGCGGCGCGTACAGCCCCGACGGCGCCTCCATGGGCTACATGATGGACGGGCAGGCGCAGATGATGCACCGGCCCCCGGGCGACCCGAGCTTCCACAACGAGCACTATTACCCGCCGCAGTACTACGGACACCTGTAGTGGGCCGCCGCGCCGCGCGCGCCCCCGACCCCGCACGCAGGTAGGTGCCCCGCCCCCCTCGCGGGCAAGCTCAATGGCGCGTGCATGCGACGGCGATGCATTCGGCGCTCCGCGGGCGGTGAGGAGGCTTTCACGCTCTGACATCAATAGCGTCACTGTTGCAGCGTCCTGGTGTTTCACTTCTAATTTTCATTTGCATGCTCACCTATGCTACTAATCAGCAATGAAGCTGTTTTACAGGGTGGCCACTTTCCGAAATAATGGAAAACTGGGAGAAATCTGGGAATTTCTTTGCTCTGGAAATGTTGGAGAAAAATCTGTTAACTTGTAGAAGAATCATTGGAAGTCAAAGAACATTTTGAGAGTTGTATAACTAGATATTATTCCTTTAAAAAATTAGTGTAGTAAACAATTGACACAGTTTTCATTTCTTGAGATTAAAAAAAAAATATCACGGTTAATCTGAGAGGTGACAAATTACTATCAGGTTTGCTGTAATATTTAAAAAATATAATGTGAAATACTCTACAAATCTTCTCACTGAAAAATTAAAAAACAATGTTTTGGAAAAACACGAAAAATCAGGTAAGTGTGATCCCAGAAATGAGTGGCCACCCTGCTTTACAGTTTCGGGGACTCAAGGTTGGAGTTATAGTTTCCCTAGAATATCATTTTTAATTTTCATTTGCACGCTCAGAAGTACTCTTAATCAGAAATGAACTGGTTTTTAAAATTGGACACTACCATTCTGTAGAAATAGAAATACATGCCACGTATGTTTATACGTTTATATAAATGTTTGAAAACTAATTCTTAGTGAAGAAAGCCTAGTATTATTCATAAAAGAGATGTTATGATACTCGGAAAAATTAAAGGGCATTATTAAAAATTATTATTATTATTGCATGCACGACTTGCACTGTTTTTATCACCTGATAACTAAGCACTATTTGTATGATAATTAGGTGATTTGTGTTAGAATGAATCTGTCTTGATTCCTTTGATATTTTTGCATTCATTTGGAGCACCCAAGCTAATTCTCTGCTTTAAACCAGTAGCGTTGTTGAACATTTTCTCCCTCATGAAATTTAACAGCACGACTAAGTTTGCTGACGTAAAGCGTATTTGAAACTATTAATGAATTTTCATTTTCTACAAGTTCAACTTGATTTTCTTACCCACATTGAAATTGTCTACTATCGAAAATGTTCATAACCTTTTTAATATCGGCTTTTTCATCTCCCGTTGTGAAAGTGAACGAAGGAAATGATCGTGCAAGCGTTTGTAAATGTGCGATTTGCTCCGAAATGAATGTGCGTGCTTTCAAAAGAAATAAGTGCATGTGTGACCTGTGGCAGCATGGTATTGCATGGGCAATCGCGTGCTCTTCCTGTGCTCCGCGCTGGGCGTGGAGGGTAGAGACCTGTGATGTGCTGCTGATTCGGCGCTGGGAGGGCATGCGTCACGCCGCCTGCGGGATCGCACCCAGCAGCCCTATTTCGCGGGCGGGAGTGGCGCGCCTGGGGCGGGCGGGACGGGGCGTTGTCGTGCGCGCGTCGTCGCTATTAGCCTAGTCCCAACGAAATCGATGGGGGCGGGGCGGGGCGCAGCGGGCGAGAGAAGGGCCAGTCGGCACGGGCGCGCGGGTGTTTGTACACGGCGCGCCGTGTGTGGGTGCGTGTAAACACGGCTTTAGGGCCCTCGCACGCGCGGGGGTGGGGTGGGGGGCGGCGCGGGCGGCGCCGGGAGCCGAACAGGCCGGGCGGTCGGGCGGGCGCAGTTCGGGGCCGTCGCTCAATCCCCGGTATGGCCGTGCGTCCCTGGGGAACGCCCCCTCCGATCCGCCCCGCCCCGCGCTGCCCCGCGCCGCGCCGCCTCGCGGGATCCCCGCGCCGTCGTTCCCGCTATCGAACTAATCCGTAACGGGCCCGCCCCGCGCTGCGGCTTTCGCCCGTGGCTGTTCGCTGCAAGTTCGCGAATCGGGATGATGAGCCCAGCTCAACTCGAGGATTGAAGAGATCGCCGTGTGTAAATGAAAGTTTCACTCGCTCTCCCGACTTGCTTTGCGCTTTCTCTTCAAATAACAGTTGGGAAGTATGTCTTCTGTACAAACTCCTGCATTCCTTCAATATTATTTACGATTTCAAATACAGAATTCCGAATGTTTTTACATTTTTCCTCTGGTGAATAAATATAATATTACTTATATTTAAAATCATTACTGTATCATTTGTTTGTAATACGGGGACGTTACAATCACAAGAAAAACGTTTCTTTTAGTTGAGCCCGAGCTACCTTGAATTACAATTCCAAAATCGATGTGTAAAATGTTTTCAAAGTGAAAATTAGTCTTTCCTTGCATTCGTGTTTGGTTCATAATTTTTCAAAAGTCTAGCGAATGTTATGTGTAGAGAACAGGCCAGGTGACACTGAACTTGATTTATTTTCGTATTCAGATCCAATCCAACAAGGTTATTTCAGTTACATAACGTACACCTCATCATTTACTGCAAGGTTTCCGTAAATAATGAATGTGTTCTAACGTAAGGGTGAACGTTCACCGTTATGTGTGCGAAATTGCCAGACACTTTATCAATTCCTAGCATGTACAGCAAACGAGCAAGGGGCAATGATCAGTTCTTACGTTCAGACCAGACATGTGATTTTGCTTACCTATCTTTTAGCTCTCCGAATTAAAGTTGCAGCTGAAGCCAATTTTCCAGCTTTTGTTGCTGTTTTGACAAAAGTGTATAGGAATGAATAGTAAATAACGTAAAGTACACCACAGTGTTTAAAGAAAGGATAACGTTAAACGTAAAATAGTATGTACGTCGCTTTCTGTTTTGTACGCATCCCCTAAGGAATACGCTCTTTGTTATTGTTAATTCTAAAACATTTTCTGGAATATGTTAAAACAAGACCAAGCATCTCATTCAAATGCGTACGTACATCATATTTTTTGTGAGATAAAGGGGGGGGGGAATATTTCAAACCTTTTTGTTGCAAATAACGGCAATATATGTTACGAAACATTGAAATCAAATTTCACTTTAAAAATTATTTGTCTTTAATTAAATTAAAATACAAAGTATTAATATATTGTGTATGCACTGAAATTACTTTGTAATTTTGATATAGGAATATAATTAAGTTTGCAAATGATTGTCCAAAACTATGATTTTTCGAATATACGAATGCCATCAACTGCACATTGGAATATTATCTCCAATATAACAGTAAGATATCCTTAACTATTTTGAGTAAAAAAGAAATCCAAGAATATTGTCAGTACTTTCGATGAACATGAAACATTTTTATACAAAACCTTTTTATAAGTAATTTTAAACGAGTCGGAAAAGTCGTTCGCGAAGTGCGCTTAAAGAAACGCGCGTATCATGTTTTCTCGGAAGCGCCCGCGCTGCTTTGCGGGCGGGGGGAGGGGGTGGGGGTGGGGGTCCTCGGGCGCCTATTGATCCGCGAGGGTTTTGTTTTCGAGCGGCGTTCGCGGCGTGCGCTCGCGTCCCGCATCCGGCTTTGCCGCCCCCGCGCCCTTTGAAAAACGCCCGCCCTCCCCGCTTCGGACGCTCGTATCGCCCGAGCTCTCCGCGCCATGTTTATATGGATGGAGTATCTTCCGGCTTTGTAGTGCCTATCGTACGACGAATTGGATTCGCCTTTTGCACGCTTGGGGTGAATGATGTGCCTGGCCGTTTCGCATACTACATGTGGTTTTTGCCAATGTAAATAACGGTGACTCTTTTGCGTGCACTATGCGCGTGTAAGTATAGTTTCCTTGGGCGGGCTTTGTAGTGTCTGTATGTTTCATCGTACAATGAATTATTGGAGTCACCTTTTGCTTGCTTGGGTTGGATGATGTGCCTGACTGTTTCGCATAATACTGCATGTGGTTTTTGCCAATGTAAATAACGGTGCATGTTACCTATTTGCTATAATATATATAAACTTAAAGTGAATAATAAGGCGTGTGTTAACTAACTGAAATAACATGGTTGCGTTGGATCTGATAAGAGCGTGAATGAAGTTTCACCTATCCCGTCCCTGACATTCAGCGTACGAAAAAAAATCTGGAGCAATGTGAATGCAAGGAAAGAATAACTTATGTCCGTACATTACTAAGTATCTAAGTTTCTTTGGGTCCAAAACAAATTTCCCGATATGAGAAGTAGGTTATGTTTCATTGAGAAAATGGCCCGAACAATTAATATGCTTGCGTTTAACCGCTTACATTTACATGTCCCGTAACCACATTGCCGAGTCTATAATCATATGATCGAGCTAATAGCTTAAATTCCTTGCAATCTCATTGTGTCAAATATGCATTGTTTGCCGGGGCTCCATCCCATAGTAATTCAGTGGCGGTGACCTGTGTGCTAGCTTCTACGAATTGGATTCGCCTTTTGCTCGCTTGTGGCGGATGATATGCCTCGCCGTTTCGCGTGCATGTGGATTTTGCGAATGTAAATAATGGTGAATGTTTACTCTTCTGCTTGCACTGTGCATGTATAAGTATAGTTTCCTTGGACCCAAAACAAATTTCCATGCCAAGTCAAGTAGCTTGTGTTTCTTTGAGAAAATTGGCCCAAAACTTGCTTACGCACAACCTTATAATTACATGTATTATGTGAGCGTTGCCGATTTGTGAGCTAATTGCATTCATGTCTTGCTTTCTTTCAATAATTCTCTCATTGTGTCCATAACGCATCGTCCGTCCCATAATAATTTAGAGACGGTCACTTGTATGCTATCTTTTGGAAAGCCGTATACGTTCTTGTCTCACGAATTGATTTAAAACGGCTTGAAATTGGAGAGTCATTTTGTTCCGCCCTTCAAGTGTTTTTCATTAATCGAATTCTGGCGCCTATTATCTTCCATCGCGCGTTGGAGAGGCATCATATTACAGTCTTCCACCAACGGTTTAGAAAAATTAACATTCTGGAAATGAAACATTTCGCAAACGAAAACGAACGTTATTACATTGTGCGTGATTTTTCCTCCTCCCCAGCATGACACTCGCTTAATTAAAATTTATGACCCGTTTGATGTAGTGCTGCTGTAAAACGTAAAGTAGAGGCCTCCTCCCACTTTCCCTGCGCTGCCATGTTCGTTTTTGTTTGTTTTTTTTTGTGAGCGGGCCGCGTCGAGCCTCGGCCGCGCGCTCCGCGACAAAGCGGCGTCGCCATAACGTTTTGCCCCCTTCCAGCCGCAGCCGCAGCAGCACTGGTCACCGCGGCGACATCTGGCTGTACGGACATGTCACCGCCGACGCTGCAGCTTAGGAGCTCGGAGTCGCCTCCTCGATAAATTGGCTCAAGAACGAGCCGTGACATCACTGCCTGCCTGACGTCACAACCGCCGCGGTGGGCGACCGCTGCGCCGCCACCGCCACCGCCGCCGCCGCCGCCGCGCCGTCTCCGGTCGCCAGGGGATATGCTTATACACATATACGCACGTATACGATTAAATTATCTGGAGGCGGGCAGCGGCGGCGCGGCCGGCCGGTGAAAGGCAGCGCCACGCGACGAGCAAAATGCCAACCAACACTGTACGCCCACGTGCTGCGTGACCGTCGCCAAGAGTCTGGCGTTGAAGCGAAGGCAGAAAGGAAACGCCCGTTTTATTACGAATATAAACGAGAGAAATTTGCAGAATAAAATAATTTTTTCAAATTTATGTGATGATTCTTTGTACAAAAATATGTAATTGTATTTTCCCGTTGCAAAGAAGCGTGTTAAAAATGGGAACTTGTACAAAATAATTAAATAAACGTCTATGAATTACAAAAATACTTCGTTGCTGGAAGTCACGTCTTAGTGTACGACTGTTCTTTAAAAGAAACCAAGTATAAAATATTTGAGTGAAAGGGGAAAATTGAAATCACTTTTGAACAGTTAGTGTTTTTTTTATTTTAAAGTACCGTGGTGTGGTGAAAATTAGTGGACTTCAGGGTAGTGCATGTTTTATGTTTGTGTGAAGAAGAATGAAAATTCCTAATCCCTTCAACTATTGGCCCGTTTTGCCTTTCCCCTATTCCCTTTGTCTAAGAAAAATATGTTTTGAAGATCTCCACATGAAAAGTTACGCAAACAAACCAAACAAGTTTGTTATGAAAGAGATGAACATTGTAGAAAAATTAATTATAGGAATTATAATATATATAATGTATCATATTAATTATGGATAGCGAAATGGTCCTGCCACGACTTTGCAAGAGACTAAAGCAAAAGACAGGTATGCAGGACGTTTCTTTTGTGAATTTTTTTCTGGTTTTCTCCCAACATATGGAAGCGTTTCTGTGGAACTTTGACCGAGGTGCAATTGGGAGATACCTCTTCAACAGTGATGTAACAAAGTACACGTAGTTCTAGAAGTCCTCACCCTGTCCCCAGCCCTCGAACGTCCTCTCCGTCAACCTTTTCACGTTGGTGCCAGTATTCCTGTCCTCCTCCCTACCTCGATTTGTAATGTGCGCCACGACCCGCTCCTTAGCTCCTTTCAAATTTCATCCTACCTCACCGTTTTCCGTCATTTTAATAAAAACAGAAGTACCATTGTGCAGAAATAATGTTTCAAAAGGTTGTGCTGATGTAAAGAAATCATAATTGTTATATCTGTTGTGATGATTTTCATTTTTGCTTTTTTCATCCCTTCTTTGATTCCGATCACCGTTATTCTTCCCTATCTTCCCTCCGCAAATCCCTGAAAAATTAATAAACAACAAAATATACGTAAGTTACTGAAACATAGATAATTATCGTAAAATCGAGTGTATGTATTATCGCATACATTATATAGACTTATTAATACTTCATACACAAGTATACATAAACATTGCAACTCAGGTGATTGTGTTTCTTTTCCCAAACCTCGAGAGTTCAAGCATGGGCAGACTGACTCAAGGAATAGCCAAGGAAAACAGCGATCGACATGCCGGTATCCAAATACTCCAAAAAGCTGCAACTTCCATAGTTTGGCGATTACTGCTCACACTAAGACTGGAGCCTTTTTATCCATACTTCATGTGCACACAGATATCTTAATCTTTCCTCTGTAGCTTTTGAAACAACAGCATCTTGTCTTCCTTACAAAGCTATTTCTTGAACAATATCCTTTGGCACAAGTATACGAGTAAATAAATTATTTTTTAGAAGTACCTTCACAAGTATTTGCAACGTCCATTGTGATCCTTTTGGTCTGTCTTTGCTTGAATATATTATACACAGAAAAATATAATTTTGGAAATGTTGGGACTGGGAAATTGTGACTGACTATAATTAGGCACAGCAATAGAATATACCTGTACATGGAATCGTTCTTACATAAAGTGTTCCGTACAATACATTTTGTTCTTGGAATATTTTTCTCCTCTAAGCTCCTGTGGCATGATACCTTGCTTCTGTGTTTTGTAGTTCGTGAACAAAAACAGCTCTCCCATGACCTTGCCTGAAAAATAATGCCTTTTAACCTGATAGAATTTTATGGCATATAGAAACTTGCACATAATTACCGAAAAGCAATAACCCAAAGGACTGTTACTAACTGTGCTACTTCTTTAATAACATTGTAATTAGAGCTTCTCATTAAGACAATAAAAAAACCTATTGTCTCCAGATATGCCTCATTTCCAAAAGCTTTGTCATGCCACAGAAGTTTCTCTCTGTATTTCAGATATTATGCTTGTGAATTATTACTGTAATAACTCTCCAAATTCTTTTCTTTGTATCTTTCTCCTTTTTGTCATTCGACATCATGGTAACTGTGCTCTTCGGATTTTGGATTGGACATCAGGATATCGAGCCATAGTCGCAGCCCGCTCATTTCGTATACGTTTCCAAAGCCTTGCGTTTGCTGTGTGTCGGTGTTGTTGATTGGGTCACGGCTGTTCCCGCGCCGGGCGTGCGCGCGCGTGCGCGTGCGCGGAGGCCGCAGGCGCGTGGATGCACGCCCGTGGCGCTCCGTCGCTCACCGGGCTGCGTCGGCGCGCTTCGGCGGCGTTCGGGTGGCTTCGGCCGCCTTCGGGCGGCGGCGGCGCGCATGCGCGCCGCTCCGCCCCCGCCGCGCCGCGCCGCGCCGCGCCGCGCCGCGGGCGCGCCCCTGCGACGCCTCCGCCAACCACGCGGCCGCGCTCGAAAAGCGCTCTCGATCGATTGCTTCTTTCGAGAGCGGCGCACCGCGTGAATGGCGGAGCAAGAGGAAGGGTCCGCGAGGAGGATTTGTGCCTCACGACCAATGCTAGCTAGACACGGGGAGCAATGCGCGTGTTTGAAGCGCATCTTTTATGTATACGAGTTATTTTCGGGTGAAAATAGTGTGGGTTCAGACCGTGACTCAATCGTGTTGTTGTGTAATGTTAACTCTTTATCGAGAATGTGGAAGTAATCATCGGAATAAGTTTTCGAAGTTTGTGATTAAAGAATTTCGTGTGACGAATGGTGACCCGAGATGGGTTCTCTCCTTAATGTGAGTTAGGAAGCGAATGATCCCATTGGCTCGATCTCCTGCGTCACTTAATGTGAGTATTTTGAAATAATTGAGACATTCACATCTCTTTTTAAAGAACAATTTCCCATAAATATTCTCTACTTTTGAAGAGAAAATACGACAACATTAAAATACAAGGAGTACTTTTTCAAGTATATTTCGCCTTATCTAATGTATACGGTAATCACCAGATCAGTCTTGTGAAAGAATCAAGTGCCATCTTTTCACACACTGTATCTTATGAAAAGTGAGAGGTGAGGATTATATTGTGTGCTGCTTAAATAACAAAAAACAGGGCGACAAAAATGAAATACCTCCACAATTAAAACGAAAATAAAACTGGTAACAATGTCCTCTGTAATTATTCTTTTTTTCTCAAAAAACATGAGCATTAAATGCTACATATTGTGTAAATGGTTTTCTTATTCTGTGGTTTTTATTAAATTGCCCTATACTTAGAAAACTTCTTTACTTCTGTTAATACTGTGTTAATCTTTCCTTATATCCTTCAACATTGCTAACACTTAATCTATTCTGTCTGCATTCTTTGCTTTTCCAATTGCTCTCCCTTCCCTAATTGTGTATGGAACCCTTTCAGAACATCATACAAGCAAATGATCGCTTGGAAACAATATACGTCATCTGATTCGTTCCCCTATTTACAGACATCTGGAAGATCACCCAAAACAGAGTACCAAGTGGAACCAACGTGTCGAGGGAATGCAATGTTTTGTTTAAAATTCCTTCAGTGAAGTTCTCCTACGAACTATCATAACACGATACTAAAGTTCATTTCACTCTTGTACTTCTTAATTATAACTCAAAAAACATGAAACAATGGCACAAGCCACGAAATATATGCAACATCTTCTCTACTTCGACTCTATCGCCATTTTCATTCAACAGTTTCCACAAAGCTTGATTAGCGACAAAAAAAACTCCATTGTACGTAGGTTTAACTCTACACATTTATGTGTCAAATCTGAATGCCGGAACTGGGATAGGCATCTGTAATACGACCGCCGCAAAAGTAGCCTTTCCTCCACCCCTCCCCCGAACACAATGAGGATAAAAATTACGTTCAGCCATATGGATTTCAGAAAGCGTCCCCCCGGAGGAGCTCGCAGACTAGAACAAAGCGACAATAGCGAACTGATACGCGCGGCGGCGCGGTGCGGGAGCAGCCCTTTTGAAAGCCGGCAGCGAATCGATGCGCGAGTTTAAATAGAGCGAAGATAGGCGACGCGCCTCCGCCCGCCCCCACAATGGACGGCTGGGGTGGCGGCGGAATGTGCAATTTCCACCGCACGTCCACGCGGCTCGACCGCAAACTGATGCCGCGCCATAACCGAACCGCGGCACGCCGCTGCCGCTCGTCACCCCTTGGCGCGGACGGTTTGTGTTTGACCCCCGCCCCCTCCCTGCCCCGCCCCCTCCCGCGGGGTCCTTCCGGCGCGCGCCTCTGCACACGAGCGGAATACGGCGACTCGCCCATGAGATGGAGGTGTCGAGCACAGTACTCGGCGAGCTGGTACACACATCACGAAATGATTTATTATTGATTGCAGTTCTGATTTTACAGATTTGACATTTATTTCACACCCAACACTCTCCTCGCCGTTTACCTTAAAAATACAATTCATGAAGATTCCGCATAATCTATTTGTATTGCAGTTCGTTGTGCTTGGAGGTTTCAATTTCTTTCAAACTTTAACAAAGACGAATTGAAAGAAACGCATTAAAATGAAATGTTTAACAAAGTAACGAGTTTCTACTCATATTTGCAAAAGTAATTAATGTACTCGAATTGGACATTTAAGCAGAATAAATAGTGAGCATTCTTATAATTATAGATTACAAATAAATAATGATAATACAGGGATAATAATATTGATAATTGTTCAAAGAAATGGAGAAATATAAAATAATAATGCCGCGTAATTACCTCTCATCTTACAGGACCATAGGGAATGAAAATAAACTACTGGTCTTACAACAACACTACACGAACCTACTAAAGTGTTTTCAACCAGAAAAAAAAACATTTTCCACGCCGAGACTCGAAGTCAGGTCCCTTAAGTTAACTCTCCGTATGTTTTACCGCTACACAACGCAACCGCTTTGACGTACTCACTTGGGCCAACGCTTAAATCTCTAATTAACTCTCACCCTTAAATTTCCAGTAAGTAATTTTCGAAAATTTAAAGAGATCAACAAAAATTAGGCCTGCGCCATCTTCTGAGCTTCAAGTGTAGGTCATCATCTACAATGAGAAAAAAACGAATATGTAACATACGGAAAATTGATTTGTACTTATATTCATAAAAAATGTAAAAGGCCTATATTTCACACAAAATTACAGGAAAGCTACTCATAATATTTTCGAAAAATTGTACGTAATCTTATTTCAAGATCTAGTTTTAAAGAACAGAATTTCGTTCGGGAAATAAATCTCTATCTTCAATAATTCAGAAACGCGAAAAAAATTGAACTTGTGCAATTTGCGAAAAATCAGAGATTTCAACGAAAATGATACCTGTACAGTTCTTTATGCCGAGGCCAAAATTTAATGCAAATATTTGGAGTCTTTTTGAAAACATTTTGAAAATTGTTTTGATGCTTTATGTAAAGTTCTCTCAAAAAATCAAAACATCCGTTTCACACTCAGAGGACCTTGAATTGATTTAAATTGATTCAGGAATATCAATTTTGGAGAAAGTCGGCTAAACAGTTTAGGCGATAGCGTTGACCATATAAACATTTTGCCGTCTATTGATATTTCTGTATCAAGGACCCACAAAACATGGATTGTAACTGCACAACGTGTTAGAGGAAGTAATTTACTACACAATGGAATATGAACTAGATTTAACCAAGTTTTCGTTACGAGGCAATAATAGTATTTCTATAAAAAAAAATCACTGTTTTCCGGCGCACGATAACAATACTCCCTCTTCTTAGGAAGTAAGGACGAGAAAGTAAAAAGAAGGGAAATTACAGTTTTGTAGTTAGCTCGCGCTTGCTAGACATTTGACGTTGTTTCCTCCACTATTTGTCAACAATGTCTTCTGTACAGGCGGTACTCCTTTCGATTTACCTGACTCCAGATGTGGTCTGTAGGCAGTGGACGGACGTACAGAGGTAAGCTGTATCCCACCGCCTTCTATGTCGATCTTCCAATTGAGAAACAAACATTACCCCGCGGACCTCACGCTGAGTTTGTCCTTCGTCTCCACACACAAGGTAGCCCGTCGGCCCATTTCCTTGCTTCTCTCGCTCTAGGAATATAAGACAACCAGTTCTTCAATGCGCGCAAGATGCTCCTGTTACCGGTAAGTACACGAGGTTAGAAAATGAATAACCCTTAGAGAATCACAAGGAATACATATCACCGAATTACACACACACACCAAAAAAAAACTCAACGAGCCTCGCGGGGTTCAAATTTACAGCCCTGGTGATGAGTGCTTGGGTGCTCCTTTCCTAAGCACTGTGCCACCGGGACATTGACTTTCGGCTTCTTCGAAATTTTAGGATATCCCATTGAAATGCTCAGATGCTAGCGGACAATCTAAATAACTATCGAAGATCATAACTATGACATCCCTGTTCAAAAAAATATTCGATTCACTCAACCACGTGACAAATTTCACAGTTCATCGCGCACGTTTCATCAATATTTGCAATAGAGAATTGAGAATTTAATTGAGTTCAGTGTTGAAGTACAATGGAATAACATAGAACCAAATTATTAAAGTGATACAGAACATTGTCTTATCTTTAGAGTCAATTTGCTGCTAGAGAAACGATTGTATTGTATCACCAGAAGTGGATAATATTTCCCTCATGTTATTTTGACTCCATTTCCTTTCTTTGGATTTCGGTTGAGGCGTAAACTATGAAACATTATTCCTGATTGGAATGTTCGTAGATACATAAAAAATAAAGAGGTCTATTTCCATTCTTCAAACGAAGTAAGATTAATTTTAGTGTAATCTTGTCTCATCTAGTGACTGGGATAGAATCATACCTTCTTAACTTTTGGTTGAGGAATGTTCGAACTTCCAAGGTTTGTGCAATCTAAAATATTTCGAAGGTCAAATTCTTCAATTCTCGTTCAGAAACAACCGTATCTGACGCGATTCATCATTTCCGGCGAGACAAATACGCTCGTGGTCTTGCAGATTTAATATTTTCCGGGATATTGCAGTTATTATGTTATGTCGTGGAATGTAAGTTATTCATTGACTTTCAGTAAATTCACTCCAAATTATTTCTGAAAATTAATAACGCGCTTCGCAATGCATTGTAACATTTTACTTTAAGAAAATAATACTGCTTCATTTAAGACGTACGAATGATTTGAATATTTAACATCATATCTTAGATGCATATCAGATGAGGTATACACCAAATTAAAAATATTAAACAAATATAAAACAAATTAAAAATAAAAGTTGCACGATTGTAGGATTCTGACAAATTTCAGATATTATGTTCTACTGAGAAAGTTTGAAATGATATATCCTCTTTAAAATAATATGAAATAAATATATATTGCTTTTGCCTATCTTGGGACAATCACGAGTTGAAAATATTCGAATCATAACAACTGATGCAATTTGTCACTGCATATGGTTCATCAACTAGTAACATTGGAATCTTAATAAATGAAAATATTACGGGCGTCCAATCTTTCAAGAACCTCTTTAAATAGCTGAAGACAGTGCTAATAATTATTTGTCTAGAAGTATTGTGTAAGTGACGAAAACGAACTGCGATACAAGTTGATAAACGTGAACATTCTCACACTATTTTTCTAATTACTAATGGTATGTCCAAACTACACCGCTAATGAGTATGTACTATTGCAGTTTTCACTGAACGAGATTGGCATTTGTTAGCAAAGCTACAATACACAGAAAATACGCCCTTAAGATTAAAAACGTAAATTACACAAAGGGACATTTGAATAATAAAATGTTAATACAACATTTTGAAAGTATGACCTAAGTGCAGGTTACAATTAGCAAATGAATATAGATTAAAGGAGAAAGATGCAGGAGTGAATTAAAGTATACAGTAAATTATATTAAGATGAAATTAAAATATTTTCGAGTATCGAATTAAATTATTTTGAGCAATGTTTTCGAATATTGAATTAAATTGGAACAATAAAAGTTGGCAGTGTATACTAATGCACCCAAATACAATTTATTTGTATTAAATGTGGACGTTTCTGCGTTCTCATCATATGCATGCGCAGCTCAAAACAAGAAAGGTGGGGATAAGGGGAACTACAACTCTGAGCCCCCTTCTTCTGCTAACTTTACTTACACAAGTCATATTTCACTAGTAAATTAATAAAATATACGGGATAATTAAATTATAAGTTAAACGATACAATTGGTTTTATGTTAAACTAGTTTCATGCGTGCCATATGGCTTTTGAGATACTCTTCCCCAATTTCAAATAAAATGTTTCCATATGTCAAGTTAAAAAAGGAGAGAACATATTTAAAATAAATATTATTACGTAAGGGGCTGCTTTCGAAATCTTCAGGGGTCACGTGTTACCTACCACCCCCTATATGCGAGCTCCTGGTTAACATCACAACTATACGAGAACGATTTGTATATTCACTCATTCAAAGCTTTCTGAAGCATGAAGATCAAATGTAATATAATTCTTTGTTTTGAACATTTTAAGAACATCTGATAAATTAAAATTTAATGTTTCATCAATAGGATGAAATATTGGGATAGTTGTGAGGAAGAAAATAAATTGGCCCACCATTTTGCGCGTTAGGGAAATACTCTTATACGCGAACAGCAATTGATTAGCATGCTATCAGTTTGTTTTTGATACGTAACTTGTGGTACGTGGCGCCAAAAGCTGCTTATTAGGGAGACAAATAAAAACACTAATAAAACGATGCTTTGTATATTCGCCGATTGAGCTGCATCTCAAACTAGTGGTACACGAGCGTTGTGCAACTGATGTTGCAAATGCCCGTTGGTTCAACGGACACACAATGTCATGCCGTTCTAGCGCATTTGTTGACATATTGACAAGACTTATTCCTAAAAAATGTGAATGCAAATTTTTGCGAATAAAAAGGTAGTTTGATTCTGAAATCGTGGTGAGCGGGGGAGTCAGAATGGATTTTTATTAGTGTTAAAAGTTGTTAGAAAGAAGGGACAAGAATAAAAAAAATCAGTTTTGCGAACGTTGGTCTTTTGGAGAAAATAATTCTTGCGAAAAGTGAATGGAGTGCAACCAAAAGCTAGTGGTACTACAATAGATTGAACTTTCTCATATTGTTAATGATTGTACGTAACGAAATACTATATTGCAATTTCTATCCTACTAAGATTTAAGACATAACTTGAAAAGCTCCTAACCAGGGGTAGGTTTACACTTGGGGCGCCCCTGGGCACCACACTCCATGCCGAACTTTTTTGTATTCTTTAACTTTTTAATAGAGACAATTGTTAAAGCATTTGTTCAGTTAATAAAAATACAACTTTTTTATTATAAAATGAATAACATTATACAAAATAAACTAAAATATTTCACGTCTGGGTGATTGGTCACCAAATTGTTAGATGAGATGATCTCAGTATATTGATTTTAAAATGTTGCATTCTATTGCCATCACTAGCGCATTTAATCGATCTTCAGTTATTTTTGATCTGAGTAGTCTTTCACACTTTTCTAACATGAATAAAATCTTTCAGCGATGTAATTGCGTATTGGGCAGAAAAACATCCGATATGCAATATTAACATTGGAATACATGTATAAGACATTTTCACGAAAAACACTTCATCAATTCCATTGGAGACAAATTTTCAATATTTTTCTAAGAGCAGTGCGCTTGGTAGTGTAATATTTCATTTCCCAATGTGCCTTCAAAATCCATGTCACAGAAGCCTCGCAACAAGTTTTTTTTTATGTACGTTGCTTACATTCAATTTAAAATTTCTAAAATGATGAAGAACTTTCCACTGATCTTCTTGCAAGCTTCGTTCATTCGACTTACCTCGCAAACTAAGTTATCTAAAATCACCTAGAACGTATTGATTTGGAAGTGATCGCGGGACAATTGTTCGTTAATTATTAATTAAACGTTACAGCTTTTGATCAATTGAGATAAGAGGTGGTCATGTAAACCACATACTTTTGGCCTAACAAAACTTCAAGTGATTTCTATGATTATTAACCGAAACATCACGAATTGAAGAAAAAAAATTGTGCTAAAACAACACGAACTTTCTCGCCCATAATTCACGCAAAATTACGCAAAAATATTCAAATTTTCGAAAAATTGTACATGACTTTATTTCAAAATCTGTCTTTAAGGAAAGATTACATTAAGGTAAAAAAATATATCTCTAATATTTTAGTTGTAGGAAGACACTGAATAAATTTTGAACTTTTGCAATTTTCGAAAAATTCAACGAACGTGACAACTGCACCATTCTCTTAAATGTCATTCACACTATCTAACAGTAAATTTTAATAAAAAGAATTATAGGGAGTAACTTTTTTGCAAACTTGGAAAATGTTCCAGGGGCTTCATGTAAAGTACCCCCAAAATTAATGTATCGGTTTCAAGTGGTTCAATTCAAATTCAAGTGGTCGCGACATCAACCAGAGCGAACGGGGAATATCAATTTTGCAGAAAATCGCCTGAACGGTTTAGCCGCTAACGTTGTTAACAGACAGACAGATTTGCCATCATTCGATTTGAAAATGACCTTCGCTAAGTCTTTGGAAAAAATTTAAAGAAAAAACTTGGAATCTTTTTGAAAATTTTGTAAGTTGCATTAACTTCAAGCAGATATTAGGCGAAAAATACATATTTTTTCAAAAAACTTTAAATCAACTTAAAAAAATATTTTTTTAAAACTGACTTTCTTAAATCTCTCTCATCATCTATAATTAATATGTACTTTTGCAATATTAATATTTTGCAATTTTTAAAATGCAGAGAGGGCTCCGAGGTTGGGACTAGCACAATTGTTTTTACTGTCCTTTCCTCTGTACGAAAAGAATGAGCCGTTTTTTAGAAACTAAATGTTCAAAAATTGCCTACACTTCACGAAAAATTATGTGAAAACTACTCATATGTTTGAAAAAATTACATAAACTTATTTAAAGATATCTTTTAGCAACAGATTTCTTAAGTAGTGAACATAAATCTCACTTCAATATTGTTGTGGAAGGAAGACGTCAAAAGAAATTTTAACTTTTAACATTTTCGAAAAGTCAGGGATTTCAACGAAAGTGAGACATGCCTTATTCTTTTACGCTAAAGACAAAGTTTAATCAACATCTTTTTGAGCCATTTTTGAGAAAATTTCGAAAGTACCCGTCAAATTCCAATATCCGTTTCAACCTTGTAGGGTCTTGAATTCGTTCAGATCGTTCGGGGAGTATCAATTTTGGAAAAAATCGTCTACAATTTAGGTGGTAGGGTTGACCAGACACTGACTGGCAGACGTTTTGCCGTCAATCGATTTTTCAGCACTTATGTAGTGTGGCCTCTTTCGGTGAAAGATACCTCTAGAGGTTCAAATATTTTGTTTCTTTCAGTTGGTACTTTGGTGAAGGCAACGTCTTTACAGCTCTAGGTGGGAAAAATTCTATTTTACGCACAATAGTTCAGAAATAAAAATTTAGAGATAAGTGTTCTATTTTTTTCTCTAAAGTTGGAAGTGGTATCATTAATGAATTTGTACAAAAAATCACTCTTAATTAAACTGCAAAGAAAATACACTACTTGTCGCTCAACTTTATGTGTATATTTCTCCTGATGAAATAAAAATGGAAGGGAGACATTTGTAATTCTATTCCGTTTATATATTACGAATATTTTTGAGGCTTTAGATCAAAGAGTTCATTCAGTTTCTGGCAACTTTACCTTCCTCACACAATGTGAATCATGTGTACCAGTCCTGGGTCCCTATTTTCCTTATTGTGATAGACGTTTTCAGTCCTGCCGCTTCTGAGGAGACCGACTATCCTTTGAGTCCCGTTCTACTTGATCCCCACTCTACCTCCACTCATCATTGTGCATTAACCAAAACAAAACTCTTTTGACACTTACTCATTCCTGACACCCATGACACCTCACTGACTCATTCCTGACATCCATGACAAGTGACATTTCGGGCGAATTTTGAATTATTGATTATAAGTGGGAGCTCTTTCTTATCTCATTTTTAAGAATGTTCCTTACATCATGTCTTTCCATTTTGCAAAATTTCAAGAATAAACAAAAAATGACAATAAATTCATTTGGCTCATACAGATAAATTGATGTAGATGGTAGTCACAAATTGATTTTTTTTCTTCTGCGACATGAAAAGTCAGTTAATATTAATTACATCCGAACGCCTCAACTGTAATTTTTAAAATTTTAAATTAATTAAAGTGGTTAGGCGAAAGAGCAGGCCTTAAGGCCTGAGCCTCGCCACAAATAAAGACAATTTATTATTATTATTATTATTATTATTATTATTATTATTATTATTATTATTCCTCGCAGAAGGCTGATCTCCTGACCTACGGATGTCATGAAGAGTAAGCGAAATAACTTTATAGCGAATGGACATGAATATCGATTTCACACAATGCTTCAATAACTTTGAAGCTCCAATGGACCTGCTATTATACCTAGGTAGTATAAGCAAATGCTTCACGAAAGTGTCGCAAGACAATTCCATATATGGAATATATGAAAAGCATAATTTCGTCGTGGCGTTGGCCTGTACAGTCTAAACTAAGCGTTGGGACCAACAACATTTGTGACCCCTTATTCTATTTAACTATATTTACACATGGCATATTTTTCTAGTAAAGTTATATTCTTTGTGTAGAAGGAAAATGAACATTAACTTTAATAAGACAGTTAATAAATACAATTACTTTTATGTCGAATCATTTACTGAGTTGCCAGATGGGTTGGAAAGCCTATTTCCAAATGTCATAAAGCAATTCCGGGAATTCTGAAGTTAAGAAAAGGTGGAAATAAGGAAGTGAACAAATATACAGATATAAAATGTTTTTTATTATGAGGGGCTTCAGGACCCTTTCAAAATTTTCAGGAATCTTGCGGCTCCCTTGCCCGCACGTCTATACGAGTACTCGTGGTGTCTCGTAGATAACTCTAATCTCCGGAATGGAATATGCAGCGTTCCTCATAAAGATGTAAAGACAGAAAAAAGGAAGAGGGGTCCCAGATAAATTTTCCTTTTACGCCGAGACCGAGTGGGCCAGCCCCCAAAAGTATATGAAATGCATCTATTAAATAACAATCGATCGCAGAATATTTCTAGTGCAAATATTATAATCGAGAACAGCAAAATTAATCAAATGAGAGTGCACTGTTTCTCTTATTTCATTGTTTCCATTTTCTCTTTCTTTTACTTCTAATTAAAATATATCAGCATTCTGTATTGACCTGAATAAATTTTACAAGAGTACAACTAGCATAGGAATTAAGAATAATCTATTTTCGAGAAAGTTTTGTCCGTTTGAAACTTTCACATTTTTAATAAACGTAATTTTTCACATTTAGTAAGAAGCGCAATAAAATAGACCAGAAGGACATTTGGTATCCGTGTCTTAAGATAATCTGCGTTTCGTTCTGAGACGCAATCTTGCAGGCACTGATGAAACATCACGGATAAACCGAAATGATCAAATATTCAATTTGACAAGGTGAGAACACAAAGTCGCATCAAGCATCTAATCTAAATGAAGCGAACACTTGCCTTCCGACATATAGCTCAGATCACATCTCGACACGACGAGAAATTTTTCTACCCGCCCGTGGGAAAATTTCCGCAAGGGGGAAAAGGGAGGTAGGCGGTCAGCGCGCTCTATCGAGCGACGGCGTTCGCGGCCCCCGCCCCCGCCCCCGCCCCCGCCGCCGCCGCCGCCGCCATCGCCAACGCCACCGCCACCTTCTACACCGTCAACGCCACCACCGACATCGCTTCCGCCACCGGCACCGCCGCCAACATCGCCGCCGCCACTGTCGTCGTCGCTACCGCCGCCACCACGGTCACCTTCCAAACCACCTTCTATACCATCCACGTCACTGCCATTTTCTAAACCGCTACCATCGACAGTTACACCGCCATCGCCGCCGCCACTGTCACCGCCACCACCACCGCCACCATCGACAGTGCCACCGCCACCCTCTGATATGCTACCGCTACTATCGACAGTGCCACCGCCACGCCGCCACCGCCATTGTCACCGCTACTACCACCATCGACAATGCCACCGCCACCTTCTAAACCTCCACCGCCTCTACCGACAATGCCACCGCTGACTTCGCCTCTGCCACCTTCTATACCACCCACGTCACCTCCACCGCCAACATTGACAGTGCCACCGCCACGCTGCCGCCGCCCTCGTCACCGCCACCACCACCATCGACAGTGCCACCTTTTGAACCTATCGACAATACCACCGCCGACGTCGCCTCCGCCACCTTCTATACCACCCACGTCACTGCCGTCTTCAAAACCGCCACCGCCACCATCGACAGTTACCCCGCCACCAACACCGTCCCCGCCACCGCCACCATCGACAATGCCTCCGCCACGCCGTCGCCACCATCGTCACCGCCACCGCCACCATCCACAGTTGCCACCGCTACCACGCCACCTCCTGAACCGTCACCGCCACCGCCCTATCAGAGCGGTACCACCGTCCACGCCACCTCCACGCCGCCGTCCGCACCACCACGTCACCGCCACCGCCACCATCGACAGTTGCCACCGCCACCACCTCTATCGACAAACCACCGCTGACTTCGCCTCTGCCACAACTATACCACCCACGTCACCTCCACCGCCGCGTTGACGGTGCCACCGCCACGCTGTCACCGCCCTCGTCACCGTCACCACTACCAGCTTGGTGCCACCTTTGAAACTATCGACAATACCACCACCGCCGACGTCGCCTCCGCCACCTTCTATACCACCCACGTCACCGCCGTCTTCAAACCGCCACCGCCACCATCGACAGTTACCCGCCACCAACATGATCACCGCCTGCGCCACCATCGACAATGCCTCCGCCACGCCGTCGCCACCATCATCATCGCCACCGCCATCCACGGTGCCACCGCCACCGCCACCTCCTGAACCGTCCACCACCCACCGCCTATCGACAGTACCACCGTCCACGCCACCTCCGCCACCGTCTATACCACCCACGCGTCACCGCCACCGCCACCATCGACAGTTATACCGCACCTCTATCGACAAAGCCACCGCCGACGTCCACCTCCGCCACCGTCTATACCACCCCCGCCACCATCGACACTGCCACCGCCTTCTAAACCGCCCGCGCCACCATCATCACCGCCACCGCCATCCACAGTGCCACGCACCGCCACCACCTGAACCGTCACCGCCACCGCCTATCGACGGTACCACCGTCCACGCCACCTCCGCCACACCGTCTCTATACCACCCGATCCCCGCACCGCCACCATCGACAGTTGCCACCGCCACCTTCTAAACCTCCACCGCCTCTGCCGACAATTGCCACCGCGACTTCACCTCCGCCACCGTCTATACCACCCCGCGTCACCGCCACCGCCACCATCGACGGTGCCACCGCCACCACCTCTATCGACCGAGCCACCATGAACTCGCCTCTGCCACCTTCTAGCCACCCACGTCCACCTCCACCGCCACCATTGACGGTGCCACCGCCACGCTGCCGCCGCCCTCGTCACCGTCACCACCACCATCGACAGTTACCACACCTTTTGAACCTATCGACAATACCACCGCCGACGTCGCCTCCGCCACCTTCTATACCACCCACGTCACCGCCGCTTTCTAAACCGCCCAAGCCACCACCGACACTGCCACCGCCGCCGCCGCCGCAGCTACAAACCGCCCGCGCCATCGACACCGCCCTCGCCGCCGCATCTACGCGGGGCGTCTTTTTCCGGCCCTTTTTTCCTCCGGCGGCGCGGCGATGGACAACTAATTCCGTCCCGGGCTGCCAGCCACGCCGATAGGACTTCCCGGGAGGCCAGTTTGCGAACATGTCAAGACAGGCGCGGGGCGGGGGCGAAGGGTCGCGAGGGCGGCGATCGGAGGTGCCCTCCCACGCCTCCCCGCGGGGGCCATTTACGATCCCTTTCTCTGCGTTCGTCATACCAGCCCTCACTCAGCCCACGGCGAAAGCAAGGAGTCAGATTGGAATCACGTGGGATATTTTTATCGTTGGTCAATTCGTTCAGAAAGTTTTAGTTGTGTATTTCGAGGCGTGTATCATTCCGTCTCTGGAGAATTTATTGTTTCAGTTTCAACAATGTTAAAATTTGTCATCTCATCACAATATCCCTGCTACCGTAAGGACAGTTTGTCAGAGTTTTACAGTTGGTGGATTACATTGTGTTCTTCTTCTTCGGCTACCGGCACTCATAATTGCATTGCACAACCGTCTCCTGGTGCCACTGCAACTGGCTCATTCCTCCTACGCCTTTGTTCCGTTCTGAACCGTGGCTCGCGGTTTCCGTCATTCTTGACCTACCCCCAAATTTTCCATCTCTGCCTCTCTCGCAAGGTACTGCTTGTCTTGTGCTTCATCTCGCCGTCCACACACCACTCCCACAATCACCATCGCCGTCTTCCGTCCACCGCTCCGCTTCCCTCTGACCCCAGCGCCATCCGTCACTTTCATCGCCTCCACCACTCGCGTCTTCCCTGGTCCGGCCCTGCAACTGCCTCGCCTGCGGCCCCTCCGTCCACGGCACCCGCCCTCGCCTCGGCCATCTCCATCGCCCCGCCCTCCTCGCACGCCACCGCCCTTGCAATGCCCTCACCCCCAACCTCATCCCCGCCCGTGACCCCGCCACTTGTCTCCTCCGCCACCCTCACGCCCGCCCTCACCCTCGACCGCACCCCGCCTCGCCTGCCATTACCGCGCGCCCTCGCCCCGCCCTCACCCCCCGCCCTCTCCCCGCCCTCACCCCCGCCCTCACCCTCGACCGCACCCCGCCCTCCTCCGCCACTCACCCCGCCTCGCCCCGCCCTCGCCCCCAGAGCTTCACCCCGCCCTCGCCCCCGCCTTCATCCCCGCCCTCGCCCGATCCTCCATTCCCACCCTCAACCCCTTCCCTCGCCCCGCCTCTTCCCCGACCTCACCCCTGCCCTCACTCCCGCCTTCACCCCCGCCCTCACCCCCCACCCCTCACCCCCCACCCTCACCCCCGCCCTTGCTCCCCTCCTTTGCCACCTCCGCCCCCTCGTCCCACCATTATCCATCGCCTACGCCATTCGGACGCCCGCCCTCACACCGCCCACCTCCACTCCCCAGCCCTCCTCGTGCCCCCTCGTGTCCTCGGCCACTCTCGCTTTCCGTTCCGCCCTAGCTCTCATCCCCTTCTCGCCCTCACCTCCGGCACCGCCACTAGTCCCCATCCTCCCACCTCCGGCGATCTCACCCTCAAGCCACCCTCAACCTCTCCCTTCAAGTCGCCCCTGCCCCTGCTCGCCACCGCCACAGCCACGCCACCATCGTCACGCCGTCTCCATCGACATACGCCAACTCACGCCCCACCGTACCGCTCTCGCCCCACACTCTCCGCCTGCCAGCGCCGCCTGTTCTCCCCCACTCTCGCACCCGCTCCGCCCCAGTTCTCGCCCTCAACCCCCGAGCGCGCCTCCTCCAGTTGCCCTCACCCACGCATCGTTCCCACCTCCGAATCCCACCCTCCCACCCCTGTCCTCTCACTTCCGTCGCCCCTGCCCCTGCTCTCGCCACCGCCACAGCCACGCCATCATCGTCACGCCGTCTCCATCGACGACGCCAACTCACACGCCCCCCTCCCGCACCGCCCCCGCCCCACACTCTCCACCGACCCCGCCCGTGCTCCCGCCCTCGTCTCCTCCGCCACCCTCGCACCCGCTCCTGCACTCGCTCCCGCCCTCGCCCCCATTGCCCGCGCCTCCTCCGGTGCCCTCGCCCACGCATCGTTCCCACCTCCGACCCCACCCTCCCACCCTCTGCCCCTGCTCTCGCCACCTCCACTGTCTCCTCCGCCGCCAGCTCGGCGCGCGGCCGGCGCAGCGCTGCGCGGCGCGGGAACAACGAGCCGCGCGTCTAATTTAGTGGCGCACGCGGCGCTGGGGGGAAAAACAACGCTTCCATTTAAGCGCGCGCCTTCCCCGGCGGCCGCCGCGCGCGCCACCGTCGCCTGTTGGCACCTGCGCGGGCGCGGGCGCGGACGCTGCACCCGGGGCTGCTTCGACGCGTTGCGTCTGCAGGGCAGAAATGTGTCGTTTTCTTGAGTACGAAGTTTTTCTATGACGGGGTGATTAGCCTCATTTTTTCTTCTTTTGTACAGTATTTTCTGGGCGATCGTTAAGGGGAACGCATTCGTGAGTACATCAAAATTGTATGCTATTTAGAAAAAAGTGACGTTTCACACTCTATAAAAATGTAAAATGTTTGATATGGCGAATTCATTTATCAGCATGAGAGGTATTTCAAATTACGTTCTATAGGAATTATATAATATTATTATTAACAGAAAGGTTATTTTTTTATTAAAATTGGAATATTACAGTTGTTTATTCTTGCTCTTAAACACAAACATGTAATACCAATGAATAGAATAATATCAGATTACGAATGGGATGGTAAGTTACTGATTTAATGTATTAGATATTATTTCCTCAATTAAGTTTATGCAACCTGGTAGGAAAAAACTCCAATTTACAAACATTACAATTAAAAATCTATATACAATATAACATTAAATTATTATAAAATAATAATAACAATAATAATAATAATAATAATAATAATAATAATAGTACCAATAAAACAATTATAATTACAATAATAATAGCAATAAGTCTATGTATTTGTAGCTATCCAATAGAGATATTTTCAAGTATTAAACATCTTACACGTTTAACTTCACTAACCACATTCCACTTCACAACGCTATATTGCCCTTCACTTTTCTTCCTTCTATATTGCACCATGCTTCGTAAGACAATACAGCATTAAAAATTATTGCATTGGGTATTTAATAAAGCAATACATTTATTGGTAATAAAATAATTGTTACTACTAAGCCTAACTCTGTAGTTATTAAAATTTCCAAATATTATTAATTATTTACCTTTAAACTTTTGAACACCTGGAGGAAAGCGTTCAAACTCCGTTCCAGCAAACTTATGGTAGACCCATAATGTTCTATTTTACAAAGGAAATTTTTTCAACGTCTGGTCTCTGTGGCCTAAAATGAATTTTATTGTTATTAAATCTCGGATTATTTCCTGTTCTATCACCGTAATGATAGATGGTCAATGGCTAGGTGATCAATGGCTCGATTACGTTGCCTACAGCTTGTCATCTGTCAATATGATGTGGATGCGCAAATATTTTGAAATTGTTTAACATACACTGAGCATGTGGATCATCGTGGTCTCCTTCAGTAGAGAATCAATATAAACTATGAGTAAAATTCTTAAATCATTATTTGAATAATTCATTAATTTAATTTGTGTTTAAAATTTTACAAATTAATTTATTTTGCAGAAATCTTCTATTGATTGACTAGTGATTCCGGGTACGTCAACTGCTAAGGTCATTTGTCCCATAAGTGTAAAGCATGTTTTATCGCGGAATACAACGGTGATCTTCCCTCATTAGATGGAGAGATCCGGCGCTGATCAACCCGTCGACTTGCGAGCTTTCCTCAACAAGGTATCTCCCACCAGCTGAGCACGGCCACAGCCGGGACAGTTGTAAGCTCCCGAGTGGTCTCCCGGCTTATCTGGTAGTGTAGTGCATGCTAGTGTATGTGTGTGTGTGTGTGTAAGGGGTGAGGATAGGACAAGGAAGAGGAAAGAAAGATCGCGTGCGGTCCGTGCCCCTATGTTAGGGTACTGCTGTGGCATTCGCCTGGTGTTGATCGAAGAAACCACGGAAAACTACAGACCAGAGAAGCCGGCCACTAGAAATTCTCCTCCACACAGCACCTGAATTCGCCCTATCTATATAGCTAGTCTCGAAAATCCTACCACCGTCGGGACACGAACCCTAGGACCTCCCGGTCGGAGAGAAACCTTGGAATTATGTAAAACGCGTCGCCTCAGCCCGCAAATTCCAACTGTGCGCAGCGCACATTGAGCGCTCTTCATTGCGGCGAGCAGCATCTCTGACGCTCTCTGAGAGCTGTTCGGCATGCAGCGCGGCGCGCCGCAGCCTCCGCCCCCGCCCCGCCTCGCCCCGCCCCGCCCCGCCCCGCCCCACCTCGTCTCGCTCCGCCCTGCCCCGCCCCGTCCCGCCCCGCCTCGTCCCGCTCCACCCCATCCCGTCCCGCCCCGCCTGCCCCGCCTCGCCCCGCCCAGTCTCGCGCCGCCCAGCCTCGCCCCGCCCAGCCTCGCCCCGCCTCGCCCCGCCCAGCCTCGCCCTGCCCAGCCTCGCCCCGCCCAGCCTTGCCCCGCCCAGCCTCGCCCCGCCCAGCCTCGCTCCGCCCAGCCTCGCCCCGCCTCGCCCCGCCCACCCTCGCCTCGCCCCGGTTCTCCACGCCCGCCCCGCCACGCCACGCCTCGTCGCGCTCCGCCCGCCGCCCCGCCCCGCCTCGCCCCGCCTCGCCCCGCCCCGCCTCGCCCTGCTTCACCCCGCCCCTCCGCGCTCACACGTCTCGGTCCTCACCGCTCTGCCCCGCCCCGTTGTCCCCGCCTCACCCTCCCGGTTCCGCCCCGCCCTGCCCTCTCCCCGTTCTGCTCCCCGCGCCCTCTGAGCGCTTTGCGCGGCCGCGGCGAGAAGGGCGAGGGCGGGCGTCGTCTCCCGCCGCCGCCGCCGCCTCCTCCGAGCGCCACGAGTCTCCAGGGGCCCATCCGCCGGCAGAGGTAATGTCCGCAATGTCCATCCTCGATATCTGCGGCTTTTTCTTCCCCCGCGCCGCCCCACCCCGTTCCGCCCACCCCGCGGGCCCTCATTATCCCCCGGGGAGGGCCGCCTAAAGGGGAAAATGTGTAATTAGGGGCTCGGGGATCGGGGGCGGACTCCGCTGGGGCATTAGCCCTCGCCCCGCGCACCTGTGCGGCCCCGCCCCGCCCCGCCCCGCCCCGCCCTGCCCCGCCCCGTCCCGTCCCCGTCCTCGTCCCCACGGGCGCCGGCGCCGTCTTCGCCGCGCCCTCGCCGCCCTGGGACGCCTCGCCCGCCGGCGACAGGCCCTCGCCGCCCTTGCCCGCCCGAAGGTAAGGCGAGTTACGGCTGCCCGCGTGGGTGTACACACAGTGACACGTGCGCGAGGATAAAGGAACTGTCATCTTGAGACGGACGTCTGAAATGCAAATGGGGAGTGGTCTCAGGGTTTGATCTGCTCCTGAAGGCAAAGGAATCAGTTAGTGATGGCAAATCGACTGTTACTTGCAATAAGGAGTATTTCGTAGTAAATGTAGTTTCACTATGCGCACGTTTTGTTGAGCTTTTCTTTTGCTTGTAGTGGTAGTAGAGCTTAGGGGGAGTTTCTATTTTGTTAACAATACAGAAAAATCAAATCTCTTTGTTCGTTTACCATTACAAATAAGTTTTCTATAATTCGGCAACGAAAATATCGAGTTTTTGAAATGTTAATCTCTCGCTTTTTTAAACATTATTATTATTATTATTATTATTATTATTATTATTATTATTATTATTATTATTATTATTTCATCTTTGAACTATTAATAGTTAAATAGTTCGGAAGGGATTCTGAAACTGAAGAAAGCGTGCGCAGATGATTTTCTCCCCCCATACGTCACATACAGTTTTTGACTAAATAAATAAACACTTCTTTTAATTAGGAATAATTTCTGATTTACTGTGCGATACGAAACAACTTCGTGTTTATTTCTCTACGCGCTTTAAGGAAATACTAAAATAGTAGTGTTTAAATTCATCGTCCCACTGGTATCCTTCTAAAAATTTATATGAATTTCTTTTAGTTTCTTAGTACGACTAAATCATATTAGCAACACTGAATAATCAAACTAACTGAATGAGACTGTCATCCCAGACAATATACACCGCTAGCGACATTTCATTGAAATAAGCTGACCCACGATGTTGTATACTATTGGGACGTCATTTCGACGCATTAATGGTACATTGGAAGCATCACTGGTATCACTGCGCATTACTGGTATCATTGATAACAAAATGTGTTGTCGATTCTTCGACATAATGAATTAAATATTTGCTAATATCAGTATCATTTAGGATAAAAGTATGGAGTAAAAATAAGTAAACTTAAAATCGATACTTCATGCTGACTGCCTAACTAAATTCATATGTGAGATTTCGCTGAGAAAAGTGTTATACATGTAGTCTCCTGTTTTTTTCAATGGAGCAAACACCTATATATCAATAATACTAGTATATATAAATGGTAAATATAAGCAATTTAATTTTTTATTTCAGGGATAACCTACAAAAAATTAATGGTGCCGCTCTTGTGTCGATTTTTATTATTAATTCTCTAGAAAGGAAAAGTGTAAATATAGTGTACAGAATATTCGAATGCCACAAAATATAACATGCAAATACCAAGTTTGCAAACTGACCACAGTATGAAGATTCTAACTTGTAATATATTCCTTCAGTTTATAAGCTGTGGTGTGATGAATTACCAAAAGTAAGTGTGGATTTCAAGGAAAAAACAAACAAACAAACAAACGTATATTGACTAAGAATGAAAATAAGTTTATATCCATGTGATAAATTAATTTTTTTACTTATAGCAAATAAAATAATTTTATTAAAAAGTGTTATAACGTATTTAGTTTTTAAGTGGTACAGTGAAGTTCTATCTTTGAAAGTGTTAATAAAACTCGCATAATTAGTGTCATGAAGTATAATAATCATTGTTGCTGCATTGCATTTATTTTTAATTAATGCAATGCAATGCAAATTTTTACAATTTAAAATTTAGAATAATTTTCCCGGACTCTTTCAAGAAATCAATATACATTTGAGTTATTACGACCAATAAATATGTTAAATTGAATGTACTACATAGAGCATACATTAAGCTGCTTCTCCGATCGCGTTACTCTAAACTAATATGTTTTTGCTTCAGTAAAAGCGTCACCTGTTATTTTTTGCCAGAAATATATAAATGCAAGTGTAAAGAATCTTTTTCCTGTGGAGGCAAGTCGAAATATTACAATCAACACAAAAATATATGTATTTACTATGATTTAACAACAGTTAAATTTTATTTTTATTTCTTAAACATTGGAGAAGGACAATGTGAAGTTGATGATGAAGTCGGTATCTCATTTGCACATGATTTTTGTACAATTGTGGAAACAAGACGATGTGATTAAATAGTTTTTCCTAATATAGAAATAAATTTTAAATCTTCTGATTGATTTTGTGAACGAGCAATTTTTGCTCCAACAAATTAGATATTCTGGTATGGATTATGTAAATTTAAAGATCATGCCTAATGAAATCGAAACGTATTTTTCAGTAGACATGGTGTTCAAGTCATGTGCTACAGTCTTGAATTTTTGAATTTTTGAATTCCTTTGAAACATCTGAGCCATCATTCTACAAGCTAGGAAAAACGGATGAGCCCCTTTTCTTTTACTAACACTAAGAAATCCTGCTGCTCCAAGATTGTGAAATGGTACTTGTCTGAAAATGAGGGAACTAAAATGTAATATGGTTGAATGTGAAATACTAAATGAATGTGATGCATCAATCCCTATTAATACCAATAGTTCCCCTTGAAACTACTGATTTGCCTTATCAGTTTAAGACACTACAATTCTCATTAAAAGTTAATTTAGAGCTAGAGGTAATCAGGAGAAGCATCCTCGAGTAACCCAATTGACAAAACTCCCATTACGGAACATAATTTAGATCTAAGCCATCAAATATAATTCAATGATCCACAGATTCTAGCAGTAGTGAAAAGATACAAGGATATAATGATAATGGACATTTTACAGATTAAAATTTGGCAGACAATGTATTCAGTGTTAAATAATAATTTTATTTTCTGTCGGTAGATTTAACTACTTTGTCAGATTGTATTTGGTCTTTATTTTATAGATAGAAACTTGTTTTTTGTATAGCTGTTTTGCACAAAATTACAATATGATTACAGTATACTAAACTATGTGATACACAATTGCAATGTTTAGGAAATGGATAGATGGAAATAATCATTCAGTGGTAGAATTAAGATCGTTAACCAATTACTATGACAGTATTATTAAAGAATTAAGAGAAAATCAGAATCAGACAGGTTCCATTGTAAAATTGAGAAATGTGGCCATTTGAAATTGAAAAATGCCGCCACCCCTGCCTTCCCCTCCTAATCCCTCCTCCTCCTTTACCTCCCCTCCACGTGGCTCCGCCAAAGGTAGATAACCGTTGCAGTCGTGCTCCCGCCCCTGAACATAGTACTTCTCGCAAGTGTCAGTGAGCTGACAAGACATGCTGTTCACACAAATACGTGAGTTTTACTTTCTGAGATTGATAACGAACGAATGAATCTTGACAAAAATAGCCTTCTAAATTTCAAAAGATTTTGAAGAAATTTTAAAACATATTAAGTAAATCTGACAATGGCTCAATTTCCCTTCATGGGAGGTCAGACGAGGCACTGAATCCAGAAAGCTTTTCTGTGGGTTCTTAAAATTTCTTAAATTAAAAGAACATTAGTAAGTCTACATGTGAATATAGGTAAATCATTGGAAACTCTATTTAAATTATTGTTTGAGTGTTTAGTAATTAAAACGAATTTTATTGTATCGCAATGGACGTGAAGGTGGGGATGCATTAATTCTCGAAACGTCTTCGGAGACTGTCGAGAAAGTATTTGATGTTGAAGTTACTTTTATATGTAATAAATATATTAAAATATTCTGTTTAATGTTAAATGATTCTGTTCTTTTGAGAAAATATTTTCCACAACCCTTGAACACGACTATTATACCGTGTGGCCCACCTAAGATGTTCCCCAATTTTCTCCTGAACCGTAGCAGATACTGAGATGCGGTTTTCACTAAAACTACTATATGCAAGAGGCACACATGGTCATGCATAATATTATTCTATTGAATTTTTTATTACAGAGATATCGACCAAACTTTGATTTTTTAAATGGAACTCTATTGATTTTTTTAGCTCATCATAACAAGCGTGAAGAGACCAGTTCATAAATATGCATATCGCCATATGTTACATAACAAAATTTTCGAGAAATTCAGAATTTTAAAGACGCACGCCGACTGCTGGTTTCCGTAATCTGAACGAGAAATTCCAGGTGATATGCGGCGAGGCCATTCCCTTCCGTTGCGTCGATCCTGAGGTAAATGTGCAATGATCGATGATGCAATGTGCAAAGGAGCTCACGAAAACCCGCGATTTGCTCTTTAAGACTACACCCTCTCAGTCCTGGAGACAATGTATTCACCCATAGCCATGTTCTGAGCAAATCTGTACGCCACAAGGTACAATTTTTAATTAACGAAATACTACAAGATTTGGAAAAATATTTGAATTATTAACCTAGAGAAAGCAAAGGAAGATTGGAGAGTGAACATGTTCTGAATTAATAAATGCGTATGCTGTCAGAAACAAAACGTTTACTCTTTGAAAGACTGAAAACCTTTACCGCAGGGTCGACGCAACGGAAGGGAATGGCCTCGCCGCATATCACCTGGAATTTCTCGTTCAGATTACGGAAACCAGCAGTCGGCGTGCGTCTTTAAAACTCTGAATTTCTCGAAAATTTTGTTATGTAACATATGGCGATATGCATATTTATGAACTCGTCTCTTCACGCTTGTTATGATGAGCTAAAAAAATCTATAGAGTTCCATTTAAAAAATCGAAGTTGGGTCGATATCTCTGCAATAAAAAATTCAATAGAATAATATTATGCATGACCATGTGTGCCTCTTGCATATAGTAGTTTTAGTGAAAACCGCATCTCAGTATCTGCAACGGTTCAGGAGAAAATTGAAGGAAACATCTTAGGTGGGCCACACGGTATATTTTTAGGGTCAGTAACACAAACTTAAGTTTTCTGCATATAGATGGCAATTTAGAAGAAAGATATTAAGAAGCGTGTTGGCGCAATCTTATGTTTTTTATGGTAGCAATGTAACAGTGATTATTTAACTTGTGAGAAACTAATTTGGAGAGGGTAGGTAATTCAATAAGTTATTGAGGTTTAAAAGGAAAGGTTAAAAAAAGAAAACAATTTTATTCATTTGGAAATTTGAGCATGTCTTTTTCGCAAATGAACGCAATGCAATGAATTTAATGCAATTTCTTAATAAAAAAGAGTAATTCCCCAATAAGACTACGAGTGAGACCCAAATTGTTTACAGTGCGCACACTTTACAAATTCAAGTTTAAAACATTTCGTTTCCACACTTCGAAAACATGCTGAAATGCAAAAGGTTTTCGACTGAAGCAAACGTTCTGATAAATAATCATGTTTATGAAGTGCAACATACAATGTAATTTCTGAAACCCAAAGCCGAAAACAAAGTGAATCAATGATTGTAGAAGTAGGAAATAATGTTTCTACAAATTATTGATGTCTGAATATATCAAAACTGAGTCCGCAATAAATATGATTGATTAGCTGTAAGATAGGCTATTTTCTTCAGTATTCAGTTTAGTGGCTGGCTTCATGAGTGCCGCAAATGAGGATAGGGCTGTAATAATTGAAGTGGGCTCCAAACAAGCAGGAACCGAAATTGTGGCGCTACACCAGTGTTGACGAAACGGTTCATTGCTACCTAATGTTACGGAGAATAATTAAATTTCACTATTCAATCATTCTTCATTCTTTTGTGGATCTTTATTAGCGAGCATTCTCATTTTTCTACAGATTCATGTGTAGATAATCGTTTATTACATATACTTGTATGTTCATTCAAAGTGCTCACTTTAGAATGCTAGAGAATTTTTTTCACGCGTAAATAATATTTATTAGGGCTTTAGAGTGATGATACTCATAAGTCGTGATGTCATACATACCTAATTTTGCAGTTATCTCGAATTCGTAGAAAACGTTTGTAACTACAAGTAGATAAAACGTTATTTACTCAATACTACATTGGATGTGGTTTATTTTCATAAACGTTGATTTATGAAATATTCATTACGTTTAGAAACAATGTAACCAATATATGAATAAAATTAGTTATTTTTTATTATATACAAATTTATTTGCTTTGCCCGACTAATAATTACTTAGTCACTTTAAGGGTTTGAATTTCGTTTTTGATTTGAAACGCAATTAAGTGGAAGTTTTTTATAATTACATTTATTTATAGTAGCCTCAACATCTTGGTTATTAGCGGCTATTATAGGTATTGTACTACATTATAGTGTGATTATAGAAATTGTGGTATTTGACAAAAGCGATATTACAATTTAACTGTACAATATAATTTAATAATACAATATATTAAATCATATTTGGGAGGGATAAATTTATACAAAACAATGGAGTTAAATTTCAGTAAATATATCGAGAGCATTACGAAAGTTGATTATTTTATCTCGATCTTTTGACGAACGTAAAATGGCGTCTTATTTGAATCCAAATAACTGCCTCTGATGGTTGTATCTGAAGCATAAGTTAAGATGTGATCAACGTTAAATTCATAAATGGAAGTTCAATTTTCGCCAAAGTTTCTCGTCCCCAGAAGTACATACAGTTTTTTTATTTATTTATTTTCTTTTGGACAAAACTATACAAAGATCAGTGTTAGTACACTATACATTTGTTATAGTTGCTTATATCTACTTACAATTAACTTACAATAATCTTAAAATACAACTTACATTACTACTAGTGTGGTAGAGGTATCTTTGTACACTATATCTACTTTGGAACGAGATCTGAGAATTTATTTAGGAGTGTGTGGAAAGGAAATTAATTTTTAATGCGGGTTCTGTGAGTTGGGTTTTGGCAGAGTCTTGGCGGGGTTAGTTTGGGTATATTTGACATGTTTTGGAAAAAGTGGGTGGATAAAAATATAATGTGGTTGGTAATCGGTTCTATCTGGAATTCTTTATGGAGTTGTGCATTGGAGACGAGTACATACCGTAGTGATAATCCAGAGTAACGAGGGGAGGCGTGCGGTGCTATCCTCTCCGCCAAGAGGGAGCGGTGAATGGCGTTGAGTGCGTGGGGGAGTGGCCACCCCTGTGCGAGCGCGCTGCCCCACCTGCCCCACCTGCTCCAGCGCCAGCGCACAGGGGGGATAATGTCCGGTAATTGCGCACGGGGCCTTCAGGCACCGCCATGGCCGCCTCCCCTCCCCCTCCCCCTCTCCCGACTCAGTCAGCGCCCGTGATGCCGCGCAGTGCTACATAATGCTCGCCTTGGAGAGAAAAATCGCTGTAGTGGAACACTCAGAAGAGAGTGAAGAAAGTATCTCGTATTTATTTCCACTTCTTGAGCAGTCGAGTGATTGATTCCAGGAACCTCCATTGTTATGGCTGCTAGTCCCGTTAATATGATTTTTCCCGAGAGGTGGTGGTGTTCCTCCCTCGCTAAAACTTGAGATCCGGCGCAGAATAACAGAGAATAACAGACAATAACAGGCAGAATAACAGGCAGAATAACAGGCAGAATAACAGGCAGAATAACAGGCAGAATAACAGGCAGAATAACAGGCAGAATAACAGGCAGAATAACAGGCAGAATAACAGGCAGAATAACAGGCAGAAAACAGGCAGAATAACAGGCAGAAAACAGGCAGAATAACAGGCAGAATAACAGGCAGAATAACAGGCAGAATAACAGGCAGAATAACAGGCAGAATAACAGGCAGAATAACAGAGAATAACAGACAGAATAACAGATAGAAGACAAATAGACGGACGGAGCGACAGATAGACGGACGGATAGACAGATTGACGGATAGACTGACGGATAGACGGACGGATAGACGGACGGATAGACGGACGGATAGACGGACGGATAGACGGACGGATAGACGGACGGAGAGACGGACGGTTAGCGGTCGGATAGACGGACGGATAGACGGAGATTTAGAGATAGATAGATTTATAGATAGATAGATAGATTTATAGATAGATAGATAGATTTATAGATAGATAGATAGATTTATAGATAGATAGATAGATTTATAGATAGATAGATTTATAGATAGATAGATTTATAGATAGATAGATTTATAGATAGATAGATTTATAGATAGATAGATAGATAGATAGATAGATAGATAGATAGATAGATAGATAGATAGATAGATAGATAGATAGATAGATAGATAGATAGATAGATAGATAGATAGATAGATAGACAGATAGATAGATAGATAGATAGATAGATAGATAGATAGATAGATAGATAGATAGATAGATAGATAGATAGATAGATAGATAGATAGATAGATAGATAGATTAGATAGATAGATAGATAGATAGATAGATAGATAGATAGATAGATAGATAGATAGATAGATAGATAGATAGATAGATAGATAGATAGATAGATACATAGATAGATAGATAGATAGATAGATAGATAGATAGATAGATAGATAGATAGATAGATAGATAGATAGATAGATAGATAGATAGATAGATAGATAGATAGATAGATAGATAGATAGATAGATAGATAGATAGATAGATAGATAGATAGACAGATGGATAGATAGATAGATAGATGATAGACAGATAGATAGATAGACAGATAGACAGATGACAGATAGATATGATAGATAGATAGATAGATAGATAGATAGATAGATAGATAGATATTATTCTGCAGGTAGGCACACAAATCCTGGGTGGCAGAACACTACTATTTACATATTGCAAATATTAACTTTAAATTACTTAACAATGTAACTAAATTATTTAAAGACATAATAATAATAATAATAATAATAATAATAATAATAAACTAACAATAATAGCATTAACTACATTTCATGGTTGACCTGCACAGTTCTTTTAAACTTTCCTTGACTTTACTTTAATTTCATGGTGTACTTATCTGACGAAAGAGAATGTCGTCGTGTATTATTTCCAGTTCGTAGAGCGAGGGCAGCGTGCGAGTGCGAGGGCGGGCGGGCCTCGAGAGACGGCGTTCGGCCAGTGTGCGGCGCCGCCCGCGGGGGCGCCAACATAAACGCTGCGGCAAGAACTGGTACGAGGCTTTGATGTATGCAAATGACTCGCGTTTTGGAGCTCTTGATATTTTGTGGTCGACGGATCCGATGAATCATGAGAGCTCGTCGGACCGATGGTTCTTGCTCACTCGGGCGAAGTCTTCTGGGGAGGGAGGAAGTATAAACACTTGCGCGCACGCGGCTGTTGGCCGGAGGAGGACGACGGACTGTAGGAGAGTCAATGACGATCTTTGGGGACTTTTCGGAAGAGGAAGGCAGAATGTTTGCCTTCACTACGTGCGACTTTGCGTGCCAATTTAGGATTCAAAAACACGCCACTCTGTACAGTCGAATTTCCAATTTTTCATTCATTTTCATATTTTGTATTTGTTCATGATTATGGTTGTATTTACTTCTAAAACTTTATAAATAATGTATTCATATATTTTATAACATTTACAGTGTTACTGGCCCATTAATAACATTTTCGTGATATAGAACATGATTATACTCTGGTGTTTGGTGAAATAAAGGCATATTTTTCACATGTCACAAATATGTATCATGTTAAGACTATTAGGGAGTATGTGGAGCAATAATGGATTGTTTTCCTAATTTTTGAAAAATGATTTTAAAATTTACGTGCACCTATTTAAGGAAATATTTTATAAGGTTTTAATCTTATCAAAATCATTTTGTTGTTTTTCTTGTGTTTTGTTTTTTATCTTATTCAAATCATTGTGATAAAGCGTTAAATAATATAATATTGCAAACTATTATAATTAACTATGTTCAATGTTTACTAGTATTTGAAAATTCTAAAGTGGAAATTTTGGAAGCTTGGAATTGTATTTGGAAATTCTATAATTTAACTGTGGGCATGTGGCCCAAACGCCTCATCATCTGAAGGCTGCCATTTAGAACCGCTAGTCGTGGTGCGAACGTCCTTCTGTGCTTCTGGTGACGAGAGTTCGCCACAGAGCGCCACAACAGCGCGACTTCGCCGCTCATGTGAACACCTCCATTCAAACCAATACTTCGCCAGCAGGCGCGCCACTCGGAAGCGCTGCTGAATGGCGTCGTGTGAAGGGGCCCTACCGCTGGGTAGAAACGGAGGCCAAGTGGTCTGCCCTATGCGGTGCACCTCCGGCAGGGTTTTCTCACGCCTGCCTCCAACTGCCTGCACTTCAGCCACCCCAAAGGGCCAAGCTGCTGCCTCTTTGTAACGCTCTCCCGCGTTCGCTTCTGTATTTGGGTTTTCTTAACGTGGCGTCTCAAGGTCACGCGCGAAGGAGGGAGAGGGAAGGTAGACACCAATAGGGAGTCGCAAAAATTGGAGCTGTAGTGACGTTGCAGCTCCCCATTGGAGTCTACCTTCTGTCCCTCCTTTGTGCGTTACCTTGAGACGCCACGTTAAGAAAAACCCAAGTATAACGGCCGAGCACTCGCTGCACTCCTGAAGGCCGAGTGAGACGAATGCTGCCGAGAGAGACAGGGGCGCGTCTTGTGCTTGTGATGTCTGCCCCACTGCTTGGCATGTGGGTGGCCATGAGCAAGTAGTGTGCTCATAATGATATTTATCATTCCCTGGACCATGGGTTCTGGTAGCTTCTATTCTGTGTGGCGTCATGGACCCCGAATACTGTCTCCACGCCTTCACTAGACACTGTGAGACCGAATATTGTCAATTGTAAGAGCTATTATTACTTCTTAACAGTTTACTGACCTTTGGCCAACTGGCCCTACTGACCAAGCCCCTGGGCCCTAGTATGCTTAACATTGCTTTGAAGTGTCCTGCATTACCTTCAATAAATGAATATTTGTTTAAATATTCAGTTATTTATTTTATCTCGTTTACTGTTTACTGGCCGTTATCATGGATGGTTAACATTGTTTTCGTGTGACCTGAATGTTCCTCAATGTATGATTGTGTTTCTTAGCATAAATATTCTCTCATATATTTTATGTCATTAAATATTGTTTTTGGTATCTAGTCTGCTATTATCCAACTTCACAGTATGGACATTCCTAGTGTTCACTCCCACCATGTTTTGTTCTTTTCAGCTATGCCATATGATTTCCAACATGTACAGCAGGCAGGTAAATACAAAACTAGTGAAGAAATTATTTATGATGGAACAAATTGAAATGTCCTCTGCTCATGCTCCCAGAAACACTAGATTGAAGTTATCATTTGAGTATGAGACTAGTCAAAAAGGATTAAAACAGATATAAAACAGACATTTAGACATTTTTGGTAATATCAAACTTTATTCAGGAATTCAGAGATATTTTCATGTCGCTAAAATCTGCAATTATTTTATTCTAGCCCTTATGAAAAACACCTAAAAATCCCATGTCTTGTTGCAGAATTTCAGTCAGACAAGAAGGTTAGGAATTTTTATCAAGCAAGGAATCTGAAGTAATAACAAATTTCATGAGAAATGGGTGCGTCAAAGACGACTCAGTTGACACGGAAGATCTAATTCGTAAGAGGATCAACTTCTTGGTTCCTCAAAAATGATCGTTCGACTGGGATATTGGCGACTGCGACCTACTTGACTATGAACTTACAAAATGTTCAGTTTTACCTCAGCATTAATGAATTTAATAGCCTACTGACAATAAATTTAGAAAATATGCAAGCACGGAGACAATGGCGGCGGTTTGCAATAGTAGAAGGTGCAAGTTTGTGCTTGTTTAATTTCACAGTGAAAATAAAAGGCTAGTTCAAGTCTCTTTCCAGTAAAAGGTTGTTCGTGGCTACTCGAAGTGATGGTACCAACGACTTTTTTCCCTAGCTAAAGTCTAAAACACCTCTTTCCCAAATTCCCCTTTCTCGCACCGCCGTGATGGTCTCTTATCAGCATTGAGAGCGCAGTTCAGCGCAGCTGGCGCTTTGGTCGCACCGCTTTATGCTGAGGGCGACATTCCTGTGCAATAATTTCAAAAATGATTAGTCAAGTCAAGTCTGAAATTGTTCAGTTAGTGATAAAAGTTTTAGAGCTATGACTCACGAAATGCCAGTTAAAGTTCAGTCTGCTTCAGCGACAATTCACTAGCACGCCACTCCTCCAAGTCGTGGATAAGCGACCCTGGAATGTTCGGTGGTTCCATAGCAGAAGGTATCCATTTGACCCAATGGATGTAGTGTGAGTGTGTGCTGACGTGTGTGCGCTGTAGTGTGTGATGTGAGTGTGTGTCTGCGTGACTGTGTCACTGCACGTGTGCTGACGTGTGTGCCCTACAGTGTGTGATGTGAGTGTGTGAGTGTGTCACTGCACGTGTGTGCTGACGTGTGTGCACGGCAGTGTGTGATGTGAATGTGTGAGTGTGTCACTGCACGTGTGTGCTGACGGGTGTGCACTGCAGTGTGTGATGTGAGTGTGTGAGTGTGTCACTGCACGTGTGTGCTGACGTGTGTGCACTACAGTGTGTGATGTGTGTCACTGCACGTGTGTGCTGACGTGTGTGCACTGCAATGTGTGATGTGAGTGTGTGAGTGTGTCACTGCACGTGTGTGCGGACGTGTGTGCACTACAGTGTGTGATGTGAGTGTGTCACTGCACGTGTGTGCTGACGTGTGTGCACTGCAGTGTGTGACGTGAGTGTGTGTGTGTGTCACTGCACGTGTGTGCTGACGTGTGTGCACTACAGTGTGTGATGTGAGTGTGTGAGCGCGTGAGTGTGTCACTGCACGTGTGTGCTGACGTGTGTGCACTGCAGTGTGTGACGTGAGTGTGTGAGTGTGTCACTGCACGTGTGTGCTGACGTGTGTGCACTACAGTGTGTGATGTGAGTGTGTGAGCGCGTGAGTGTGTGAGCGCGTGAGTGTGTCACTGCACGTGTGTGCTGACGTGTGTGCACTGCAGTGTGTGATGTGAGTGTGTCACTGCACGTGTGTGCTGACGTGTGTGCACTGCAGTGTGTGATGTGAGTGTGAGTGTGTCACTGCACGTGTGTGCTGACGTGTGTGCACTGCACTGTGATGTGAGTGTGTGAGTGTCTGCGTGAGTGTGTCACTCGTTGGCGTCACATTCACATTAGTCGTTCTGAAGATTTCTTTTTTTAAGGTTTCTTTGCGCTACGACTCATTCTGCCACAGAATCTGGTCTGTGCAATCGACAGATCAATTGCAAGAATTGTCAATGCATTTTGTGCCCGCAAATTAATATTATTTGTGTTAAACTTGGAAGAAAGTATCATTGAACTCTAAAGTAATAGTTACAATTTTGCATTCACATCTATTAGATGAAAGTTTTGTAGCCTTTTCCCGTTTCCATTGATTGAATTGCAAAGTAAGAATACGTTCTGTGCCACGCGGCACTGCGGGCTTGTCAAGGGCGTGAGCAATGCCTTCAGTTGTTTCGCTCTCCTGAACTGCAGCTCGAGCCGACAGGAGCTCCTTTTTCCCTCGGGCTGCAAAAACCCTCCCGCAAACGACAAATTACGACGTGAAAGTGTGGGACTTTCGTATGTTTTCAGTAACTTTCAATGCGAGAGAGCAGCTAGTTTTTTTCTGATCATATAGGAATAGTGAATATTTGTCTATAGAATCAAATGAGGCAAAATTAGACTTGAACCTGGTGAAAGCTCCCTTGTATATTTATGTAGGTAGCTAACCATTACTTTGAAGATGTTAATATGCATACAATATAATCACTTGATGCAATCAGATTTCTTGAATTATATTAAAATATTCTAATCCTAACGCAAACAAAAATTCAAGACACTATATAAACAGATGTTCGATAAAAGCGTCCTACCATTGATAAAGGTTTTCTGTTACCACTAGTTCTGAATTGAACGTAGGTTTTCGATTTTTTGAACGTATTTTTTGAAGATATGTTATTTCCTATTGAAAAAAATGATTACGTATTGCGACTTTAGTTTTCCGTCTCGCAAAAGCTCTGTTATAATCGTTGTAACAAGTTATACTGAAACAGTTTTCAGTAAAAAATCTGTCCAATATAGTTCCATTCTGCTCTCCTTACATATAGTCATTTCACATCCGCTATTCACATATGCTTGTCCAGTCTTGTATAACGCCGCCACTACAACAATCAACAAAATTCAAATTTTCCAGAATAAATTCCTCGGAACTCCAGTTAACGCCCTATAAGTAACACATCTTTTCAAAGTCATCGATCCCGTCCATCGATCCCTAGTAATATATTCCATTCTAAAATACGTCACCAAACTTTCTTATACATTCTTCCAAAATCCATCCACAGTTTTCGGTGCATCTCATTTCAACCTAAGTCAAGAGCGTCCCCTAAACCTAGTCTACGCAACCGACCTCCCTTTCACCTCTTCCTCCGTAATCTGGCTGATATTAGATAATGAAATAAATACTTCTCCCATCAACAGTCAACAATATGCACAAGGGAGATTTTCATAGCCACTACCTTTGTATCATTTTCATCTGAAAATGCTCCTAGCAACTGAGAAACCGTATGGCGAACGTTGTAATCATATTCAGCAAAAAGTACTTTCCTTTAAAGTAAAAGAACCTCTAGGATGGCGCATGGGTAACGTACAAGCTTCCTGTGGTGTGGTCCCGGGTTCGATTCCCGGTCGGCGCAAAATTGAGTTGTAACTTTCCTATAAAATTGTCTAGTTTCTATAGCTGTGTGACGAAGGAAAGCTCAGGCAGGGTAGTTACGGTAAAGGGAATATGTCATATTCGCCACTTGTCTCTTACCCCCAAGCGTGAGAATTAAAGTAGGTCCAGTCATGGGAACACCGTTAACCACCCAACAAAGTCGAACAGTCGACCCCAAAATGCCAGATACATACACACAAAAAGTAAAAGTAAAATAAATTAGAATTCACCTCCAGGATGCACGTGAAAATATTGTGGGCGGTGAAGGGGGGCGTGGGATGTTCCGGAGAGGCGGCGGCGCGGGTGACGACACAGCAGCCTCCGCCGCCGGCCGCAGAGCGGCGCCCCCGCACGGCAGCTGCCTGTGACGTCACACACGGGCGCGGGCGGGGCGAGCGGGCGAGGTCGCGCGGGTGGCGCGGAGCGGCGGGGCGGGCGAAGAAGCGGCTATTTTTTGTATCATTGCTATAACAGCTTCATTAAGTTGATTATGTCTCGTGCCGTTTAGTCCGCGGTTTCTTGCAATACTGCCATTAAAGTGTAATGGCTATCGTAAAGCAAATGACGGCGCTGTCGTCTGCGTTAAAATTAACCGACACTTTTGCGGGCAGGGGCGTGGGCGGGGGCGGCGCGCAGCCCGCGCAGACAAGCGCCGCCCGCGCAGCGCAGCGCTCGCCCCCCCCCCATGCGCGTCATCAAATGATTACGCAGCGGATGGTGGAATCGTGTGCGTCGTGATTCGCATCCGTCACGAAAGGCAGACAGGGAAGGGAAGGAAAGGGAAAGCGCTCCGCTGCTATTTACTTTGCGTTCATTCATTTGTTTGGGACTTTATTAATTCACTTGTTTTTTACCTGTTTAATTTATTAATCTCTAGTGAAGGTAGAATATAGCACTTTAAATTTTTTAGAAAAACGCATTTTGAAAACAAGGCTGTAGCATAATATACCATACAAATTATTAAATAATAATTATAACATACATTATAATTATTTATTAACATACATTATATTATTTACATACTAATTATAATATGTATAATTATAACAGTACAATAGTATAACATACAAATTATTATTTAATAACTTGTAGAATTTGTTGAGAAAATTATTAAGGGAGGACTAGAAATACAAGTATTTTGATGCGTTTTAGATTTTCCCATTAAATTCAGTAAATAATGGAAAATGATTTAATATTTCGCCATTAGTGAACTTCAATACATATAAAAGCGTAAGAAGAAAAGACGTAAGAAGAAACCCGTGCGCCGTAGGCTTAGGGCCTTCTTTTTCTTCCCGTGACCTTCTCCGTAAAGCGAACTGAGGAGGCTGAGAGCCCTTCACATGACACGGAGCTCTCAGGCTTTCAGAATCGGTTTCTTATAATGTTCTTATTATTTTTTACTTTTTGTCAGTTAAATATTAATTATAAATTAATAAACATTGCCACTCTTAAAATATGAGTTGACAAACATCGATGAGTTGTTGGCCATGTCGTATTCCTAGTCAGAGAGGGAACGCGAAAACTAAAAAATAGAATTTAGCAAGTGTATCGCAGATTTACGATCTGACCCTTTGTATGATTTCACGTTTTGCGATGGATTTCCCATTTATTTATTGTTCCGATATAAATAATTCTAAGTTTAGATTTCCAAACTGAGGTAGGAGAATTGTAATTTGATGCGAACATTGAACGTGACTTATTGCGAAGAAATGTTCATTCCAATGCCTAATTAAAACAATATAATAGAATATACTGTTTTCAAATAAACGATTATTTCTTTATTTACATAGTTCAGCTGCATAGCATTATGCACATGGTTTAAAATAATATTTTTTATTTTCTTGCATCTACTTCGTAGAAAGAAAAAGTTATTCAGTGCTAGTGGTAAAGTGGCGATTTTTCGACAGAAAAAACACGTTCTGTGGGAAACTGATACCGAAAAAAAAATAACTTTTCTTGCTCCTAAATGTTGTAAATTATTTTCTCAAATGCATAATTAAATAAATTCATGCTTTTGGGCCTTAATAACAAAAAACTAGTTTTGAGTATCTGCGAACAACACTCGCCTAAATCGTACACAATATTTTCATTAAAACCATATTCACTTATTGATCCGAGTCATATTGGAACCTCGCGAGTTGTAATTTCTGAAAGTTCTTAAGGTGGCTCAGTGGTGGGGCTTGACCTTAAGGACACTGGTTGTAATCCCGCCATAGGTTGGGATTCTTATCTGGTGATATCCACTTAGGGCGACTCTGGGGACTCAGCCTCCTTTCCAAGTGATTACCAGGATCTTCCCTGGGGGGTCAGGGCGGTCAGAGGTTATTTTGCCAGACAACCTCCTTGTACCGACGGCGAAAAATAAGTGGAGCCCTACCATCACCCCCCCCCCCATGGCCATATGTGTGCACAATTGCACTGGGGTATCTTTACGTTTTGAAGCTTCAACAATATTTTCGAAATTTTCTCATCAGGGGAGATGGCTCAGGGCATCAACTGATGTCACTGCAGTCCCTCTGACCGGGAGGCCCTAGGTTCGACTCCCAACAGTGGCAGAATATTCGACACTAGCTTTTCAGCTAAGTCGAATTCAGTCGCTGTCTGGAGGAGAATTCTGTAGGCAGACTGCTCTGATCGGTAGTTTTCTGTGGTTTCTCCTATCCATAGCAGGCGAATGCCGGAGTAGTACCCTTACAAACATGCCACAGACCTCTTCCTGGTCCTATCCTCTCCCCTTACACACACCAACATGCACTACACTACCACACATGTCGTAAGCCGGTCGGGAGCTTAGAGCTTGTCCCGGCTGGGGCGGTGCCCCGCTGCTGGGAGATGCATATTGAGGAAACCTCGCTAGCCGATTGTGGGTCGGCACCGGATCTCGCCACCCAGCGGGGGAAGAACACCGCCACCTCCCAAGAAAAACTTGCACTACACTTACGTGACTAATGACCCTAGTAGTTGACGCGCCCGGAATCAGTCGAAATTTTCTCGAATATATGTTTTCATGAACAGAGGAAAGTACATTTACAACTGAGACACAGATTCTATTTTCATTAAAACCATAGAATTTTAAGCATTGAAAGAGTTTATTTTTCGATCCCCTCCACCAACTATAGTATTGAAGGTAGAGATTTTTCTGAATGATGTCGTTCTCCAAATTAGATGTTTAAATAATATCAGGAGCAATTTTTTAAAAAATATTAATAGTTTTCGCGAAATTTTGAGAGAAATCCTGACAATTAAAAAAATACGGCACCAGATTTTTGTTTAAATACTTACTAGAATAGGGAAGTGTTCGCTTAATACAATGATGCGATACGATTTTTAAAGTTTTGAAATGAAGGTGTACATTTAATTAATTTTAAATAAACGATAAAATATGTGCTGTTAGCGACTCTAGTTTTTGTTTAGTGTTATAAATGTAAGTCGCTGGTTTTTAGGTGGTGCATTGGCTTTAGAAATAAATTTTATGTATTTGAATGTTGATTTCGTTATATTGGGCTGAATACAATGCGTTTCTGAGAATTATTGTTAGGGTACAGTATCATGTGTGAATTTCTTTTTTAATCGTAAATTTAGGAATTGTGGTCTCAAAGTTTTCCTGGGGTCTCAAAAAGTTGGGAAATATTTTAAGATGAATTTAAGGATGAGATAGAAAACTGTTTCATTTCCTAGTAGGTATGCATGAAGGCATGTCATATGTGAAGTATGACTGCATGAACGTATGTGAAGGAGTTCGATTCTCGCAGCACGCAAATATGTTTGCGAGTTCAACAAATATTATATTACGAAATCGTTACAAATAACGAAAGAAAATATTGTTGTAGTTCTCCTACTTTTATTTGGCGTTTTTATTTGAAGGTAGGAACTATTGTTTCAATCCCTGTGTCTGTGTGCATTTGTAAAATACGCACAAACCAGACAAATACACCTGACTGATAAGGAAAATAAAATAAAATTTCAAATTTATCAAGAAAACAAACTAAGAATTAAATGCATGTAAATACTGGATGACAGGATTTCAACATACGCAGGCAAAAGAAAAACTTCAGGAAGTATATTAACAACAGTCACCAACTACTACAGATCACTTTATACGAGCTCGTCCGAACAAACAGTAAAAAGAAAGACACCACTAGAAGAAAAGCGGTTTGTGTTATATGAAACGGTGAAGTGAAAAAAGTTATAAGTACTATAACGGAATTGAAAAGACAGGAAAAACTCCAGAAGAAGATTGAATAAAAAATGAACATTTGTAATGAAGAGAAGAATTTCTATACCAACAACATTCAACGTAAACAACAATACCTTCCGAACCAATAAGTCCTTTTCAATGCTATATTGAAAGCAGAGGAAATACCCGATGAATTTTACTACACAAAAAGGGAGCTGAGAAGGATTGAATAATTATAGGTCGATCAGCTTGTTACCAAATTTATAAAAAATTTTTACAAAATAACGACGAAAATAATTATGAAAAAGCACGACGAAAGTCACCACCAGAACAATCCGAACAAAATGCTTGCTTCCGAACAAAATTCAGAGAAGTTGATCATCTTCAAACCATTAACCATATTGTTGAAGAAAATAAAACGAAAGAATTCAATACCTCACTGTATTTGGCCTTAATTGACTACACAAAGGCAAACGATTGTGAGGAGCGTGAAAATATTTTGTGTGTATTAAAAGAGATAAGGTGGAACACAAATATATTATAATTGTACAAAAAATATATGAATTTTTCACAAGTTAAAACTTATTGTAGGTCAAAAATTTAAACAACAAAGAGGCGCAAAACAAGATCTAATCAAAATATTTATGTGTGCTGGAATATATATTTATAAAAGGAAACTGCGAAAACAAGAGGCATGGTATAAACATAAATCGAAGAGATTATCAGTGAAGAGAAGATGATTAACCAATCTAAGATTAGTTTTGTACTACTGTGTACAAAACCCGGTGCAAACTTTCAACAAATGGTTACAGAAGTACATCTAAAAAGTATTCAAGTACTTCGTGCATAACAGATAAACCTAACGAATGTATGAAAAAAGTGTGAAAACTGTAGGATAGAAATGTCTATGAAACATTTTATTATTATTGAGTGTTCAAAATTTAAAAAAATAGAGATCACTAAATGGAGTTTGCCGGAGTATCAAAACAACTTACATGAAGGCTAAACGATTTTTAATATGTTGGTTTCTATAACTTAATTTGAACACAGTTAACAAAGACATTTTTTTTCCTAGGGCTTTTATCCAGCCGACAGCCCTTTACGTCCCGATGGAACGCATATTCGACCATACACTAGACACCAACACACTTGCCGGCTCCTCTGATCTGGGGTCAGCAGAACGCGAGGCCCTCCGCGACAACACACACAAAGTCAAGGGACAAACAGCCATGCCCAAGGCGGGACCCGAACCCGCGACCCTTCGGACCGAAGCGCTGTGTCGGTACTCGCTCTTAGCCACCTCGGCCAACCAGGCAATCCTCGGCAATCCTTCCCGTCGCTTCAAAAGAATACGTACATTGGCAATGTTCAAAAATTCAGATTTATTCATTTACAATACTTCCAAATCTAGTTATAAAGAAGAGATTACATTAATGAAAAGCAATTCTATCATGTATTTTTTCTTGTTATTTTAATTGTTGTATTAATATTAAATTTCAATAAATGATTCCTTTCATTTCTTGACAATCAGGTATTTGGTAAAATATTTACAGACAGTAAAATATATAATTGCATTTAAATTACTCGTTATAACTAAATGCGTGATTGTTAAAAAATGAAAGGGATCACATACCGAAATTTTAAATATTCTAAATCAATATTGTAGTTTTGGAATGTTCATTTTTTCTTTGAAATATTCGAAAATACAGTGTGTTTCCCGAAAATAGAACCTGCTCAATTTTCAAGCGTCATTTGCGCTATCTGAAGGTGGATAAGCAAAGAAAAATATTGGAACCATTATTGAAAAGCAAAGATTACAAATGGCATTCACTTCAAACAAGAATTCTGCAGAACAACTTATTTTTTCGGAACATTGTGCATACCTTTATTTCAAGATCTAATTCCTCAGAACAAATTTAAGCAAGAAAAAATCTCTTATTAATATTGATTTCTTGATGTTCAATGCTTGCAATTTTCAAAAATACAAAGAATTCGCCGTATATGAACCCCGTGACATTTTAAAGCTTTTTTTAATAATTGGACGAAAACATTTAAAGAAAGCAATTTGGATCAGTTTTTGATAAAATAAATATTTTAAAAATTACCTACATTTCAGGCAAAAAAAAACCTTAATAGTACTCGAAATATTATATCCAATCTTATTTAAAGATCTGTCTTTGAGAGACGTTTTAAATTGGGAAAATCTCTATCTTCCATATTGTAGGTGCGGGAACAACTGAAATTGTATATTACAGCACGCCGAGTAAACAGTTTAAAAGGTTCGGAAAATATTTCTTTTATCAAACCTGAAATGGAATTCATTTTGAAAACTTGTATATTAAGTTCAAATTAAAATTGTAGATATTGAACTTGAAACGTATTTTAAAATCAATGAACTTTCCAAATATACAATAAAATGACAGTGCAATTCTGTTTCCAAATTTCTTTAAAATATTATTTTATTTAGATTCCTACGGGCTCCTACGACGAATAGATTTGATAAAAATATCACGTTCGAGCAAATTGTTGGGAACTTTCGAAAATTACGAGCAAAATTAGTACACAGTAAGAAAATTCAGGTACTTTGTTTTCCCTACTAATATAAAAAATTTAAATTTGGGAACACTTGAGGTTTCCCATCTACCCAATTTCGCAGGGATTCATCCACAAACATAAAGCAGAAAAATACTTTTTCAACTCTCATAAATGGAAACCACTACTACTATTCAGAGTTTATTGATTTGTAATATGCACTTTGATTCAAGGGTGCGTAAAGGCAAAGTAACCCTTTGTAAACAAAACACTGGGACAGAATGAATCAACATGGTTGATATCTCGCATGTTGTCAATGATGTAAGAGCTTGAATTTCATTGAATGCGCTCTGAAAAGTAATGGACGTAAATCGTACGAAAGTTTCTTTGGCATTCTCATTTAATCGAGCATTAAAATATTTCATTTATAAGCCAAGGATTCACTTTATTACTAGTTACGTGTGCCCATTGTGGATCCATTTTAATCGCAATTACTCGCGAAAATATTGCTTGTATTTTTTTAAATTTATTTATTTATAGTCGCATCAACGTCACGGTTATTATCGACTATTACCAGTTACAGATATATCATATTATATACATAATTGGGTACAATATCTACATAATACACAATACATTTTAATAACACAATAATTCAGTTGAATACAATATTAAATCAATACAATTAATACAAAATGTATGTTATATTTACAAGTGACAATGGTGTCAAATGTTCAAAAAATATTTGTGGCTTTACAGAAGGTAATTATGTTATTTTTTATCTTCAGTGGAATGGAGTAATGCTTCGAGATTACATCCGAATAACTACCTGAGATGATCTCGAAACTTTAAAAATGTGATCTAGATTTAGTTGGACTTTGCACAATTCACACGTGGGGGAGATGATTTTTGTATTAAGTTAATATGGCTTAACTTGGAGTGCCCCGATCTTATTCTCGAGAGGACTACTTGTTCCCTGCGGCGCACTTTCTTACTGGTGATTAGTAAGCCAAATGTATTTATAATTTTGTAAAACAACCTTGATTTGTAATCTGACCAGTCATGGTTCCATTTATTTTGCATTTTGGTTAAGATTAAAGTGTAAAATCTATCCTTATCAGCTTGCATTTTGTTTGTTCACACTCCTGCTGAACTCCTCCTGAGAGAAAGTACCTTCATATTTGTTAATTATTAGCAATGATATATCTTTGTCCCCCGGTGAATAAGCTGATAAGTCAAAAGAACATAATGTTATAGGGGAGTAAGAAAACAACTTTAAACTAATGCTATAAATAAGGAATTAATGACATTCAAACAAAACCTACACAAAAATAGTTTTGTTTGAATGTCACTTTTGTTTCAATATCATTAATCCCTGATTTAATTCATTTAAACGTTTTTCCCTCTCCTGTAAAATTAAAGGTTTATGACTTATGAGCTTATTCGCCGGGATCAAAGATATTTAAGTCAACATTTGTGAAATAACGCTCACATAAACAACCGCGAGGGCGGTGTTCGCCGCAGCCCATGGGCACGAGCGGTGGCCCATCGGGGGTGGGGGAGGAGGCGGTGCATCGACGAGGTGCGAGGCGTCGCGTCGCGTCGCGTCGTTATGTAAATGGCGCCAATTTGCCGAACCACCCAATGATTATCGCCGTCATTTGTCGCGCCCTCGGAGACGCTCCTTCTAAAATAAAACAGACGGCGCTGGCAGCCGCGTTAATGTCTTCACTTGGCGGCAGAGCGCGCTCTCGTTTGCACAAAAGACGCTCGGCGACGCCGCGTCATCCTGCGTTGCCCAAGTGCAAGCAGTCCCGCGTTGTTTAGAGGGATGGTTCATTGATTGTTTCGTGTTTCCGGGGGCGTCAATAGCTATGGTAGTACCGTAGGCGGAGTGCATGGTTTTCCTAGGGAGGTGGCGGAGATCTTTCCCCGCTGGATGGTGAGGCCGAGTTTTCCTAACCAGGTATCTCCCACCAGAGGAGAACCGCCCCAGTCGGGACAAGCTCT